>CM067070.1:31268593-31546093 GCA_033980235.1 Diadema setosum
ATATTAACGCATATACTAATATTTATTTATAGCCTACATAATGCTCAAGAGGTGATTAGATTTGCCTTCTTTTCCTCTTTACTACAGGAAATGCACCTCGATACAAACTCTAACGTCATTCCGGGAAAGCGTGATCCGGTAAGGAATGAGTATGAACGCACCAACGAGGACTCGCTTGCAATATCATCTATATTACAGCGATAACAATGACACATTTTAACTATATTTCTGTAGTATAGCACACGAATATAACCATAATAATCGTATTCACATGTATTATATTAGTGCAAATATATTCAAGAGTTAATTGCTCTATTTTGCGTTCTTTTCCTCTTTACTGCATCAGGAAATGCATCTCGACACAAACTCTAACGTCATTCCGGGAAAACGTGATCCGGTAAGGAATGAGTATGAACGCACCAGTGGAGACTTTGCTTCCTTATTCTCTTTCTGTTCTTTTCTCTTTCTCCTTAAATATACCAGTCTTTTCTCTTTCTCCCTCTCATTATATATATATATATATATATATATATATATATATATATATATATACCAATAAACACACGCACAAAAACACATATAATATAATATAACATATAATTTTATTTTAATGTATGATATTAGTCTCCAAAAATGCAAGAGGTAATTGCTCTTTTTTGCGTTCTTTTCCTCTTTACTGCAGGAAATGCACCTCGATACAAACTCTAACGTCATTCCGGGAAAACGTGATCCCGTAAGGAACGCACCAGTGGAGACTTTGCTTTCTTATTCTCTTTCTGTTCTTTTCTCTTTCTCCTTAAATATACCAGTCTTTTCTCTTTCTCCCTCTCATTATATATATATATCCTCTCATTATATATATATATATATATATATATATATATATATATATAATATATATATATATAAACCAATAAACACACGCACAAAAACACATATAATATAATATAACATATAATTTTATTTTAAGGTATGATATTAGTCTCCAAAAATGCAAGAGGTAATTGCTCTTTTTTTACGTTCTTTTCCTCTTTACTGCAGGAAATGCACCTCGATACGAACTCTAACGTCATTCCGGGAAAGCGTGATCCGGTAAGAAATGAGTATGAACGCACCAGTAAACGGGGTTTCACACCGGGCTTTGCGTACAGTTGCGTAGAGTTGCGTAGCTTCTACGCCGAAATTACCTGCGTACTCATGAAAAATAATCATGATGCTACGCGTAGGACTGGCGTAGTCCCGGCGTAGTCCAGGCGTAGAGTTACGTATGGTTGCGTAGGAAGCACGTATCCGCGTAGCGTATTTTGCGTATAGCGGGCATACAGTTGCGTATATATACGTAGGCCGGGCGTACAGACCGCGTAGAGTTGCTTGCAGTTGCGTAGAGTTGCGTACCGCCGATTTATTTGTTTGATTTTGTTTGATAGATACTTTATTTTCTGCAAATCAACATACATAAGTAGATTTAAAACACAGTCGTTTGACTTGCATTAACAACGATATGATAGGAAATTAATGAAATAATATACAGTAGCATGTCTATGCTGCAGGGATTACAATAACAATTGTAATTAAGAAGCGATTATAACAATTGTAATTAAGAATCGATTTATTAACAAATTAATGAAACTGCGGAGCTACTTCAGCACATTAGCCTTCTGCTTTTTAGTTCACTCTTGCATGCTGTTCGAATACGTAGCAAAATGTAATGGGGGAGGTTATATCTTTAATTCCTCAGCATTTTGGACGCCCTACAGATTCGCATCGCAGAATGCGAAAGTTTTAAAGAACGGAAAAAGAGAAGAAAACAAGCTGTTGCAACAATGAGAAGGAGAGTGTGGATCAAACCTTGGATCCGGCGTTGATCCATACATCGGCAATATGAACAACTGATGAAAGAACTGCATGCCGAAGATTTTTCTTCATTAAGATAATCAATTTCATGCGGATGGCGCCACAGGTATTCAATTAACTCCTGACACGAATTGCACTGAGAATTACAAAACAAGATGCCAACTTCTGGAATCTTTGGAACCTGAAACCTGCCGTAACTTTAAGGTTTACAATACCTACAAGACCCTACAATATGGATTTCGATTTGCTTATAAACATGTTGTCATCAAGAAACCTGAAAACACCTGAAATTTGTTTTATAATTTCAAAGGTTTCTTCGCGATTAAAAGGGATGGCTAGTAACTGATCAGTGGGAATCAGTGGGAATGCTAGGGGATGATTGTTTAAATCTTTGTGGGATTCGTTTAATAGAGCATTATCTGTTGTTGTGTGAAAATTATTTGCTTCAAAATAGTCTCATATTCAAGTAATGTGCAGTTTGATATTTCCAGGTTAGCATGCCTGGACAGTAACGGGGCGATCGTTAACGGGTCGTTAACGATCGCACCGTGTTCAGCCAGAGCCCTTTCAAGACAGCCATTAAGCCATCAAACTGAACCTCCCTGCAGCAGACCCTCTGCCCCATGATGACCATGCAGCCATTTGACTACTTCCTTGTGGGAGATGATGCTATTGCGCTGAGGACTTGGCTGATGAAGCCTCTGTCATTTTGTGGCATGACTCGCCAGCAGCGAGTCTACAAGTATAGGCTTTCACGAACCAGACGGGTTGAAGAAAATGCGTTTGGGTCTACTCTTGCTGGCGAATTGTCTGCATTTTGATCACTAGAGGCATGTATAATGAGCAGGAGAATTCTTGTTCCTACCACACCTTTTGTTCTTCCTTTTCGGCATTTTACAATACGCCTACAGAAGAGAAATAGTTAAGTGCAAGTCTCGAAGAGCACAGGTAAGTAGGCTATACATTCACCAGCAATTTAGAGTCCAATGGAATGAATGATATCAAGCAGTTTTCTAACATGGGTCAGGCATTTGAATGCCAAATCTGCACCTATAATAATAGGCTGCGCAACTGTAAGCAACACTACGCAAATGTATGCCAGGCCTACGCAAGTCTACGAAAATGTACGCCAAGTCAACGCAAGTCTACGCAAATGTCTACGTAACAGTACGCAACACTACGCCATGTCATACGCGAGCACAAAAAGTGCTCTGGTGTGAAAGGGGTTCGGTGGCGTACTGTTGCGTGTAGATGGCGCACAGTTGCGTAGTATTGCGTAGACTTGCGTAAAACCTGCGTATCAGAGCTCTACGCGGAGGGTACGCGAAAAAATTAAACATGTTTAATTTTTTGCGTACATCTTCCGTACCTATTTTGCGTCCCTCGGCGTATAGTGGCGTAGTGTTGCGTAGTCACTACGCAACACTACGTAACACTACGTAACTCTACGTAAAGCTTGGTGTGAAACCCCCTTAAGGTCAATCCCTATTAAAGGGGCATTATGGCTAGTAACTGATCAGTGGGAATCAATGGGAATGCTGGGGGATGATTGTTACAATCCTTGTGGGATTCATTTAAGAGTACATTATTCACTATTATTGTGTGAAAATTATTTGCTTCAGAATGCTCTCATATTTAAGTAATGTGCAGTTTAATGTTTCATAGTTAGCATCCCTGTATAGTGACGGTGCGATCGTTAACGGGCCGTTAACGGGCCGTTAACAATCAACCCGTCACTGTACAGGCATGCTAAACTGGAAACATTAAAAACTACATATGAGACCATTCTGAAGCAAATAATTTCCACACAACAATAGATATATATAATGTACTATTAAATGAATCCCACAAGGATTGGAACAATCATCCCCCAGCATTCCCACGCACTGATTCCCACTGATCAGTTACTAGCAATCCCCTTTAACATATCTGGATGTTAGAGTTACATCTCACGGTTCGTAGAATCAATCACCCCTGTTCAATCCTTCCTTGTTTTTGCTTTTGTTTCTGCTGACGTTGATTATTAATTCTTCACGTAAATGGAGACAATGGTATTTTTCTAGCTTTTTGTAAGTAAGAAAAATCAAATCTTTCCATCACCTAACAAGAAATATCATTTAGATATATAAGAAATTATCAAACACATTATTTTCTCTGCTTTCATCAGCTTCAATCTCAAATATCCCAGTTTGATATAAATTGATGTATATTTGTATTAGTTTTTCATATATATTCTTCTCTTGATCGCAGAAATATTATTGATTGTAATGTTACCATAGTTACCTTAGTAATGTGTAACTGGATTATACTACAACCACACTGCCAGAATTACATGACATTGTCATCATTCACACTGATCTGATCAAAGATGTTGTGGTCGCAAGTTAGTGACTCAAGTTAACATGATTTAATTTTATATTGCATATATGACTACCTTGAATGTAAAGTATTCGATTTTTTCTTGGAGTTCATAAAAAGGTGAACTACAAACGATCTATGTATAGACATTGATGAATGCATTACAGCTTTCCTTATTTCCTATTTATAGATCTCTGCCTAGAAATCTTCCGGAGCCGACTGAACCAAGCTTGTCATACCATGCATACGGTACGGAAGGATCCCATCAACTACGCCTGAGCCGTGATGACTTGTCCCGTTATCTCTTTAATCCACGGCCGGCATCACTTCGTCCTGTACAATCAACTATCATATAGACGAAAATTAAAATTTATTGACGATACTAACACAGTGGTATATTGTTCTCGTTACACCAAATGTTATCGCTAGTTGTTTTTTTTTTTTTTCATTGAAGAACCCTATCGCATCAGCATCCTGCTTATCTAATGAAGTGAAAGTGTTTAATTGAGCAGTGTCTCTCTGTTGATAAGAAAATTTCCAATACCGGCGCTTTGGTGGTATATCCCCATGCATTCAAACAGAACAATCGCACCGTTGACGGTCTGGTAAAAGTAGTGCACAACTTGTAAACGATAGGATACGACATAAACAATGCTGCTACTCTACGACATTTTCCCAGTCTGTTTTTCAACCATGTTACGCACCACTTTTTTTCTCCCTTTTTTCTGGGTAAAAGAACAATATTATCTTTTAATAGTTATCTCATTTCCCTACAGTTTCATAATTCCGAGTGTTGTTGTTGTTGGTTTTTTTTTTTTTTTTTTTTTTTTTTGCTTTCTACCGTATTCATTACCTACATTTGTCTAAGATAATTGAAAATTATAGACTTTCTGAACATACTACACACATGATTGAACAATGTGAGCGGTGATTGTATTCGTACGAATTTTAGTTTATCCGTTTATATCTTCTGTTTTTACGCTCAAATCCCCTTTTATCCCTGAATTCACGATGATTATAATCATAAATGATTTTGATTAGTGCAAACATGTTCAAGTCATAGAGGCATACGCCTACAGTGCTTGATCATGAAAATAGTTGCCGTTTAGGTAGGAAGTACACATTCTATAACAACTTATTGGGTATATGTTTTCCTCATTTTTATCATTATGTTTATGAGACGTCCTCCATATCAACAATGTATTAAACGTTATCATGCTCATGTAACTTTACATTATACAGATGGTGACTGGCGGGGGAGGGAACATACCGAATGTTCCACCCGAAGGGTTTGAAATGCTATTGAGGGAGGTTATAAGTCCCGAGACGAAGTCGAGGGACTTATAGCCTCCCGAAATAGCATTTCAAACCCTGAGGGTGGAACGTTTGCTACATGTTCCTGCGATAACAAAAGTCATCATCTGTTATATTATATGGGTTAGTCAAATACGTCAAATACGTACGTTAACGTCAACCGAACCACCAGCACAACGCACTCGAATGCTCGCTCGCGCAGAGCCAAATCCACTGTGTGCGCGCGGTCCTAGGCCTTCTCTCATTATACGTGAAAATGTTTTCCCATGGGAGAACATTACAAGAATGTTTGCCCATGGGCGAACATAACGAATGTACCTCCATCACGTGACTGTGTTTAGCCAATCACTAATCGGTATTTGACTAACCCATTTAAAGGGATGGTACAGTATTGGTGGAGATGAGAATTGGGCTTTTAACTTTTTACGAGATACCAAGAAAACACTTATGATATAGTACAGAGCATACCATTTTAAGAGGAATTCAAACTTTATTTGATGAAAATCGGGTTTGGAATGACTGAAACATCCATAAACAAAGTAAAACAAAGCGATCGTAATAAAGTGTGGGTCCCACACTTTATCAAAATCGCTCTTTTTTTTTTTATATCTCAGCCATTTCAAAACCAATTTTCATCAAATAAACGTTGAATTCCTCATAGAATTACATGCTCTTTAATATTTCATAAGAAGTTTCTCATTATCTCACCGAGAAATGTTAGAAACCTGAAATTAGGTCTCAACCAAAACTATACGATCCCTTTAATATAATGGATTGTTATGCTATAGATCTTATGGAGATATTAGAAAATATCAATAATTATGACAGGTATAAAAAGAATTGAAATCTATGATTTTTACAATAAACAATTTTTACCTCCGAAGAAATGTCAGTAGTAAGTCACTGCTTGTTCCGTGATGGCAGTGAAATTGATCAAACAAAAATGATACACATAAAACACCCTGAATACTATTCCAAGGGTTTATTCTCTTCTATAAGACTTTAATTCCTTACTTGACGTGATATGTCATCTTTTGAAGTCTGCCGTATAGTACAGTAAACTCGTATCAATAAAGAATAAAACTTCCGTAAATTATGTGAATTATAAACATTACATAATGTTTATGTAATATTTTTTTCAAACATTATAAACTGTGGTTGGCGTACTTTTAGTTAAAACGAGGATACATTCACACGTAATGAAGCTCAAATTGAGTATCTAACAGGTTAATCGGAGTTATTGGGTTGAAGTTCTTCGTACTTCACATCATTCATTGTTCACACGGTTGTATCTAGCTTTGTGACCTAACAATTTCACAGTTTATACATTCAATATATATATATATATGTGTGTGTGTGTGTGTGTGTGTGTGTGTGTGTGCGTGTACAGTATGTCCCAACAAAATTACAATCAGATTTTCGCATTGATAACACCCAATATGATTAAACTGTCCAAATGCTACACTTCAGGGCCTTGAAATATAACATCTTAGCTCTATTTAGCAGAAAACCCCATTCAATTTGGTTAAGCGGTCACAGTGAAATGTGGATTGTTGTAAAGCATGTCATGAGTCTGATTCTTCCAAATTTAGCACTTGATGCTCTTGGAACTGCACATTAATGTGTTAAAACAATAGACAGAACTTGGAGGGAAGAGATTCCCGACATGCTCTACAAAATTTCTCATTTCTCTTTGACCACTGAAGCAAATCGAATGGGGTTTTCTGTAAGATGTGGGCAATGAGTTATAGTTTCATACCCTGAAATTGTATTTGGATTGATTCACTATTTTTAAAGAAATCATTGCGGAGGGTCCCGTTGTAATTTTTTTTTTTTTTTTTTGGGGGGGGGGACATAGGGTATATATCTTTGAGTTAATTTTCGCATTTAAAGTCTTCATACAAACATATGAAGACTTAAAATGAAAAAAACAGAAACAATTCCCTTTTATCAACAAGAGAATTCAATATCTGAGATTGACTCAGCAGAAAAACAAATGAAAAATGACATTTTATGTGATGAATTTATCTTCAAAAACATTTATGTACCGAGTGCAGTAGGCCTATTTAATACTGAAGATTAATTTTCTCTACTTTGATGACCTAAAAAATGATAATTGAGCTTATGTTGTTGTTTTTTGCATTCAAAGCGAGACAACGTATTATGAATACCAGCAGGATTTTAGGTAAATGTGTGTGTGTGTGTGTGTGTGTTGGCGGGTGTTTACATTTCATTTGCGCCATTTGTTTTTCAAAACCCCTCGATGCTGAAGGAATCCATTCCTATCTAGATAGCTTTTGATTATCACCGACATTATTTTGAGAAAACATGCTGCTGATATCTGAACTTAATGTAACTGGAAGTGTATATCTAGTCCAGCTATTCAAGCATGATTGTATAGGCCTACTATTGTACTTTTATCGTTGTAATTCTGCTCATGACAAACAAACAAACAAACAAACACACACACACACACACACACACACACACCTACCAATGACATAAAATACAGCAATGAACATGTTATCGAATAGAGAGTTGGAACTTATTGCTTAAAACGCTCATAATAATGTACCACAGAACACCTTTTAACGCTGGTGACACATTCGCTCCTGCGACAATTGCTCCTGTCTTATTTTCTTCAATGATCTAGGGTTAGGGTTCAAATACCTGTAGACTGATAGGGTTTTAGGTTTCGTTTGATATGAGAAGTAGGATTAGGAATAGGGTTAGGGTTGTGTTTGTGAGTAGAATTTATCTTTGGCTTAGCGCGCAGATATTACATGGAAACATTATTGTCGCAGGAGCAAAACGTCATGGAACCGTGAACGTTTGTCTCCTGTTTTCACCCTCTTCATTTCACACACACACACACACAGACACACACACACACACACACACACACACACACACACACACACACAAACAAACAAACACGTGCAAGCGCCATGCTAAGTTTTTCCAAGCTGAAAGACAACAACATGAAAGGCAAGAAGAGAAGAATACTTCACCTACAAAGAAAACACAATCAATTTATTCATTGGTTGTCCGGCTGTGTACGACTATAGATCTCACTTGATTATTCAGAGGGGTTTCAGTTTAACAATTTTCAGGGTTCTGTCAAAATAAAAATTATGAAATATTTAACAAGTAACAAAGTTAGTCCCAATGACAAGTCGGGTAGAACACAAGAATTACATTCCGCTTTAGAACATCACCTTTACATTATGAGAAAAAAAAAAAACTATAACAAATAGGGGAAAAAATTCAGAGGTACTTACTAACAATCCATTATTTTAATGCCCTCACTGCTGAGTCTCACAAAGAAATTAAGAAACGTACACACACACACACACACACACACACAAACAAACAAACAAGCACACATACATCAACACATCTATACACTTAAAAGGGAGACGCAATGATTAATACTTATCCTAGCACACACACACACACATGAACGAGTCGTCTTTAAAGAACTTACAATGTTCATACAGAATTGATGGTGTGTTCTCACGATGTACATAATCTGAATGAAGGTTCGTTGAATGGTGAAAGTGAAGTATTAGTGCACATGTACATTAACTTGTAAAACGGTTGCTTCACGACAAAGACATTGAATCAAACTGAAGTCATTCAAGATGACAGTGTCCAAGCGTCCAAAAACAAGTAAACAAAAATGAATAAATAAATAAATAATGCATTTTTGTACAGAACTAAGTCAATTTTGATGAATCAGAAACCCTTCCTTTCCAAAAAAGACTTTTAATTTTGTCATACAGTACTGATTTTGGACCCGCAAGTACAATACAGAACCAATGATATTTCTTAAATTATGAAGTTATTAATATTTGATGAATTTCATCTCAAAATTGTTGTGTTTTCTATGGGATGGAACATTTCTGAATTGGGCAAGATTGGGGAAAAAAAGAAGTTCAAGTATCTCATTTATGAGAGCGAGTGAGAGAAGAAAAAAATACCAGTAAGTATAGTACTATTAAAAAAAAAAAGAATGATTTCACCTTTGATATCTTGCCACAATTTTTATTTTTTTTTCTTAAGAGGAAACTGTCCCTTTACAAATATAGTATCTCCAAATGAAAGCAAACAAACAAACTGAGAACCAGGAAAACAAAGTAAATTATCACATTACTTGTATTCTGGTGTGTGTGCTTTTTGGAAGCCGTCCCATACCTCCCTGTTAACTTTGCGCTAATCAGTTTTATCTTTCTTGACGCTTTCAGTCAGCATCTAGTATCCCACGTTTAATGCATCAGTGCCAACATGTGAGGACAGCTGATGTGGTCTAATCTTATTTTGGCAATAAACTTGGCTTTATTACCCTTGTAGTGAGCACCACTTTGACCCGCAATAAAGCATTTATTAGGTGTAGCAAATTACATGACATTAAATGAAGCATGACAAAATGTATATCCTAAATGAGAAGAAAAACAATGGGACAAATTTGGAAAAATCAAAATATTTCGTCCTGGCCAAACAAAAGTGGAAATATACACAGTTTATCTTTGCTTTCTGTTACTACTTGGACAAACCACAGCATCACTGAACAAAACAACAATATGACAAATGCAATCATTTTCAACTATACTATTCTATTTCGGGCAGTACTCTTTTTTTCATACTATCTTTTCTAAGACAAATTAAAAGAAATTGAAATGTTCTTCTCCTTATCTTTCCATTACCAAAACAGATGGAATAAATCATTTACTTCATTAAATGAATGTCATCACCATTATGTCTATAATATCACATATTATTAACATGTTCAATATATTCCCAAAATGTCATCTAAATAATACCATAGAACTTTGGATGAGTCTTCAATGCCAATCTGAATACAGTCTTCATTTTTCACGTCTTCCAATTTTTAGCATGCAAACACCAAAAATTGGCCAGACATAATAGCCCTCTTGTAGCTTTTAATTTTGTTAACTTTTTTTTAAAATTTATTGCCAAATATTCAAGTTTCACATAAATGGTTTATACCATTTGTACTGAGTGGACATCATAATTTTTCTATGTCAACTAACCTCATCGTGGAGTGAAAAAGGTTCCAGTCTTTTTCACTATCATATTCATTTACCGGTAGAAATTTTTATTTGGCCTTTTAACCAACACTGCAAGAGTGAATTTATTTTCCTTTTTTTTTTTTAATCAACTACTGTTACACATAAAACAACTGTGAAATTAAATACATCTTTCTATACAAACACCCAAATGTGTATTTCTACATTATTACTTAGCATAATACTTCACAAACATGATACATCAAATCCATGAGTCTACACTCTAGAATTGCACAAACTGCATTGATAAAGTCAAACATACACACTGAGTTTAAACCCAAACATGCTAAATTCATCAAGTGCTGAACCATTTTGCTTTGGACAGTATGCATTGGTACATCATTTCAAAGGATGATAAGATATAGCATTCATCCAAATGAATACAAGTGTAAAAACTGTTCTCTGTTGATTTCATTTCTTCAGAGGACACAGAAATATGTACAATGATGTCACATGTACACTTGTGTTGTAGGAGGGAATAGATTTAGCATATTTGGGGACTTAACTCTTTTAAGTACACAAAAAGGAAAGAAAAAAATCACATCAATGTGTCGTGACACATTCTCAAGTTATACTTTCAGCATCTTTGCTGACTCTTCTTCAACTTGAAATTATTCCATCAAAATGTGTATAAGATTAATATCAGAAGGCACCGTTTCTTTAACAGTAGAAAACTTCAGCGGCATTTTGTACAAATACATACAATCATCTGAACACACTGAGAAGAACAAAGAAGAAGAAGAAGAAGAGGAAACAAGAATATGCTGTAAATCTAACTTTTAAATAAAGACATTTTCATCACTTCCCACCCCCCCCCCCCTGTATATAGATTAAGATATATAAAATAAATGTGAGACATTAAATGTGGCAGGTATTTGACTCCGGGAAGAAATTAAAACTAAGGATGGCTGTACTTTTAAAGCTGGGTGTGCCACATATGGTCAGTGCCATGGATAACCTATTAAACACACACATACACACACCAAAAAAAAAAAAAGCCCCATAAGATACACCACTACCCACCAATCAGCACCGCATATCTTTTGTTAAATGTGAAGAATCTCCGCATTTCTTACCAGTGATGTAGAGTTTACTGGATAAAATTATTACACTGATTCAATAATCCCTACACGCTGAGCATTTCAATAAAATAAACTGCAAACCCTTGTCCGAATCATGAGCAATATCTATACGACATGAGTTGGTGCCAAAAATATTTACACTGACTATAATAAATACCTGTACATGTCAAACATCAACATCATCCACAAAAGCAAGCATGAATGAATTTGAGAAGAGTGCCACAAAATATAGTCCTCTGGACCGCAATCAGGAAATCATAATTATCTCTTATAGACTGTGTGATACAAAAAGGTACAAAAACATTCACTTTTGCAAGAAAAGGGGAGGCATTTGAGTGAAGATGAAATAGAGGAGTTACATACTTGCAGGCACCTAGTAAACATCTGAGTAGTTATTTGTTCTTTTGCGACAGAGGTCTGGTTGTAACTAGGTAAATATCTGATTCACCTAAAGACAATATGTTTAATTTGTTAAAGACATTTTCCTGAAATGTTCATACTATATGAAGTGATCTTCCCCCACATATTAACACTATTTTTGTTTTGTTTTGTTTTTCATGTTATTGGGATTTGGATGAAAGTCCATGTTTGTTGAGATTCCTTGTTAAAGGGGAAGGCTAGTAACTGATCAGTGGGAATCAGTGGAAATGCTGGGAGATGATTGTTCCAATCCTTATGGGATTCATTCAAGAGTTCATTGTATATCTATTGTTGTGTGAAAATGATTTGCTTCAGAACGGTCTCATATTCAAGTAATGTGCAGATTAATGCTCCGTCACTGAGGACGCTAACCTGGAAGCATTAAACTGCACATTACTTGAATATGAGACCATTCTGAAGCAAATCATTTTCACACAACAATAGATATACAATGAACTCTTGAATGAATCCCATAAGGATTGGAACAATCATCTCCCAGCATTTCCACTGATTCCCACTGATCAGTTACTAGCCTTCCCCTTTAAGGAAGAGAAAAATAGCCATGTATTAATTTGTTGGCTGGTCCAATTCTTGCTCAGACATGGGTTTATTGGTACAGTACACTCTTTTCATCAATGCTCATAGGTTGATATGAACACAAAAATTGAACACAGATTCATGCAAGCATTTTTCTTTTTTACAACGTACATATTTTACAAAGATTTCGGAGCGGAACAACAACACGACCCATAATGCATCTGCCCCTTTGGCGTGTGTGTTTGATTTCCTCCTTACAGCTGAAGCCTTGTGTGCATTGGCAAATGACTTCTAGTCACAAAATTCTCCTTCAAGCACTGCGTAACTTTTTGCAAAATATAAGGCATTTTAGTGACTTTTGCCGATTTGTAAAGTTTCACTTGCAATTTTGAAGTATGTGTGTTATTGATAAAAATGAATGCATTATGACTGCTGTTATGGCTACCATGGATATCGTATACCATGTCCCTTGCAATGACAGAAATATATACAGAGGATGAATTTGAACGAGAAACCCAGTTGGTTGTTATGGTGGTGTTTAAAGCACCAAACATGATGAGATGGTTTGTTCTTTTGCAAAGTCAAAATCTTTGAATTTTCATTGAGTAAATTTCAAAACTCATGCAGCATACATGCAATGGGGGAATCTTAGTAGGTTGGTCCCCACCTTGACTTTAAGGTGAAGCCTGAATTGAGACTAATCCCAAGGATCTCTCTCCCAGGCCTTGCTGGGAGAGAACAGATGAAGCCCGCCCTCAGCTGTCCACTGTTTGCAAGTTGCAAGCTCTCCCCATAATTTTCCTTACATTAACCACAAGAGGTCTATCAGCAAAGGGTAAATCCCATCACAACTAAACCCAATCAACCACCATTATGTGACTACGCCAAGCATGTATCTCAAAGATGAATACAATTTTGCTGTGTCACATTCTGTCCGTGAACTCCGCCATCACCACATAGCCTGATAAAGCCACCAAACATCAATTGTCCGAATTTGAGTATTGTCATATATTCCTTACTCTTTGACCTTTATCAGGTCTTGTGATTTGCCAAACCTTATTCCCCAAACGTCCCACCAAATGAAAAGAAAACTAGCGACCAGATAAATACTACTGCAAGACAATTCATCTTCAAGTTCAGATGCAGTCAGTTATTCAGGAGATGGAGCATTCACACAGAATAGGTCAACTCAAGCCTGACTGGTCACTTGCTTCATATCATCTCAGCATTTCCCACTTTCAAAATCTTACTTTAGACTTTGAAATTTGACCAGGAGGTAGTTTAGACATCAAACATTTTTAACGTGTTTTAACCTGCCATTCGATTTGAATGAAATGGTGGACCTGTTGGTTTTTTTTTTTTTCTTATGTCATTCTCACACTGCATTGAACTTGAATAAAATCATCATGATTAAACAACAATTGCTTTCCCCTTATATCTTTTCCATGTGTTCTTAAAACTGCATTTACATCATGTTAGTGACTTTATGAGGCTGATGTGGTGAGCGGTCAGACATCTCATCATGGTGTGCTGGTTGTCTGACAGACAAGGCTCCTTCACGACGGGGCGAACAAACTTCCACACTTGCTACTTTTCATCCACCGAGGCATTCTAGAATCTGACTAGACAAATGCAAGGCACACACCTCCCCGTGCCCTCTCTCAAATCTCTGATCTGCGTATCTGTAGTGAAATCTTCTGCTTTTTATGCTTCAATCCTGTCTCCAGTTCTCCAGCTAGTCTACCGCTCCACATCAATGGCAGGGGTCAAGGTTCAAAGTGCAATATGTAAATTTCAGATCTACGACCTCTGCCTACACCAAGGTCAAACTCCAAACTGCAGCATCCACACGGATGAATCCTCTGCAAGACAAAATAGCAATAAAGTATTAACCCAATGAGGATGGGCTGATTTTGTGACAACACACATTCCCTAAACATATAGACACTTGCCCGAGTATACTTGAGGCTCATCTTTAAAGGGGCATTCCGGACGATTTTCATAATTTCACATCATGTCGTACATAAATCAACAGCTTCATGTATAGATTTGTAGAATTTATTGTGGTTCTTGAGCAGAGAAACAGTACTTTCAAAAACCTTAAACAAATTACACTGAACAAAGATGATGACATAGGAGCCTCACTATTATCTCAGAAATGTAGCAGTGTCATTCCATTACAATACGGCATGCTTGCAAGCTCACCTGTGTGTAATCTATGCATGCCTTCTTCTTTTGTTCTGCTTCCTTGAGCCACATCTCATGCATTCTTATGGTGAGGCTGCCATGTCATCACCCTTGTTCATTGCCATTTGTTAGAAATTTCGAAAACATTCTTATTTTTTATCCCGATCATTATAAATCCTGAAACTCTGTACCCAATATAACTAATTTATACATGTTCAAATGTAAAAATTTGAAAATCATCCGGAAGTCTCCTTTAATGGTTTATTATGGATATGCCTGATATTTAACTTAGTAACTGCAATGCATACAGCTACAAAATCTTTGAAGGAATCCTCATTAACACTATGGAAATAAACTTTGTGATATGCAACATACATACATGAGGCATCTGTTTCAGATTATTCACAAGGACTCCTGCATTTTGCTTCTCCACACTTATACATTCTGAAGATTGTTCTATTTCAGTAAAGGTCACAGTAAAGAGTAAATTAGTATGGTAGATTAATATGTTTAATGATTTTGATATTCATTTAAATTAAATTCATCTAAATCATTTAGGAGTGCAGTGAAATACTGTTAAGAAGCTCGTACACTGTGACAGAATATGTAGATATAATTTCTGCACTGAACAAGTAACTAATCAATAATGCTGCTATTATCATTAAAGTGAATTATCTGTCTGGCTTCACAAAGTTTTATGACTGTACCTTGATGGTCACTGTCACACCGTAGACATAGGAAGAGTTTTCTCCATGCTCACTGGACGACTGCTGGACGCCGACACATCGCTCTCCGTGTCGTCTGCTGAGGGCCGCCGAAGCTCGTACTCACTGTATATCCCAATGTCCCCTGAGATCATGAGCCAATCAGAGAAGCGATCGAGATTATGCATAAATACATTCTCGATACATGACCGGTAGGACCCCCCCCCCCCCCACGCTAACTTTAGTGTGGCACATTTTGCTAACTATCACAATTACATGCCTTTCTTAATAGTGACTGTAATCACATACATGAAAGAGTTCAAGAGATTTAAATTTAAAATGAACCAATTTCTGTAGGATGCCCATTTTGCAAATGTTTTTTTCTCACAAATCATATATCCAACATAACTTTAGGCAAACTGCTAGTTTGCAATACTCTTTTACACTTTGACACACATCAATTTGATACTAGTACAAAATTAATGTACCAGCTTTTACATAGCTTTTACAGCTTTTACATCCAGTTAGTAAATTTCAAATTTTTCAATAATCCAAACTGTAAGCTTGCTTCAAGTCAAAATGCCAAAGCACTGGGGGGGGGGGGGGGGGGGGAGATTTTAACCCACAGAGGACAAGTTTATTTTGCTTTATAAAATGGGTTCAAGAATGTAGCCAATTGGAAGCGCTGAAATGAGTCACGTGTGCGTGCATTAATTTCTTACTAACATGCACGCCGTAAAGTCACTGACGTCACAATGTTTACACTAGCAGTGCACGCTCAATCAGTTGTTACAAGTGCGTCGCGCGCTACTATACGCGTTGTCAATCCTGTAAACAACTTCTAGTTCGGGCTGCCAGCCGGCCTTTCTTGCTTGTGCATAACATGTGGCGTACGTATGCTCTTATACGTACAGTACTTACATGTGCGGGATTTCCGAGTGCGAGGTACGTAAAATGCTGTTAGTTTTCGACCCATTTTATAAAACAAATGATGTACAGGATTATTTTCGTGGCATTAGTGAAGGTGCGGCGCACTCGAGAGTATTGACAATGGTGCAACATGCACGAGGCGCCGCACCTTCACTAACGCACTCTATCCTGTGCATCATTTGTATATTAACAGACATGCATTTCCAAAAGACATCTGCCCGCATACACTTGGGAGTAGTCTCCAATGGGTTAATTAAAAAGATCATTTTCAGAACATTTTGAACACCAATACAGTATGTCCACAGAACAACTTATTTTTTTGCAAATACTACACCTTTAATTTTTTACCCATATTCACATATTTCATTTTTTAAAATTCAATTTTGCAGTCGGTGACTTTATCAGGGGCAAATGGTTCACACACATACATGTAGATGGTACGTGTTTATGCACATGGATGGCTGCAAGTCCCAACTAAAGAGTACATAAATTATGTGAATATAAATTAAATTTTACAAATTGTGATTTACACATGGTCACTGTGCAGATATGCAATACAACTAGACTGCTGAATTCAATGTGACAGCATCGAGATACATGCGACAAGTTCAACATTGCCGTCACAAGAAACCAAACATGCTTAAATGTTACAGCCTTATGATAAGAACATCAACATTTCCAAACAAATGAGTATTTTCATACAAAAGTATGCCCTCAGCTTTTAACAGGGAATAATTCACATCATTCATGCAGTGCAATTAGCAAGGTGCTTTGATTTTTCATAAAAAAAGAAAGATCTTAAGCAAATTTTAACAGAGTATCAATACATTACATATAGATCTGTTTTGATTTGTGGCTGTTTTATGTGAATGTCTACAGCTACAAGCCATAACTAGGGGACTTCAAGCATTCCCCAAAAAACATTTAATTCATGCACTGTCCAAGTCATGCACCTGACTCTTTTTATAACTCATGAAATCATCTCTTCCCATTCAGACCAACATAAGTTAAAATTGTTGTTGAATATGCTTTTTTCAACACTGTAACTTCTGTCAGCCACAATTGAGGGGGCTTCCAAAATTCAAAGAAAAAATTTAATTCCCTCTGGCTTATGCAGTGACTCTGGTGAAGAGGTATGTCAGTGCAGAAATCAGCTATTTTTCAACATACTGAAGTCCCTAAGATATGGCTAAAATAGACATTAAGATAAAAAAAAAAAAAAAAAACAGTGCCCAAACCAAAAAAGGCCTATTGTTACAGCTTGCAACTGTTAGAAAGGTTAGCAAAGTTATCACCATACATGACCATCAAAATGATGAGAAAAAAATATATACTCTGAATGATAAAAATTTCATGAAGTGCTTTTTTTCTTCAATAACTAAACAGGTTTACATGCATAATTTTGACCAATAGTACCATTTTGTTACAACATTTGAAACTATTCCAATAAATTTTTTCTTCTTTTTTGTTTGATTCAATGAAATTTTACAGTTCTATTTAGAACTCATACAGAATCTGGTTGCACTTCAATACAGTTTTGACAAAATCTTTTCTGAAGACTTCTGTAAAGCAGGGTACAAATTTGAAATAAGTCAACAATGAAACGCTTCACAGAGGCCAACTGTGACACAAGCACTTCAATAAAACATGCATGAAAAAAAAAATAATTATAATAATAATTCAACGCATCAGTGATGTTGACCAAAGAAGCAAAGGTTTTCTATCAATACACTGGTTGACTTGAGTGTTGCCTTGAATTTTGGTCATGTGAATCTTCATTAAGAAAAAGAGGAAGTTGTATGTACTTGTTTAGCTTTTGACAAACAGAACCCAAGAGACTGGAAAAAAAAAATGCGTACATACAGTGTACCATACCTTTATTAACGATCAAGAATCTTAAATATAATAAAGTGCCTGTTCCTTCCACACATACATGTATGTCTTTCCAGATACGCAATGTGAAAGCACTTTTAATACATGCATCCCAACTGCAATAAAAAGTAGAGCTGTAATTGATTAGTGGTGAAATCCACATCCCACGCCAAAAAAAAAATGACAAGAAACACTGACATAAACACACTAATATAGAAAAGAAAGAGAAGCCACATACACATTTACATAATAGCTATAAGATTTTCTAAACCTGCAACCAAGTTTGAAGTAAAGATAAAACATCCCCACCACCAAAAGAGAAAGAGATTTAAAAAAAAAAATTATAAGCTCATGTTGCGTGATTGTCAAGTAGTGCACTGCCCAACACAACTAAAATCACTTTGTGAAACATGTTAACTGGCACCAACTTCAGTGGTCAAGGACATACAAGGAAGATACGTGGATGTGGAAGCATGAGCGGGGGCATAGAGAGACTGGTAAAGATGCTGTTACCTGAGTGTGTACGTCCATCGTTGATACAGTCTTCATGCACAGGACAGTCATGGGGGGTAAGCCACACAAGGAGGAAGAAGGGAACACCACTCAAAAACATCAGTTGCCAGAAGGCTCGAGGGACTGGACACTATATATGGGGCTATTAAGGGTAACACACGGACAGGTGGCACTCTGGTGGCATGATGTTGCCATGGTGACGAATGGATGACAGTGCCACAGAGGGTGGAGTGGACTCACTGGTAGGAGGTTGGGAGGGGGAGGGGCTGGTAGGAGGGTAATTTTACTGGTAGGAGACATGGGTTACTGGTTTAAAACTGGAAGCACATGTATAGGAGAACAGGGAAACAGGAAGGCAGGGTCAGTGGTAGAGGTTGGTGTACGTGGCCAAGACTGGTAGGGCCTACACAATGTACACAATGGGATGACTGGAAGGAGACTGGGGCTATTGGTGGGAGGCTGGGTATTAACATGTATGAGAGGCTGGGATGAACTGATAGAAGTTCAAGGGTGAGGAGCCAATGAGATGGAATAGGTCCCAGAGGTACAAGGGTCTAAAGAAGTTCAGCATATAATTATA
Source organism: Diadema setosum (assembly GCA_033980235.1). NCBI lineage: Eukaryota > Metazoa > Echinodermata > Echinoidea > Diadematoida > Diadematidae > Diadema > Diadema setosum. Next base: position 31,288,035 of record CM067070.1, read on the forward strand.
ATAGGAATGGTTTATAGATGATGAGAAGGGAGAATGGTAAACTAGGGAGGGATACAGAAAGCATGGCTGGAATTCATTCATCAAAGAGGACATAGAATGAGTAAATGATGCAGGAGGGAATCAATGTACAATTTGTAGTTAACTGGGAGGATGCAGTCATCCATGAAAAACTCAGCAACAAGGGCTCTGGTAATCATGAATGAGCTACAATAATCATGGAAAGATATGATGAACAAAAAGCAAATGGTATAGACACATGAAAAGGTTTAAAAACAAATAAAAACAAACATGAAATTTAGGTGATGACGTATGATGGCAATGATCATGGGACATTTATAGCAAACAAGAATTTAGTAAAGATAAAGTATCGAATGCAATGATACAGGAGATGGTACAAACCGGAATCACATTACGTGTAACTGAGGATGACACAAAAATGATAAGGAAGGACTACAACAACAACAACAACAAAATGACAATAACAAAGCTATCACAGATTGTTATGGCATGGGAAAGGGTAATGACTTAATAATGAGCAACAACAATCAATGAACGAAAAAAACAAACAAACCTACAAAATTTAAACAAAATGAAATTGCAGGAGTAAAAATAGTGGAGGAATGGATAAAAAAAGCATGGAGACATGTACATACAAACAATGACTATGATGGGCCATCTAAGCACATGTTGTTCTTGGACAAAGTAGTGAGTTCAGTGACCACACATTAGATGGTTGCATTCGTTTTGTGCATATCATGAACGGTGTGAATGCATCCAATTTTATGTGTATATGTCACGCATTACCATACTTCCCGAAATAATTGTAAGATATCTTTCATCTTCTTTAAATTGTACATATGTCAATCTGCCTTGGAATAGGAATCATGTATGCTTAAAGGGATTGTACTGTTTTGGTTTAGACCTAATTTCAGGTTTTTAACATTTTTGGTGAGATAATGAGAAACCTCTTCTGAAATATGAAAGAGCATGTAATCCCATGAGGAATTCAACATTTATTTGATGAAAATTGGTATTGAAATGGCTGAGATATCCAAAACAGAGCGATTCTAATAGAGTGCGGGACCCACACTTCATTACGATCGCTTTGTTTTACTTTGTTTTTGGATGTTTAAGTCATTCCAAACCCAATTTTTATCAGATAAACTTTGAATTCCTCTTGAAATGGTATGCTCTGTACTATTTCACAAGTGTTTTCTTGGTATCTTGCAAAAAGTTAAAAGCCCAATTCTCATCTTCACCAATACTGTACTATCCCTCTAAAGTCCACATTTGGACTTAAAATTCACTGATTCCAATTGCAAAACTTTCTGAAAGTTGTGTAATGCACAGATGCACATATTCTGGTATTCTCACATCTAAAATTCTTAAAAGAAAAACAAAAATGGGTCAGAAGGAATTACTGAATACTGTTATTCTCCTGCCACACAAATGCAAGGCATTTTACAGTTGGTACTAAACCTCACACATTATAAATGTGAGACATTGTATGCACACACACTTACATACAAACACGCAAACATACAAATGCACAAACAAATAGAAAAGAGCTTGGCAAAATCCTCTTTCCGTATGTACTATTTTTATTGTCTATTCAGTGCAGTCTCTGCACTGTTTTGCACATGTCTCAAAATATCAAAGGAAATACCAAAGTATCATATAAAGTTCAGTTAATCATCCCAGATCAGGGATGAAACATGATAAAGGCAGGACAGCTGACTGCCTCTCAACTATTGGTATGAACTCTTTATTGAAATCATATCTACATATAATTCCTTCAATTTAGAATTGACTCTAATATAATAAAAAAAAAAATGTGCACTTAACCCTATTCTAACTGGGCTATTTGAGACCAAGTTTTTACTGGGGGGGGGGGGGGGGGGTCAATTTGACCCCCCTTCAGATCTCGGCCGCCGATCGCGCGATCGCCGCAAAATTTTGCGTGAACATAGAGCTGGATGTCAACTACAAGATCACATGGTCATGCAATAGAAAAATTTTGATTTCATATTTTTTAATAAATTAATTATGCAAATTAACGCATTAAATCATATTTTCACCTATAACTCCATCAAAAAGACTGAAGGATTATTTAATTTTTGTGTCAGAGTTCCTCAAGACACATCAAACAATTTTCTAGTAAAAAAATAGCGCAATCAAAATCATTTTCTTTTGTTTTTTATTGTTTTGTTAATTTCTTGTGTATTTTATTGTTTTTTCGATCTTTTGTTTTCTATTGTTTTTTTGCCAAAATTTGTTGGAGGCACTTTTTCAAGCTTATCTACATTAGAATTGATTTATTTCAATGGTTAAAAGTTGAAATAATCTAATTTATATCAATTAAACAAAAAAACACAGTTTGCATTGGATTTGCACACGAAATCATGAATTCGAGCGTTTTTCGGGTTGACATGCATATGCAAAACATTGCATAACTTCAGAACGGTGTACCCGAACGTCGCAAATTTGGTCTCAAAATATGCGGGAGACTCAAATGAAAAAAGTCATGAAACGACGCGGCAAAATCTTTGCGCGTTGCGGAATCGTGGCGCGAAACGTCGAGGGGGGGGTCAATTTGACCCCCCCCAGTTAGAATAGGGTTAAGCAGACAGGGTCAAAAAAAGGGAAAAATGTCAGCAAATCATAGAGGAAGTTTTGTGTTGAACATTACTTTGAAAGCCTTCTCAAGTCGTGTGAAATATTACAAAAAGGTGAATAAAAATATTGAAAAAAAAAAAGATATTACAGCAGAGAACCAATCAGCATTTATCACTGAATATATATTTTCCCCCTTTTTTTTCGTGGTTATCCAGGTTTTTATATATTTCTTTCTTTCTTGCGATTCACTTTCTCATCATCATTTTTTTCTTTGTGTGGATGTGTGTTTGCTTTCTTTCTTTGAGAGTGTCAAGTAAATTTAAGTTACCAAGAATGAAAATATTTGTTTGTAGATGAAATCATGGTCACATTTCTATCCATTGAAATGACTACTTGAACGCATTATGCTAATGAGCACCAACGGTTTTGACCTGCTCTAGACTTCTGATTCAGATTTTAACTTTTTGTGAGATACATGTAGTACTTTGAAACCACTTGCAATGAAAAAGTGTGTAAAACAGTGTGGTCATGAATAATAAAAGGTGGGGCCCACCTTTTATCAGGAGCACTCTGTTTTGCTTTGTTTTAGGATTTTTCAGCCATTTGAAAACTACTTTTCATCAAATAAACTTTCAATTCCTCATACAATTGTATGGTCTTTAATATTTCATTAAAGTGGCTTCTAATAATTTTATCTCACGAAAAGTTAAAAACCGAATCCTGATCTCAACCAATACTAAACCAATATCCCTTTACGAACTGCTGCTTTAAAGGTCCAAAGCAGTTTTCATTTTCCCCAAACAAATAAATGACAATTAAGATAAATAAATAATTACTCAAAGACAGTGAATAAATATGTTGAAGACACTATGTTTAAAGCATTATGGCGATTCAGTTTCAAAAACTGTACAGCTGAATTTGCTGACAAGGCTCTATGATGATATTTAAATGTATGAAAAAACATGACCCCACAGCATAGTTTTGAGAATTATGCTCTTTCTTTTACAAGATCTATAAGTAAATATAATAAATGTGCTAATAGTCTGTTTACTTAATCATTTAATTTAACACTTTCTTTCTTTGGGAAATATCAATTACATTACATTCAGTCACTTCAACATTTTGTCTTTGTTTTTAAAGAATTTTAATTAATTTCCAACTTTTTTTTTTACAGGTCCATATGTACACAAATCGGCAACTCTTAACATCGACAGTCACGCAGCTCAGATTTTCTTAACCGGAAATGTTGTTAAACATTACTATTAATGTTATTCAAGAGAAATAAGTAAATTCTTGTTCAGGAGTTAATGAAATCAATTATAATTTCTGAGTTAATTAATAATATAACCCTACATTCCCATGATCTACATTATGACTTCTTTCTTAAGACACGTAAGAAAAGTCAGCATTCTGCAACTTGAAAGAAAATTACTGCAATGGTGGAAATTTTTGCGAGAGTGATTTTTCACACATGTTCTGGTAATATGAATTCCACATTTCTAATTCCATGGAATCAAAGAACAAAATAGTATGACGTAGGACAAGCAACAGATCTGTCCATTTTTATTTTTGCACTAGTTTTATGTCACGCAAAATGTGCAAAAACATTCACTGCAAAAAATTCCACTTCTTGAGTATTTACCCAATTGTTAAATTCACCTAGCAAAGAAAAGAAGTGCAGTAAAGTCTTAAAGAAATGTGCAAAAATTGATCTACATCCACGGCACAGTGCTTGGCTATGGCATAGAAAGCACACTCAGTTGACCGTACTATAATTTTGAAAGCAACAGAGAGAAAAGGTCTTGCAATTTTATCACATTGGAGAGAAGCAGACAACATTAAATTGTCTTTTACCGAAATACTTTGAAAGACTGCTCTGTGAACATTGTATCTGAAGCTATTCAAACAAAGTCATGGGAAATCATGCCATTAGTAATTTCTTATCCCTGTGCTGAAAGTTTTGCCCTTGAGTTTACCCTGTTAACGAAGAGCAGTGTTGAACATACAATTATGGCTTTTTACACCTTTGAATGGTAGTATATTGTAAGAAATGAGTGCCTTTAAGAGTATCAGAGATCCAATAAACAATTATACATGTATAATGGATTATTGTGGAGTTGTTCTGTTTTCACAGTAATTTACATTGATATCAACTTCCAGGGCTTAACCCTAAAAGGGCCGGTGGGAGCGGAATCGGCCCCCCACGACGTTTTGCTCTCTAATTCTGTAACATGAGAAGGCCTCGTAGCGAGGCTTCTTGACTTTGTTTGTTCAAGTCTCACGCAACTTTTGAGACCAAATTTGCAACGTCCGCGCATACTTTTGCGAAGCCAAGCCCATTTTTGTAACGGAATGTCGCCTCAAAACGGGCACAATTTTGTGGTTTTGTGTACATTTCCTATGGAAAGCAGTGCTCTGTCATGTAAGTCATGAAAACCTGATTATTTTTACAATTAATCACTTTCCTCAATTAATTTTATGCTAACTATGGTAGAAAAGTGGTCAGTGACAATTTCCAATAGAAAAAAAGAAAAAAAAAGTTGAAAAACAAAGAAATACATAAGAAATTCTGAAAACAATGAAATACATAAGAATTGAAATGAGTTTTGGAAGTTTTTGTGATGTACAATTGTTGAGCATGCTAAAACAGATTTACAGATCAAAAATTAAACTCTCAATGCTTTTAATTAGGCTAAAACATGATCTTGAGCTTAATTTGCACAATTAATTAATTAAAATTAGAAATCGATTGTTTCAAAAAAATCTTATGACACAATCTTGTAGGATATGACGTGGGTCTCATGCATGCAAAATTTAATCGCGATCGCACCACTGATGGCCAAGATCTCAGGGGGGGGGGGGGGGGGGGGATTCCGCCCCCCTCGGTCTTAGCATAGCCAAGAAAGCCCGGCCCTTTTAGGGTTAAGCTAGTCTGTGCTAAGGGTTTCTTTATATTGCTATGGTGCTTGTGAAGTTTCCAGTTTTTCTTTTATCAGCATTTTCATTTTCTGATGCAATGGATCACTAGTGGCATATCTTGACTGAGTAATCATTTATTTTGTTCAGCATTATTATTCCCCCTTATTCAGTTGATATCAGTTCTAAACTTCCTACAATCATAAATATATTACATGCAAAGAAGCAGAGGCTACAATGAATACTCAAATTTGTCAGTACCTAAATCATCTTTTCAAGATAATCATTGTAGCAAAACTCACATTTATTCAAAGTGAGTATTTCATTGAATCTGTAAATTACATCTTAGATACATTTTGCACTTGACCTTTACTCACACAAGAATTACAAATTGAAAGATTTACAAACTGTACATCCATCACCTAAGATTCTATTTGCACATTTCTCTGTGTCTGTTATCTTGTTATCCCACCCTCAGTCAAAGAGAGAAACTTCGTTCGATATACTTTCCTTCTATACCTGTCTCTCTGTCTTAAAAGAAGAACAATCTATAAATTTGTGGGGATATACCAATAACCTGCACATTTTTTTCTTCTGTAACATTTAAATTAAGCTACAGATATAAAGTAATAAATAAAGCAAGACCAGCTTGACTGTATAGTAACAAATAAAGCTTTACATTTCATTTCGTATTGGGTTGACAAAGTATGATGCTATCTGGTAATAAATATGGACGTTTTCCTTCTCTGAGTATACAGATACTCTATCAAACTTGACCTGACTTCATTCAAATCAATCATTTCTTCCCAGATGAGGGATCACTGTTTGCGACTTTTTGACGTAGTCTCGTACTGTAAACGCAGAGATTTTCGCGGTACACTAATTTTCGCGTATTTTGTGCTACTTCTGGCAAGCGCAAATTCTAAAAACCCCTGAAAATATCTTCACAATTTTCTCTGCACATTTTTGAATGGGTTTACAATTGCACAGCGCGAATTCAAGAACTCATGAATATGTTTTTGAGTTGCACAGTGCAAAAATATTAATCACGCGAAAATATAGACGTTTACAGTTATACCCTCAGTCTACTATACCTTGTTCGATAATTGCACGCATGCAGGAGTACTTTCTTCACCACTATGCACAGACATCCGAACACTATTTTGTCAATGAGTAGAGATTAACTAATCCCCTCTAATCCCTTTTCTCCCACCATGGCCTTCCTGTTGAACTGAGGCACATTGCTACACCTGAGTGGACTTGTTTAAATTAATAGTCTACAACTACAGAGTTAAGTTTGGAACAATTTCTCAAATGCTCATGAAATGATTTGGCAAGTTAAGCTAGTAAAATGCCTTTGCACCATAAGGCTTTAATACCCTGCAAAGGAAGTTTGGCTGGTCACATTTCCATCTTCCTTTCATTTCTAAGTTTTGCTTGAATAAGGCATTTAACAGACAAAGAACATTCATCAACTTTCAGTTTAAACTAAACAAAAGTTCAATGGAAAGAAACATAAGTGCACTGTCAACAAGATACATTCACCTAAGAACCAGTGGATCATGTTCAAGTCACACTAGGTACATCAGCTTCCTAACTTCAAATAATGACCGAACAATAACTGCCATTACAGCTACAGGTACGTTGTGGCATCAAATTTTGCTATGATTGAATATTGTACTGAAGTCTCTAAGAGTTGCCAGGCAAAAAGAGGTAAACTATCTAAAAATAGACATTCATTACCCATGTGTTGCTATTCCTTTTACATTGAAGAGTGTCTATGCCTGTCCAAAAAGACTAACTGGTGTCAAGAAGAAGTCTTCACATTACTGCAGACTGCTTTGGGTGGAGTGAAATAGAGCTACACTGTAGTCTTCATAGACAGGTGTTTGCTACATTTTGTAAATCATGATTGTCTGAATTCCAGTCTTTGCACCAGTCACAGTGTCCCAACAGAACATGAAAGCATGTTCAAGCGATCTCATAAAGCCTACTGTACCATACCATACTATACCGTACCGTACCTGTGCCAGAGGTACGTTGTGTACATTCAAATGCTCCCACAGCGTACCGTACTGTAGCATGCCGAAAGTGGACCACTATCTGCTGTTCTTCAAAAATGTACTGTATCATATCGTACCATGCCAGAGAACGCTTGAATGCAATGTGGTCCAAAAGCATAACATACCATAAGTTCGCATGAAAAGAATGTGTGTGACACACACCACATCACAATACAAAGAGTTGATTCTCTCTACACTGATATGGGATGCCTGTATGTACAAATTGTAGCATACAGTGTAAGTGTGCAAGAGGAATGACTCTATTGCTACAAAATGTGTGACCACTCTGGTGCAAGTCAAAAAAAAAAAAAAAAAAAAAAAAAATCTCCTGAGGTAAGCTATCTCCACAGAGCACAGGAACACTTCCAATCTGGTATGGTACAGTATGGTACAGTGCGATGCCGGCACTCTATCACAGCCAGAAATTGTAGGCATCACCATGTAATGCAGTCAGGCGAAGCACCGCGCTACGTCCAACTGCAGCGTGAGGGTGAACTTCCGGTGGGGGGTGGAGTGAGGGCGGGGCATGGGGTCACCAGAATGAGCGTGACGTCACATGGATAGTGGTCTTTCTGGCCTTTCAGTCCTGTCATGTGGCCGAAGGCGAACAGCGCCCTCTGCCCTTTCTATAGTGTACACAGGGCATATTTGTTTTATAAGTTTTTGTTTCACAGCACAGGTGTCAAATAGACATTGTGATGCAACGGCAAATTCAAATATACATTGGCCACAAAACACACACACAATTTGCATTTGTAGTAACGATAGAGATTGCAAATGTTTGTTTTGTGACCCCAATGAAGCATGTTTATATGTTGTGGATGTAAGCATTCAAGAAGGTGTTGTCACAAGTATTGCAAGAATTAGTATTTCAAAACGTGTCACAATGTCAAGCAGATATAGACGCACGAACGTTCCAATGGAAAACAGTTTGAAAGTTGTATTTTGACGCAGATCAAAGTGTAATTAATACAGAGCAAAATATGCAGAAAAAATGAAATAAACACACGCAAAACAAAAAGATCCAGCGAAAAGAAAATATTTTTTGTGGACACACAAAACAGGCAGATGTTTTTGTTTTATGAATACATGTATAGTTTTGTTGTGTTGTCAATAGATGGTCATAAAGCATGGACAAAGATGATAAATATTTGAAGAAAGAATGTAACAAATGGCAACGGAAGAGAATTAGTGTTCAATAATTAGCAAAGTGCGATCAGGTTGTAAGTAATTTGTGAGAATGAGTATGTGTGGGTAGGAGTGGGTTGATCACAGGTTCCATGAAGATACATGTAACCACATGGTCATCATTTCCATTCAAAAAAGGAATGGTAAAAAAAAAAACAGAAGAATTGACCGACAGCAAAGAATGTTAATGAGACAGAGAGTGGTCAATGGTCAAAATGTAGGAGTGACAAGACAGGGTTGACATACAAGGGAGAGAGAGAGAGAGAGAGGGAGAGAGAGGGAGAGAGAGACAAACAGAGATATATCACAACATTACCATATGTATGACAGAAAAAAACAACCAAAAGAGGTTACATTCCATGCAGCCTACAGTGTGTGTGAGTGGGCACTGACACACAAGCACAAAATACCAACACACAATTCCGCATAATATGTGACCCGCCACAACCACAGGATCAGGAAGTCGCTGACGGCAGAGACGAGAAAATCGAATTTGAAGCCAGGTCATCAAAATCGGTCAAAGCCATCGAATGAACATCGCAGAGGTTGCTAAGAGCATTAAAAGGGCCTACCTTCTTTTGTTAAGAGGTGAAAACTGTTTTACTTCAACTTTTGTAATAGCACAATTGCGTCAGAAGGAAAACTTTGAAGGTGGTTTTCTCGAAATGCTGATTTCCTAGCCCACTCAACATGCTCTCATACAATCATCGATATCTCTGCAACCGAGTACTTTTATGAGTCATGTTGAATGCAGAAGAGAAAGAGAACAGTGTCATGTCATTTTCAGAAACTTGATGTCCCTCGACTTTCGGATCCTTTTGTTGTAGCGGGTAACATATGTATGTACTTGCATTAATTCATACCATTCAATTCAAAAAGGATTCTTTTGGTATCATGTCAAGTTGATGATTGCCAACTTTCATACTCTATGAACTTTGCAGCCACAGTGTAAAAAGTAAACTATGCTCTATGCCTGCATGCATACAGTCATGTATGTGCTATGTTTTAACTAAATTCATCAGATTTGGCATTCTTTTGCTAAAAGTGACATCAAGATGGTATACATATGCAGACATTAAGACTAGTATGCTCATTATGTTTAATGTGACTATGAGAGGGGAAATTCACACCACATTCAAGTTGATATTTGATGAATAGAATCAAATCTAACAGACAGGACAGTGATTCTTTCTGAGAAGTCCTACGAAGGATATGAATGTTCACAAGGAATTCTAAAGTTTTGCACATTTTTAGGAAACAGTAATAACAGTCACAAACACATTTTCAAACAAGCATTAGCAATGATATTGCTGCCTTGTAACTCTCCTATTTGTACACCAGAATTAGGCAAGTTATTGAGAAAAAAACAACAAATAAATGTTGATAATCTAGCAACTATAATCTCTCCCACCACAAGTCATAAACATTACAGTATTTCTACTGTATGTCAAATCAGACACAATTCGAAGGGAAAAACTAATCTCTCTTAAAATCTCATTTGAAAGAAGGAGGAATCCGTTAAGATTTTATGCAAGACCACAGAAGACTTCTGAGGGGATGACATCATCACCTAATTGTATGAGCAAGTGTGATTACAAACAACATCAAGGTTTTGTGAACACAAAGTTCTCAAATACTTTTCCTTTTTCTTATACAGGCTTCACTTCACATGTATGTTTAATTCTGCTCCATCAAAGTCAGTTTAAATATGGTGAGTGGAGTTCCCCTTTAAGCACTTAAGACTGGCTCTTTTCAGCTACCTACACTATTATATCAACACTGTGTGCCTGCTTCCCCATGATATCTGAGAACTGGGCCTTTACACAACTCTTCCAATTTTTCAATGTCAATTCCGTTTTGATCTCAATGTAATGAGCATCTGATGAAAAGCACTACTTATCATACTTCCAAGAATGAAGGCACTGTCACCACTAAAGTTGATCACTTTCCCGGATACATTCTGCAATTTTGGTTTCATAACACTTACAACTTGTCAGTAATTAGTTACCCACAAACTGGTTGTACCTTCTGCGGTACCACAAAGATGCTGGATTTCTAAAGTGATGGACAATTCAGTGCGACACCAGTTCAGCAGGGGAAACAAGCATCGTAGAGTTTCTCTAGACTAATGCTACAACTGTGTGCATTCACGAGAAAATGAGGCTGTTGTTGACAATATACACATCTTATCTTGCCACGTCATGCATGGTTACTTTTTGGCGAAACTTTTCTGTGAAGACAAAGATTGGAGCAGCCCTGTATCACAGCACTCGTGTCTAAATCTTATGCCTCAGCACCTTCATGTATCATGCAAGCATGTTGCGCAACTATTGGGCAAATAAAAGATAGAAAAAAAAGATAACTACACATACATGTAGGTAAAGGAAGCGAAAAAAAAAAGGGCCTACATCGTTGGTGAAATGAATCTCTCCTTGGTAGTTCCATGGGGCCAGAGGAAAATCACTCTCACATTCCAAAAGGCAACATAGCTCATTAACCCCTTTTATCCTGGAACCAGTTGTGCCATGTACATGTACAAATTGTACAATGTATGCACATGACAATACATTGTACCTCTGAGGAGGAAACAGGTTAATCTGTCCATGGCCTTTTGAGGTGGAGTGCCCTGGGACGGTTAAAGGGGAAAGTCAAACCTTAAAACAAAATTTGTATAAATAGAATCACAAGAATGAGAAAAACAGGGTAGTGAAAACGTTGAATAATTCAGAAGGAAAATTTGAAAGTGATGAGACTTTGAAGATGTGACCATGCAAGGAAAAATTGATGACTACACAAAGTAGCACATGAGCTCACCGTTCACTTTGTCTGCGTATTGGATCCGATAAATTCTCTCATTTTTTTCGTTATTGATGGCAGAATATTTTGTTCCATCCAAGGGTTGTATGGAATATTATCTATGATGATTGCATCAATGGTACATGGACGGTAGGAAATTCACTTGATGGGAAACTTATATTGTATTTTAGAGCACAGAGCAAATAGGTAGGAGCTTGCTTGTGATGAATAATCACAACTTCAAAAATTCATAACTTTCTTTTATTGAATAGTTTGTATAAGAATTTGCTCAAACTTTCACTCTCCTGTGTTCCTCTTTCTCGTTTTGCTTCTATTCACACAAATCAATTTTTGGGGTAGACTTCCCCTTCAAAAACGTCTCACATGCTTAACCCTACCTAGGCCTAGGGGCCGACGAGGTAAAGGGGGGGGGGGGGGGGGGGAGGGTTACGGTGCGAGGCACTCACCGGTACTGGCTGATCTTGGTTGCCTGTCGGGCACCGTTAATGTCTGCCTGGTGGAGGCCACGGCTACCCCCTTGGCTGGCTTGGGCTGCCCTATGTTCCCCTGGGAGCTGTACTGGCGGTCTTTGCTCTTCTGCCGCCTCAGGAAACCAAACATTTTCCTTTTGCTTCTCCTTGGTGATGAGTCTAACAGAATTGAAAACAGTCAAAGAATAATGAACCCTGCATACTAAGATCATACCAATTGATACAATTATTTGACAATAGAGCAAACCTGGGGCCTATTTCACAACGATTGATCGTAAGATTGATCATAAGATTGATCGTAAGAGTGATGCGGTTAAAAAAAGGTTATGCTTGATCTGCTATTCAATTTGTGCTTGAAATCACACATGAACATATTTTATGAAACAGACTTATGATCAATATTGATCTTATGCTTGACTCTCTTGAGTTATGCTCAAGTAATCAAGCGACAGATCAATTGTAATTATACAAAACAGGCCCCTGGTACTGGTATTTCATACATCACATTCAGGGACTAAAAATATACTTCATATGGGAAGGTGAAGTTTATCAGATGCTGACAAATCTCGGAAAGAAAGTCTAATGGCAAAACTTATCCAAATAAATACCCACTGCTTCAAGGGATTACAACCAGCACTGGCTGTTGGGTGGGAGCTCGACAGTATAGTGAATACAACGCCTTTGTAGAAATCAGGAATTGTTGGTTTGAGTCCAACCCAAGTAGGGTATATGTGCCCATGTTTTGTTGTCACGATGGCTATTACTAAAACACTGAATAATCAGCAATTTACGTCGATGACAGACAATTTGTTAAGCTCTTGCAATAGCAAAATTTTTAACAATGATGATAAAGATACTAAGTCCTGCTGAAAATCATAATCGATTTCATCATTACCATCTTATCATCTTCATCATCATTATCAATATCATTAGCAAGTAAGATGAAACTTGTATCACTTCTCTGCTCATGAAAACAAATAAATCACATACCAAGAATGATATGCAGTAAAAATCACAAAGAGCAAAAGAATCTTAACCCTTTGAGGACAGACTGATTTTGTTACAACACACATTTTCCACAAGACAACTGCTCAAATATACTCGGGACTCATCCTCAACAGTTAAAGAATGGCCACAACAAGCTAAAACTCTTCTGATGGCGAAAGAACCTGTTCATCAAAAGCATTTTGGGCATGTACAGTTAACTCCTTGGACAAACCTGCACTCGTGCTTTCACCCTTCTCAGGGGTGGGAACTTCCAGGGTGTTGGCCTTCTGGTCCCGCCTCAGGGTCCCCGAGGTATCGTGGCTCTTTGCTGCCTGCCGCGCCCGGTCCAAGTCAGACTCGTCCAGACTCACGCTCCTCGTCGCCTTCTCCTTCTTACTCCGCCGCCGGAAGAGCTTGAAGCCACGCCGACTGCGGTTGGGAGATGCATCTGAAGAGAAAAATAGAAAAATATTCAAAGCAAGCATGCAAACACACAGATAAATATGAGATGATATCAGCACTGGTATGAAACACAAACCCCATTCAGCAAAATGATTAGAAAGATAAAGTAATCTCTAGTCACTGAAAAATCATTCTCCAGACATCAGTGCCAATTAGCAAAGAAAGCACTCCAGCCAACCTGCCGATCAGGGAATAAAACACAATAACAGGCGAGTGCTTTGTTTGCCTGTTCCCTGTTAGTCCGTTTGCTATATAATATTGTATGAGCATGTTACAGTCATGTAGCTCCAGAAGGAGACCACAGTGTTCTAAGTTGTAATATATGCAAATGCTGTCAATTTCTCTCATTAACCCAAGAGAACAAACTGATTTTGCTTTAACACGCATTTCCCATAGACACCTGCCCGAGTATACTCGGGACTAGTTTTGAATGGATTAAGATTTATGGTCACTTTACCTCTTTTAAAGCTGCTCTCTGCTGGCTCATCACTCAGAGTAGAGTAGTCTGTGTTCGGTGTCTGTGGGGTTAATGTTAATACAAATATCAGTGTTAATACAGTTAAACTCTTATTAGCAATCACTGTATTGTGTCATGAATATGGTAACATGGATGTTCATGTAAATTCAGTGAAACAATTCGAAGGCACAAAACACAATCAATACTCGTTTGTAACTTCATTTAGAGTAAACACACATATGTAGTCATTACATACAGGTATCATATCAAAGAACAGCAAAGTTTCATAAAATTCAATTACTCGTACACATTTCCTAGCAACTTTGGAAAACGAACATCAACAATTAAATTACATTAATATGAATTTCTGAAAATTTCATTAGGCTTTCTGGTCAGTACTTTTCCAATACTCAATTACTTGAAAAACTAATTTAGAACTTTGTATTTCAATTTGGAAGCCAAAAGAGTCATAACTGCTAGCAACCTTAATAGAGTTAAAGTGAAGATTACACACACCAGAACATCTAGTAACCAGAATCTTGCAAGAAATCCTCCTAGATAAATTATATTGGAATCATAACTGTGTTTCTTTTATCTCTTTTCCTTCTCCATTCACCCCACCCCCCCCCCCCCCCCCCTTCCCCCCGTCAATCATTCAGTCTATATTAAGATCATTGTGGAAAGCTGGCATCTCCATCTATTGTGTCCATGGATGTCACATGTAATAGACAAATTGAGATCATTGGAATATTCAATGCAAGGTGCTTAATATCAAACATATCATACAGACCGATTTTTCAATTAGTTTTTACACTTCATTTTCCTTTTTACATGGTACCAAAGACATTTAAATCACAGAGGACAAGCAGACAATGGTGAGTGAAACATTCTGTTGGAATGGAATCTTACACAATACATGTATTTTTAAGTGTAGCAAAAGCTTGGTGACAATGACAATTATTTCATTCAGTGGAAATTGATGACTGTGTACAGTGTTTCAAGCACGGAAAGTAGCAGAATGACTCTTCCTTTTTCATTTGAATATAGGAGAGGAACAACCACATATATGTACTTTAATATCTAACTGGAATGAAAAAGGGCATATACATGCAATCTATAAAAAAAAAAGAAAAAAAAAAAGAAGTAATTAGAGTAATGTAGAGATGTACATGTATATACGTGTAGGCCTGCATTGTACATGCACACTAGTACAAAGAAAGATAGATTGATAGATACGTGTAGATAAACAGATACATTGTAGATAGACAGGGAGATAAAAAAAAAGATAGATAAAAAGATAGAGATATAGGGTGCATAATGCATACTTTTCTCGTGTCTATTTTTGACAGTTAACAAATTAACTACAACCTGGGTTTATTTCACACAGTATGATGGTCAGATATCCAGCATGCCAATACAAACATACAGAATAAAGAGACAAGCTCACTGACCACAAAAGCACACAAGCACAAAACAAAGACCAAGACCAAGTCAACTGCTTAAACAATGCATTAGACACAATGGAAAAAGGGTCAAAAATCTATAAATGTCTCCTACATCTCTCCTCTGAATGGATGGAGTGAAAAATGTTATTTGAAGTTATCAAAATGTGACTGTCATGACCAAATTATGACACAGGAAATTATGGTTCTACATTGTATCACCTTTAAGACAAGTGAGAAGCGCTTTGAATTGAACACATTTTCATTTTCCCCTCTGGTTCTGTAGTTCGTAGCTCCGACTGGTACACAAACTGCCAGCTACCTTACTTCTTTTATTAATGCCAATGGCAAAATGAACTAGAGGACTTCACAAGCTATGTGAATATATAAAATGAAGAAAAAAGAATGTATGACTTTTTTTTTTCTTTTTTTTTTCAAGCATGCTACACATTGACACTGTTTAATACATGAATACTACTGTGCTGGATTGATGAATGTGACAGAAAGGCTTTCCATGAGATTTGTAAACATTTATTCGTAAATGCTTTGCCATGATATATTTTTCTTTCCATTTTCTCTTTAATCATGAGTACAGCTGCTCTCAAAACTTGGTTACCTTTTCAACTGGGGCAGTCCTTTCCTGAGGTTCAAACATAAGAAGAAATATAACAGTCTCTTTTCTTCCGCCCTACATAGACTTGCCACTGGAGTGAGTTTTATATACTACGTATGTATCTGAAAAGAACAGTGTACTATCGGTAGCATAAGAAGGAAGGTATTCCATCTTTTCTCTCAACCTTACCAAAAAATTATCAGGTTAACATCTGTGATAAGACAGGGAAACAATCTGGTAGGATAAGAAATGAAACAATCCCTCTTTGCAACGCTTATTGATGTGCATTCGAAACACAATATTTGTTCTTTGTAAGGCTCAACAGGCTGACATACAATACCATTGTCAAAAATGCTGTATATGGCATACTTCCATATCGCTCTTCAGCATCTAAACCTTAACCACCTACAACTGCCCCTGAACCTGTGATATGATTGCTATTGTCTCTGGGTTTATATGTTCACGGTATGTAGCCTCATTCTGCACACACAGTGTAAACATGCACAATGTTCAATTTTGTATACTTGAGCATAGTCATGCCTGTGTTAATACTAGTACATTGTACATACGTTGTTATAGGTCTTGCTGGGGCAAACAAGGAAAGAATTCACTTCTGTGACCACCAAAAAAAAGAAAGAAAGAAAGAAATGAATAAAAAATAAATAGTGAATAAATAAATGAATAAATTGGGGTAGAAGAAGAGCACAATACTGAGAAAGAAAAAGGAAAAAAAAAAAAACATGCTTTGGCACAATCTACATCTGCTCACACAAAGTCAAGTAGCATAGTGCATGTTTTGTGTATATTGTAGGTACACACAGTAGAATACAGCTGTAGATATTAGTTGTGCTCACAAACTAGACAATAGGGTTAGCCTCAGGTCTTTTCACAAGCTATAAGAATCAGACCATGCAGTAATGTCATAGAACACCAATGCCCCATTTCATACAAGATGTTTTTATAACAGAATAGCAACTCTTGCTGGGATGGAAACTTCCCATAGCAACAGCCAATCAGGAAGCTGGATTCTTGTCATTACCGTGACAATTGCCATTCCAGCAAGAGTTGCTATTGTATTAACTTTGTATGAAATGAGGCCCTGAAGTTTGGTGAGAGAATTCAACACACAGACCACAAACACCTACGTTCAAGAGAGTTACACCTTGCGGCATAGTGTATAACTGTGATACAGTACCTGTGATACACCGTGTATGATGAGTGTACTCTTCTTTGTCGGTGTCTTCTGCCTGGTGTCGCTGGCTGCTTCTGACAGGTGCCTGATGGCGGTGTCGGCCACTGAGCGGGGAGCACCTTTTGGGGATGGGGGCGTGGCAGCAGCTTCCTGCCTGGTTTCTATGGCAACAACAAGTTGAGATATCTTTCATGACATCAGTCAATCAATATCAATAAGTATGCAATAACAGCATACATGAACAAAGTGATGTTTTACAGAAAACTATATGACAATTGTACCTATGTGAACTCCCCAATATGTCAACATTACAGATTACATGCTATACAGATAGAATGAATTCAGCCTGAAATTATAACTTGTGAAATCCTGACATTCATATTATTTGACTTTTTTCTACCATTGTCATCCTAAATACAGAGTACAGTTACTGTATATTCATAAGCAAGTAAAACGAAGGACGATGATCTGAAAACATGATCATGAAATGGCATGAGCACGAAATGAAAAATGGTGTGGCATGAAAATGACATACATCAAACACAGCAAAAATAAAATGCAGGTGAGGTGGGTGCATTGTATTCTGTAGTTACATTCCTACATGAACACGTGGTACTAAACCCTGTTTGCACCTGAACTACCCACACCCTAAAAAGCACTCAACCACTTACAGCTATGTTCTATGCATATTAGTGCGTCTGTGTGCAAGTGCACAAAGATATGGGTGTGAGTGTGTGTGTACTTCTTTGCCCTGTTCAAATCATTTTTGTATCAACCTACCCTACATATTTATCTTAAGTTTGTAAATACCCTATAAATCAATAAAGACCAAGCATAACAGTAAGACTTAATGCCTACCTTCAATCAGAACAGGCTGACATTGTAACTAAAATTGTGACCTTGCACCTCAAAACGAACATAAAGTCGCACACACTGATTTTGCGTGAGGACTGAAAATAAGTGAAATGGGTCAACCTAGCCGAACTTGACTTTTTCATATTTTCTGAAAGCATGGGTCTTCTTTTACATTATGCTAAAATTTGGTATCATAAAACTGGCAGGAAAGTGTGTTTTTTAGCAGTTTATCTCGAACATTTTTGGTAGAATAGTGTGATTAGGTGTGTCTTTAGAATCCCTTTTTCATTTCTGAAAAACCTTGTCCACATTCTTCACTTTCAACTCTAATAACTTTTGAAAGGATAGTGCTACTGCTTTGAAAGTTGGCATCAATTATGGACAAAATGTGTTAATGAGGCATGCTTAATTTCAGTTTAATTTGATAATCCCTTCTCTGGTGGTTTACTTCCTGTTTTTTGTCCCATTCATCGCACAGCCAGCACCGTTTGGTAAAGATTAAACGCTTGAATAGACACTGTACTTCAGAGCCTCTTTTCTCGGTTCACACTATTCCTGAGTTTGTGCTTTCTTTTCAATATTTAGATAGGTTAGGAGAGTCCATTTGATTTGATTTACACATCATTTTAAAGCTTAAAGTCTGCTCTTTCAGAATATGGTCTTAACTAAAAATTCATGTCTTGCGACTTTTTGTTTGTTTTGAGGTGCAGGGTCACAATTGCGAGCTGAATGGTGAACTAATTTGAGAGGTGGCAACTTGCTTAAATTTGCTATCATGTTTGTTCTCCATGGTTCCCTTACATAGTCATTCAGGTGACAAAACTTTGCACTTCTCAAAAGCACACTAATTTTGCATACTGTATCATCCAGCAAAGGCCCATTTCTAACATGCTGCAGATATTGTACACTGAGTATACACAACTCTTATGTGATATCTAGATGTTTCAGCATTCAGAATAAGGCTTCAATGCAATGCACAGGCAAGAAATTACATGCAAACAAACTGGAAGATAAAATAGTGCTTAAATGTGACCCGCTGCAACAAAAGGATCCGAAAGTCGGGGGAGAACAATTTTTTGAAAATGACATGACATTATTACCTTACTATTCCACTTTAATGTCATATATAACATGACTCATAAAAGTACTTGGTTGCAGAGATATCAATGATTATATTAGCGCATGTCGAGTGGTATAGGAAATCAGCGTTTCGAGTAAACCGCCTTCTAAGTTTTCCTTCCGACGCTATCATGATCAAGGGGAAGCAAGACAGGTGTCACCACTGGACAATAGAAGGTAAGCTCCTAGCAACCTCCACGATGTTCATTCAAGCTTAGCGCCAGCGGTCTACGAACGACCAATCAGCAACCAGGATGCCACGCACTGACTAATGAGATCACAATCCCTCGTTGCTATGGGCAGAGTCTAGCTGTGGCACTAAATCCAAATCTTCAGACACGTATCTGTTCCGTTGAAAGTCAGAAAATCATGGCCCAGAAAAACGCTATTTTCTTGCCTTTCCTTTGATCATTTAGCTTTGAAATTTCGGCAGATGATAGAAAATACATTACACTACAAAATTATGTCAAAGACAGAAATCCGAACGTTTTGACGGATTTTGATGATCTGACTTCAAACTCGATTTTCTCGGCTCACCCATCAGCGACTTTAGAATCCTTTTGTTGTAGCTGGTCACAAATGGTTTTAAGAGTAGCATTGTCCATAACGAAAGTCTTACTAACACAACATTCATTTATTTAATACAGCCACACGGGATTGTGCCAGTCGTACCATTAAAACTATAAAGCAGAACTTGATGCAAACATATCAAATGATGCATAGATCAAAGTTTGATGTGAATTAAGACAGCATGTGAAAGTGGAACCTGGAATGAAATCTATTCCTTCTAGAAGCCGCCAGTGAAGTAGAATGGCTCAAGTTGTGGCTTGTGGTCTAGCAAGAGGGGCTTCCCCAGTACATCCTAACTTTAAAATGCTATCGAATTCATATTGTAGCAGGACTGCCAACATCCATACACGTACATCAGCATCAGGAAAGCTCCAAAGAACTGTCTGAGAGATTTTGTGTGTTACATTGCATCTCAGCAGGTAACAAAAATTTCCCAATTAGGAAGGCTTTTACATGCTCTTATCAGCACTCAAAGACACATACAATGAACATGTAGATGACCCGTGTTATAATGAAGTCCTCGGGACTGGCAGTTTTCTCTCATTATATCAACATTTTGTTTCTACAACCAAAGGTAATTTTGCACCATAGACATTCAAATGATGACAATACTTTTGGGAGGTAAATTTTCAATTTGCTGTAACAATTGTTTATAACAACCATGTTCATTGCTAAGGGAGCATTCTGCAGTTTACTCTTATGGGAACATCCAGCTATTAAAAGTCAAGGAGACTTGTACGTCGATTCTGTGGCAGCCAATACATGGAAAGAATCATGGGAGGTTTGTTTGTTTGTTTGTTTGTTTGTTTGTTTGTTTGTTTGTTTGTTTTTTGTAAAACAGGTTCACTGTATCTTAGTTACACAGTTTGCATGTAGTGCTTTCCTTGGAGTAATAAGGCAGGCAGTCTCACAATACAGTGTACGTAGCTAAAGTGTGCCAGGCACTAAGACACTACTGTCGTAAGACTTGTGCAAACAATGAAATTTGGCAGCTCCAATAAACAAACAAACATAAATAACACAGAGAGCATTGACTGAAAAGCAAAAGATGAGGTGTTTTGTCTTAGAAAGAAAAAAAAAAAGCTGCAATTTAGGTATGCCATATTTAGAAAGTGCTTTGTGTACTGTGAATGCAAGAGCTTCAGTGAAAGTTAGAAAGCCTTTAATACAAAAGACAACAATGTACTTCAAAGATGAAACTAGGTAGAGTTGTGCAAGGAGGAAATATAACAAGTGCATTTATGATGTCTACACTCTGCATCAATATCACATGGCTAAAGATAAGCCGAACATTGCATACTTGTTGCAATCCTCACTACAGTACACGTATAGATGTGAATTTGCAACTTAAAGTAGGTGTATAATCAAAAGATGCATAATAGTGAATTTATCTTTATTACCCTTTAGTGCACACCACACCTTTGTATTTTACGAGAAGGGACAAACATTTAAAGGACAAGTTCACCTTCATTAACATAAGGATTGAGAGAATGCAGCAATATTAGTAGAACACATCGGTGAAAGTTTGAGAAAAATTGGACAATCGATGCAAAAGTTATGAATATTTAAAACTTTTGTGTTGGAACCGCTGGATAAGAAGACTACTAAGGCTTGTGTTAATAAGGCTTTTGATGTCCTATGAGTACAACAGTATAAAGAAAATGTAAAGAAAATTCAACATATTTTCACTTTTGTCGCATGATAAAAGAGCACTTGACTTGCCTCTTTCTAAAGGCAATGGGAATAATATTACCCATAACATATGTCAGTAACGAGTCAAGGGAATGTGTACTTTTTTTTCAAAAGATGAAATTTTGTGAAATTCTCTTTATATTTTCCTTATATTGTTGTACGCATATGACATCATACACTGCAGTAGTCTTCTCATCCAGCAGTGACTGCACAAAAACTTCAAAAATTCATAACTTTTGAATGGATTGTTCGATTTTCCTCAAACTTTCAATGATGTGTTCTACTAATATTGCTACATTCTCTCAATCCTTATGTTAATGAAGGTGAACTTGTCCTTTAATGCAACTTGGATCAGAGCCTTTCATGGGAGTTTTTGGCTTGACAGAACTTAGGTCCTAACAAGTATCTTATGCTCCTATGATGGTATCACTGTATCATCACACTATGAGGGGGAAAAAAGTAAGAAAAAAAATAAGAAAAAGAAGAAATAGATGAAAAAGAAGAAGAAGAAGAAAAGAAAAGAAAAAACACAAAAAATAAAGCACTGCGTATCAATATCATCATCTTCAATTCAGAAACTCTAATTTCCTTTACATCAAGGTAATTTTGCCCTTAAACATTGCAAGTGCACAGCTGAAAGCGGACATCCAATACCTCCAGATAGGCAGTGCACAAATATTGTGAAGACTCTGATTGTGCATCCATGCTTGACAATGGATTATAAAAAAAACAAACCTCTGATTATAATGCTCGGCGAAGGCGTTTGTGTAGCTTCACATTCCATCCCAGGTGAACACAAAAAATAAAACACATCCGAAGCATGGACGATGAATGATCATGAGCAGTTAAGAATAAAGATACCATACATTTCCTTTTTCCACTTTTATGCACATGTACAAAATGTTCCTAACAAAACGCATTAACAAACAAATAAACACACACACACACACACACGGAAACATGATATGCATTTAATGGATGACACTCTGCAAATTTTGTTACCATGGAAATGGAGGATGCAATTTAAATGAGGTAATGAATGATGCATGGTAGGTTTG
The DNA here is from genome assembly GCA_033980235.1 of Diadema setosum. Taxonomy (NCBI): domain Eukaryota; kingdom Metazoa; phylum Echinodermata; class Echinoidea; order Diadematoida; family Diadematidae; genus Diadema; species Diadema setosum. Next base: position 31,310,552 of record CM067070.1, read on the forward strand.
TTAGTAAAAACAAGCAAGTCATTCAAGTAGCCTGTATGGTTGTTAGTTTCTCTTTTCAAATCACATAAAATCAAATAAAAAAAAAATATATATATACACATAAATATTCGTCCAGCATTCTTAAGCAAACTCAACTATAAAACTTTTAGGCAATAATTGCCTTTATACAGTCGAGGTCACGAGTCCAATTGATAAATCTCTTGGTCTTCTTCTGCATCTCAAAAAATATGCGGCCCTTGGAGGGACTAGCAACTTGCACTAGCACAATCCACACAAATTTTGCAATGAGGATTTGCAAGTTTATCAAAAACCTGAACATCATCTGTAAAAATTTGCCTCCATCCAAAGATTTGTATTTCTATACATTAGCTTATCTACTCGTCTTCTATCACTGATCTTATTCATGGGGTAAAATGTATTGTACATCCCTTACTAAATATTGCAATACCACTTGCTGCAAAATTACAGGTTCTTTTGATTGGCAAAGAACACTATTCCCTTTGAATAAGTGTGTTTGATCTGCAGTTTTGTCTACCTTATGACCCAAAATAATCAAACACTGGAAAATATTGGGCCCACATAATTTTAAGATTCCTATTCAGATACTTCTGAATTGAATATTGCAATTTAGATCCCTCATCCTCTTTACACCATTATCAGAAAAAAAAAATAGCCCTGCTTTGTGCGTCTGCAAAGAAAATTTTGAATTGTAAACATGAAAGCGTTTCCTGATCATAAGGATGATGAGATTAAGATGGCATGGTTTAGTTTGCATGTACTGATGATCCACCCATCAATCATGCTTTACTTATTCATAGCACAATAAAAAGAGTTTGAGTTATTTGAATTAATGTCGCCTACAAATAGGAAAAAGAGAGATTAATTAGCATGGACAAGGAGGGTGAAAATAATGACGCCAAGTGAAGATCCGCCTCCCGCTATGCCCTTTCTCCTTTGCCTCTCTACTGCCACAACTTTTAGGCCACAACCCCTTAGCAATAATGTCATCCAGGAACACCTCCATCCAGCCACACCCCTCTATACACAACCCCATCTAGTCATACCACCTCTAGCCACACCCCAACTAGCAACATCCCTTCCCTAATACCCCCATCTAGCCACACGCCCTCTATCCACACCCCATCTAGCCATACCTCCTATAGCCACAACCCATCTAGCCACACCCCCATCTAGCCACACCCCCTCCCTAACACCCCTCCCCTCACCTGATGCCACTCTTGGGCGTGGTACTTCCAGCATGGACTGGGTGCCTGTGGATTGGCGGGGCTTTTCGGCGACCATCCCCTCTGTGTCGGGAATCACTCCCGGCCGCTGGGGGGTGGGGAGTGACGCGGCCGTCGTCACCACTCTCATTGGTGCATCTGTGAGAGAATTTTTGTTTCAGGTTTTTGGTGTTTTGTCTTTAGATTCGTGCTTTGCTCAATGGAAGTGCAGAATTCAAAATCTAATGCAAATTCAATCACTGCCTGAAGAGCCAACCCAATAGATACAAAGTGATCTATTGTAGAGTGCACGCGGTGATGTAATACACTAATACCTGAAATGTCCACAGGAATAGTATTCAGTGTTTGTATTCATACTACATGTTGAGATTAGTAGCTCTGCGCACAGCCTGTATCTTCCTCACTAAAAGGGACTCACAGAGCTCATCTCGCGAAAAATTCTAAGCAATCTGTCTTCATGGCATCAACTATTTGGAAGAATTGATATTACTCCTTCAAATTCTTTTGATTAGAAGATTGACCCAATTAGCACACAAAATATCTTTATGTGGGAGTCATATCATGTCTTGTTAGATTTCACTTGATTTGTGAGTCTTACAGTTATGGGAAGCCTACTGTAGGATAATTGCAAGGTTATTTAAGGGGAAACAAGCCATACTATGTAGTCCATACATACATTTTAGGGAAATGGGCTGTCATACAGTGATGCAGGGATTTCTGTTTGCAATATCTTGTTATGTGTATGTTTAGAACTTATTCACTCGCAGTAGTTTAGCAGTATTTATACGGGAACTGTCAGGCAGATGGGTAGAATTTCCACATGCTTTGGTTCATGGAGAAGCATGCACATGGGGGAATTACTGAGAGGAAGAATGTAAATTTCAACAAATACTTTTTTTTTTTTGGGGGGGGGGGGGGGTCAATCCAAGCTGTCCAAATTGGTATGGACATTCATAAATACAATGTAGGTCTCCTTGATGACAGTACAACAATTTTACATTCTCTTCTCTTAATGGCTTACAATGGAGAGTGAATCTGCAGCCTCAATGAATTCCACTCAATGTCCCATGCTTCATGAAGATGAAGTTTCATTGACAAGGTTGCAATCCAAAATTTATCCCTTGTACAACTCCTGCAGGGCATGTTGCATCCAGCACTGATTTCTAAATTTGGTTGGATCTACTCTCTCTCCATCCTCAGTTTTCTTACATTACCACTTCCAACACTCAGTACAGTTTTGGATCTTGCTGAAGTTGGTTAAGACTAAAGCAACAATATTAACTGTTGTTGGCTAAATAGACACATGGTACCTTTTTTTCTCCTCGGAGAAAACATGAAGTGTAAACGACTTCACAACATTTGTTTAATGATGTTTACTTCACAATTTTAGTTAATCCAGAAATAAGATAGCACACATCAAGTTACCAGATGTGAGAGATTTATATTTCCTTGAGCTCTGGGATACTTCTTCCTGCTGACAGACAGATTGAACCACAACCATTAACTTTTCTCTATTCCATTCCAAATCTAGGCACTTAGCCCCTCCTGTGCCAGAGGCTTTGGATGGCATGCATGTATGATACTATGAAGTTTTCTGTGCTAAATGGCACACAAATCAGAAATAGTTAAATGCTCCATTCTCCTTCTGCCTCACCCAAAGTCTGATAACCTGTGAAATATATCTTCAAAAACCATACATTCAATCAAATCTATTCAAAATTGATCATGAGATGCAAAGATCTGTACAATCAAACAGAGTCAAGGATTTAACCTTTGATGAATGCCGAACACTCTTGCAATCATATCAACCTCTGCATGTATCTACTCCACCTGTGTCCTCTTGCATGAAAAAGATTTTGTTTGGTTCTTTCAGGATATAGGGGCAAAATGTTACCCGACAGTCTGGTCAAGATTAAGTGAAGAGTATGGTCTTCATACAGATTGAGTGCCATTTTTGAACATTTTGAAGTAAGTCCATCATCAGCGCAAAATAAAACCTTTCAACTGATCCTACACTTGTTGCAAAACAAGAGTTACGTAATCTTGTTGTCATGATTTTTTTTGAATTCCATATTTTCTTTGTTTTGGAAATTTTATCTAAAACATCTCAAATCGACAAGAATGGAGTTACCTCATTTAACAATCCAACTCTTTAAGTGTTGCATGCATCAATCTGACTTTCATCTTGCAAATCAATCATCATATTTGGATGCATAAGGACACAAGGGCCTCTATGACAATAACAAACATTCACAACAGCAGAATGGAATGGAAGATAAAAATGAAGGTCATGCTTACTGCCCCCTTTACCATTGACGCCTGTCCGTCGGTCTCCTTGCTTGGGCTTGGCCGTCGTCGTGGTTACCATGGTGATGACGGTGCCGTCGGGCGCGACGCTGCGTGAGGTCTCCACCCGCTTGGTTGGAGAGACGGGCTGTCTGGGTTTGACCTCCGTGTTCTGCTCGGCGGACTCCATGAATAAGAACTGTAGAGGGCACCATCACACATGCCATTTACACGTATTCTAATTATTCTAGCAATTTGTTTCAGCAATTCTAGCATCTGTTATTGGGCATAATGACAATTAACCTGAAAGTTTACAAAGTTGAAATGACACGCACACAGTCAATACCTTCAGTCTACAAAGAACATATTTCTAATGAATACTACCAAAAATGCCAATTTTATACCCATTTACAATCAGAAGCTGTAATAGTACAGAGACATTTGTTGCAAAAGCTGTTATCAAAGTAAAATTTGATAAAGTTTTATCTGATGAATATGCAAATTCAAATATCTTCTTGATTTTGGACTACAAAAAATATCAGAGTGATTATGCACAAACTCATAAAAGTCACTATGTACAAAGCAATGCACATTGACATTGGCATCAAATTGACCCCACCCCCCCCCCCCCCCCCCCCAGTAAAAACATGGTCTCAAATAGCCCAGTTAGAACAGGGTTAAATCTGGAAAGAATGAAAGCAAAGACTGCACCCTACCCAAACTGTGAGGGAGCCCTTCACATTCTCCCCTTCGCTGGTGACGCCGTTCAGGGGCAGAATGTGCCTACTGCCTCTCATGTGTTCCAGTGAGTCAACCGGGACCATCGCCTCACCAAAGAACATGTCTGCCATGGAGGGAAATCACCAAAGAGAACTTGGGCATTAGGACAAACTTTGGAATGACTATTTCAGTACATCTTCATGAGTAAAAACGCAGCTCATTGATCGGCTTGTCACCCTTTTTTTAATTGATAACAGAATGACATACCCAGACCAGTGTGAACTAAAAGGGATTTATTTCTGTCATAACTCTAGTGTGTGCACCCCATCACTGTTTTAAACGCATATACTGCTGAAGACCTTATTACTCTCCATGTGTAATTTGTACAGGTCCATATAGTTTCAAATCTTTGCAAACTGTCCACATCAGAGCTCTTTCTGCACACTCCTGCACATAAGACATTCTGTGTCATGACATGTGTACTATCAGCTTTAACAGGAGCTACAGTGTACATAGCCTCCTTCAATACAAGTATTACAGCTAGAACACTACTTTTCCTTCTCCATTGTGCTTGATGAAACATTATACACTCTAAAACATATATTTGACAAAAACATTAAAATTCAAAACCTGTTATTCATTCAAAAGTAAAAGGGACAAAAGTGGTATTCAATACTAAACAGAAAACCAAAACTATCAAATTACTTATTGACTCTCTGTAACAGAGCTTTTGGAAAATGAAGCTATTTCAATGAATATGGGGTAATACAGCAGAATATCTCCAAGTTGGTACAGGGAATGTGCAATAAACAGGTCCACAGCATGTTCTTTTTTTTCTGTTCTGCTGCACCATCAAAGACTATACTAATTTATTAAAAAAAGAAGAACACAATTGTCATTATTTTGCATACTTAACTTACATACTCATTCTTCTGTTGTTATTTATTTATTTATTTATTCATTTATTTATTTATTTATTTACTCATTTATTTATTTATTTATTTATTTTTAGTGGGGTTTTGGTTGTTTTTTTTTTGGGGGGGGGGGCAGGAAAAGCTCTGCTTAAGAAAGGAGATAAAAACATACTAGTTAAACACAATGTACCTTTAGAACTGACAATCACAGAGCTGTCTTTGCATGTTGATTTCTTCCTGTCTAATCTAACTTGATGGATGACATTGATACACTAATTAATGACTTGACATAGTATCCTTCTCCCTCTCATGATACGTCATCTCATCTTACATCACAGAACTGTTACCTTCACACTGTCAGTACCTCATGTCGACAAATGCCATGACACTGTAACTACACAAGAAAAACTTCTAGATACATAAATCCTTCTGAGTCATTTGGTTTGCTTGCTCTTATGATCACATTGATTGGGCTTCTGCTTAACTGTACAAGCTTCTCAATTCTTCTTTTCTGCTTTTTTCTTTATACTTCTGTTTAGTAATTCTTCTCTTTCTTCTTCTGTGTTCGTGTCGACAGATTTGTGTTTAAGCTTTCATCAATGTCGCATATACATTGTATATAGGCTTTATATCTTATACAAAATTGCATCATATCTTTAAATCACCAGTCATTCATCTTTAGTGCACTTTTCTGAGCAGCAGTAGATCTATTTGATCAACATATTTGCAAAATACTGTCACAAGATATTTACGTGTAATCTTGCTTTTCATCAGAATTGTATATTTGGAAAACAAAAATGACATAATACAAGAAGACAATAATATAGACACAACAGATATGATACAGGGAGTGTGGCATACAGACTAGTGTATCAAGAGATTGTCAAATTGAAAGGGACTCCCATTCACTAATTTCAAAGCCCAAATGGGACCGTGCATCACAAAACCAACAAAAAGTTGTGAGGACTCAATATAGGTGAAACAGGTTAGCCTAGTCAATAAAGATTTACTTAGATTGGTTACGACAGTCCATTTGAATTGAGTTACACATAAACAATGTACAGTGTACATGTACATTATCTTAAAGCTCAAAGTCATCTCTTATAGAGTCTGCTCTTAACTAAAATTCCATATCTTGCGACTTTTTGCTGGTTTTGTGATGCAAGATTACAAGAGAATGGCCTCACCATTGTTTCCTTTGTCCCACACCTCAAAGCGAAGAGCCTTGGAGCTACCATTGAGCTGACTGTGTAGAGACCAGGGAAAGGGTGTGACTAGATCAATTACATGCCACTAAACATCAACATCTGCAAAACTGTCTTGTAGACTGATACATTAAGACTGCGTCATATTGCATATTTCTTTCCATCACAACAACCAATACCAAGACAATCGGTATCAATAGTCATTATTCTACACAGAAACAGTCTCCATTTATTCAATCACAATCACAATCACTACCACTGTCATTTCACTTTCACCACTGCTGTCATCTCAATTACAATAATCCCTTTCATTACTATCATCATCATCCCCATCATTCCCATTACCATCCTCCTCCTCATCATCATCATCACCATCCTCATAATCATACTCATCCTCATCATCATCACCATCACCATCACCACCATCATCATCATCATCATTATCACCATCATCACCATCACCATCCTCCTCCTCCTCCTCCTCCTCATCATCATCATCATCATCATCATCACCATCACCATCCTCATAATCATACTTATCTTCATCATCATCGTCACCATCACCACCATCGTCCTCATCATCATCATCATCATATAATCATCATCATCATCATCATCACTAACATCATCACCATCACCATCACCATTATCAGCATTATCATTATAATCATTATCATCATCATTATCCTCTTCATCATCTCTTGATCAGTCAGTAGAAGGAAAACAAAACCTGACCTAAAAAACAAAAAAATAAAAACAAAAACAAATCACAGAAAATGTCACCATGACAACGTACAATAAGAAGTGTTCATCCCAGAAGGGGTTGGTGGTGTTGACGATGGTGTTTGTCTTGTAGCGTTGCGGTGGTTGATCCAACATCGCGATGCAGTATGGGTCGCTGCTGCTGCCCCCGCTCCTGACCAACAGACCGTTGGCTTTGATGACTGTCAAGGAGAAAGGGAAATGACCACTAAAACTGCCAAATCAAATGAGATGTACTGTACTACAGAACTTCTACACTTAATTATCATTACTTTTTCCTTTCTCTGAACCTTGAGGAAATTTACAGTTAGCACAAGCTAAATAGATCAAGTTCATCATTTTGGTGTTGCCATACAGTGTAACCACAAGGGCCCGAATTCACAAAGATGGTACAAATGAAACCATGGTTTAAACCATGGACAAAAACCATGGAGTGCCAAGTGTCGAATGGAATATTTCGTAACGAAATCAGTCATTTCGTCAATGACATTCTGTAACTAAATGAACATTTCGTCCACGAAATTATAATTTCGTTAACGAAACGGTCCTTTTATCGACTAAATGACCAATTTCGTAACGAAATACATGTATACACTTGGCGCTCCATGGTTTTTGTCCATGGTTTAAACCATGATGGTTTCATTTGTACCACCTTCGTGAATTCGGGCCAAGGTGAATATTGTTAGGAGATCATGAACACAACAATGTTGAAAAGAATCATTACATTAAATGCCAAAGCTAACATCTTTATCTTCAATTCAAAATTAAGTTTCTCGGAATGATCCTTAATGTTTATTTGGATGAAAGTTATTTTAGTAATCTGTGACTGATTTTGTTTTGTCAAATGAGGTGGATCAAGTAATTTATTTTTGTAAAGCTCATAGTCTGGAGAGATACATTACCAATATCTAGAAATCAACCATTGCAAACTTTCTCAGGGTTTCATGATATGATGCATCATCACATGTAACATACATTAGAACTCAGATTGGTAATAACTGAACATATCCCTCCCCCTGATTATTTTTACTTGGTCATTATTTCATCTGTTTGTTTCTTTGTTTTTGTTTTTCCTCAAAATCTAATCCCAGACTGCACTGGATGAAAGTGAGAGACCACTGACCTTTGACCAGGAGGCGTGTTTCCGTCATGGCTGGCGGCTTGGACGAGACGTGATTGGTGTTTGTTGGGATGATGGGTGTATATTGCACAGGTTGGGGTGTTCGGCTTGTATTGTTACTCTGGAAGGTGTGCAGGTGGATGGAGAAAAAACAAAGAGAGATAATTATTTTTTCTCTAACAGTGTGTTGTGCATCAACTCTCATAGAGTACCGTGATGATGTTACATTCTTTTGTTGTAGCTTGGGTTGGAACCAGGTGTGCACATACACACATGGGTCAGGTGAGGTTGTTAAGAACCAGTTTCCATGGCGATGAATTGCTATGACATCACACTTTGCTACTCTAATAGACACTTGAAAACATCACCTAGACATGTTATATAAAGAGAACTAAATATGGCTTGCAAAAGATCAGCCATATGACAATTGCTACCATCAGTGTTATGTTGGCTCAAACATTAATAGTAGCATACAGCACATGATCAAATTACCCCACCTTTAACGCATGAGACTTACAGAACTTACCTCAGCTTCGTACAGTATTCTACATAGAATGTGCAGTTTTTGTAGGACTCACTCTCTTTACTGACAAGTTGAACAAGATGCAAAATTTGGACAGAATACCCCTTACTGAAATATTCCGAAATCTCTTCCTGAGCCCTGCCCAATGCAAACCCACATCGTGACATAGACCCCGTTTACAGTGCGGGGCCGGGCTCGGCCGCGGCTCGGCCGAGGCCGAGACCAGCCTCAATTGCGCGGCCGAGCCTCGCAATTTTGTCCGTTTACACTGCTGGGCTCGGCCGCGCTTTCGATTCAAACCTTTCATTATTTGGTCGTAGTGGCGCTCTGCTTGTAAACTAAGGCAATTTGGTATTGTCTGGTTTTCAGACCCTTTGCCAACTGAATTCCGTGGCGACGAAGTGGCCGTTCGGGCAAAGGCCTTTGCTGAAGGAAAAAATCCTTTGCAGGACAAAACCACCTTAAACTATACTAGTTTTCGACGTTGAGGGGGTTAATATCCTGAACAGCGAAAGATACAGGCAGAGGGTTTGGAAGCCAGACTAAAACTGGCCGCGCAATTGGCCGCGCATTTGGCCCAGTTTGCGTTTACACCAAGAAAAGGCCGGGCTCGGCCGCGGCTCGGCCGCGGCTGAGACCACCTCCAGAGCGAGGCCAAATGCGAGGCCAATTTTGGCCTCGCATTTGGCCTTTTGCGCGTTTACACTGAAGCGGGGCTGGACTCGGCCGCGGCCGAGCCGCGGCCGAGCCTCGCACTGTAAACGGGGTCTTACTGAGGCAGGAAAGACAGTCGAATGTAATGGCATTGCATGCATGGATAGATACCACCATCTGTTCCCTGCCTCTTTATGCTGGAAATTTGAGTGGTCTTCATTCAGCTCATAATGAATTTTTTCCCCTTCCTGGGACAAGAAACAATTAAATTATGTGGGTGTGTGCAGACAATATATCACCTAATATGGGAATCTGGTGTCAGTTTGTGAGATAATAAGATCTACTTTTGCTGGCACTAATAATATTTGAGATTCTGGGGAGAGATTTCAATGAAATGGTAAGACATGGATGGCTCTGCCTGAATCCAGTCTAAATCTTTGGAGAGGAATTTCTTTCTTGGCCCCCGGCCCCCTTCCAGCCCCCCTCCCCACAACATACCATGCCCTGGTAGGAGGGCCTGGCGGTGTTTGTGTTGACGGCATTGGTGGCTGTGATGATCTCCCTGGGTAGCGCCCTCATTGGCAGCGTCATGTTGAAGGTAGCGGCCATGATGGCATTGCGGAGGATTTCTTCTACCACCATCAGGTCAACACCGTCATTCTGCGTAGAAAAGGCAATGGTTATATGTTTGGATTCTTGTCAATCAGAAATTTCATGTTGTACAGTAAACATACATGTACATAAGATATTTGTAAACCACTACAATATAGAGAAAATTCTTTCATATGTTACATACCTTGTAGATCATACAAGTGTAAATTTTCTCTTCTACTTCAGCACAAAGAAAGAATGAATCATCATATATTTAGCAAACCAATGTTGCAAACCAATCAATATGAGCAGGGACAATTAAGTATGTATAATGCCAGAAAGGAATGTCTATAATACTTCAGATGATGCAAATACTGAAGTAATAGAAGCAACAGTTGTCATATTTGTAGAAGTGGTAGTACTAGAAGTAGAAGTAGTAGAAGTAGTAGTAGTAGTAGTAGTAGTAGTAGTAGTAGTAGTAGTAGTAGTAGTAGTAGTAGTAGTAGTAATAGTAGTAGTAGTAGTAGAAGTAGTACTTATGTAGTAGTAGTAGTAGTAGTAGTAGTAGTAGCAGTACTAGTAGTAGTAGTAGTAGTGGTAGTAGTAGTAGTAGAAGTAGTAGTAGTAGTAGTAGTAGTAGTAGTAGTAGTAGTAGTAGTAGTAGTAATAGTAGTAGTAGTAGTAGAAGTAGTACTTATGTAGTAGTAGTAGTAGTAGTAGTAGTAGTAGCAGTACTAGTAGTAGTAGTAGTAGTGGTAGTAGTGGTAGTAGTAGTAGTAGAAGTAGTAGTAGTAGTAGTAGAAGTAGTAATAGCAGGAGTGGTGTTACTGTGAGTGGTTGTAGCAGGCATGGTAGAATTAAGAGTGTAGTAGTTGAGATAGAGGTAGGAAGTAGTAGTAGAAGTGGCAGTACTACAAGTAGTCTTTAGGCAGAAGTAGTAGTAGTAGTAGCAGTCATAGAAGTTTTGAAAGTAATTGCTGCTGTACCGAAAGGAAGTACATGTTAGGAGTGAAGAGGAAGAAGATGAAGAAAACAAAGAGGAGGATGTCGGAGTAGGAGGAAGGGAGAAGATAGGTCAATACAACAACCAGGAGTTTAGTAACTGACGCAATCCATGAGCCATTATCCAATATGATAATCTGATAATAATTTAACAATTTCTTATGATGCTAAGGATTCTTACATTGTAAGTACGCTGAAGACATAGAACTTGTATTCAATACAGTTTTTACAACAGAAATACTTAGTAGTTAAAGGGGCTGCAGACGTATTCATGCAGTCTTCAATCAATTTTACAGCATCTGTATCACCATGGCAACAGGATGCAATGAACAAGGGATGCCTACCCTTGTGTTGGTGTTCTTCTGTGGTCGGATGTTGAGCTGGAGGTCGGGCTTCCGCTCCCAGCTGGCCGAAATCTGCCAATCCTCACCGATCCCTCTCACGACACAGCGCACCTGGTGGATCAGAAAGACACAGAATTGTCCACAAGTGATGGATGGTTTTCCACTCAAAGGCCCTCTCCATGTCTAATTCCCAATTTCATCTTTGCACATTGACATCAATCATACATCTGACAGTTCAGTAACAAAGTTAATACACACATTAGATATTCTTGTTGTTGTATGACAAAAGAAAGTGCACTTGAATCGCATGTTGCTGAGATATTCATCATTGAACTGAAAGAGAGATGGTATATTATACTGAATGCAGAGTTTGTAAAAGGTCAATGTTCATCTGAAAGTACTTCTATAGCACAAAACAATTACAGTCCTTTCTCTAGATAATTCCATGAAGGAGCCCAATGTTTTCATTGCCATTGACTCACAGTTAACTTCTTTTTTTTTTCATTTTCATTTGTTCTTTGTTTTGTTTCATTGTTTGTTCTGTTTTGTGGGCATTTCTTATTTTAGGTTGGGAAGGCTGAAGGAGGGCAAGTTTAAAGGGACTGTACAGTACTGGCTGGGGTGGGGATTCATGTTTTGAACATTCCTAAGTGAGATAATGAGAAACCTCTTATGAAATATAAAGAGCATGTAATTTTAAGAAGGTTTCAACGTTTATTTGATGAAAATTGGTTTTCAAATGGCTGAGATATCAAAAAATGTGACAAAATCATTGAACTGAAAGAGAGATGGTATATTATACTGAATGCAGAGTTTGTAAAAGGTCAATGTTCATCTGAAAAGTACTTCTATAGCACAAAACAATTACAGTCCTTTCTCTAGATAATTCCATGAAGGAGCCCAATGTTTTCATTGCCATTGACTCACAGTTAACTTTTTTTTTTCATTTTCATTTGTTCTTTGTTTTGTTTCATTGTTTGTTCTGTTTTGTGGGTATTCCTCATTTTAGGTTGGGAAGGTTGAAGGAGGGCAAGTTTACAATAGTATGCTCACACAGTACTCTTTTATCAAACATTCCACTGATTTACACTCCAGCATCAAGAAAGACGGAGCTAACATCACATTCATTTTGAAAAACTCAGGTAATAGAAATGAATTAAATAAGTCTCAATACCTGATAAAAGATATGAAATTCCTTAAAATCATACATGGAAAATGTAGTAACAGATTACGAGCAGACCTGAAAATATGTATTTGGTTGAAAGTACATACATGTACACCCATATTCCAGTACCCCTCAAAACATTTCAAATTTACTGATAACTTACATTAAGAAGAGCACTCACATTAATATTTCGGTATGAATTATCAACCTTTCTATGATTTTTTTTTAGTTATCATTGGCAACCAAGTGACAATATATTGCCTTCTGTCATTTCTGTTATTTCATGCAGTCACAAATGCATTTACTTCATGTACTGTACAATACAGTACAACGTACTTTATGCAATGTATGCTCTGAATAAAACATAGTACATTGCCACCAGAACTGGGGCATTCACATTGTTGTGCTGTGTGTAATTCAAAGCAAATGGAGTGCAAAAATCAATTGATGAACTATTACACAAAGCCAGCCAGTAATGGAGAATAAGATATTTGGAGCACAGTGTTCGATCTGAAGCGAGAGCGACAACAACATTAAATCTCTGCACTGCTGTCAAACGGCAACACACAGAGCAGTATGGGTAGTGCTGTATGCACACATTATGTGTGTGCTTCTGGGTGTGTGTATGTATGCAAGTTTGTATACTGTATCATAGCAATAGAAACTAACATTTTGAACACAGACAGTCTGAAGAGGCTAAGAAAAAAACAAACAAACAAACATTAAAAGACATAATGATAGCCAGGAGTATCATTTGAAACTGTGACAAATCATGGACAATAAGCATTATATTTCTCAGCTGACAGGTTAAAATGCCAGCCTGCATAAAAAATTAAAAGAACTCATATAAGTACACAGAAAGTGACGCAGTCACAAAGGGGAAGGGGTGGAGTGGACTCACAGAGATGAGACAGAATGGATAGACAATACAGTGTACCTTTTATTTCATAAAAATATGGATAATGGTTAGCTAAAACCACTTGCACAAATGTAGCATAAAAGGGCAGATGACGTGAGAAAGGTAACACACAAGAAAACAACAAAAATAAGCAGGCAATTTTTCAAAAACATGTGTTTGTAGAAAAACAAGAAAAAAAAAAGAAAGAAAAAAAAGACATTCAGAACAGCAATGCTTGTACTGGTTTAACAAAGAAAAAAAGGACAGATTCTATGGAGGAAAAAAAGATTCAAAATACATTAAGTACAATGAAAGTGCTTTTAACCCTGTCTACAGCCATGTACCTATAAAGACATTAAACATGAAATAATGACATGAAACTGATAATATGCAAATAGAAATATAGTAAATGACAGAAGTTGTGTATCACAACACATATTTGTAGGATTTCTTGCTGAGCAGAATTCAGAACAATCTGTCCCTCACTCATTATCAGCATAAGAAAAGAAAAAGTGAAGAGTTTGTTTGCAAAAACCGATAAGTCCATTTTTGAAGATTTTGAAGTACGGTCTCTGTCATAAAGTACAAAATAATACCTTTTAAATGATATATTGGTCACTACATATAAAGGTACATTTTTGAAGTTATGATCAAAAGAAGCAAAAAATTTCTTATTATTCTCTTTATTTTTCTTGACCTTTAATCGCAAATATCTCCATTTGACAAATATGGACTTATCGGTTTTTGCAAACAAACTCTTCAAGTAATCTCACTGGCAATTTCAATCAATTCATTGCTGCCTCAGGGAATTTGTTCACATGCACTCAAAACATCCATGCTCCGTTTGATGCTCAATACTGCTTTTCACTTTTGTTTGTTTGGTGTTTTTTTTTTTGGCCTCTGTCATAGTTTCACTTTCTGTGCCAAGAGCTTATGACAGTGTGTATAAAATGCTATGGGGTTACTGTGCCAACTGGCTCTCAAAGAACACAAAGGATTAAGTACAATAATACCAACATATTGTATATCAAAGGGATGGCATAGTATTGGTGGAGATCTGGATTTGGCTTTGACCTTTATGCGAGATACAAAAAACAAAAACACTTATGAAATACTAGTACGTGTAGTACAGAGCATAATATTGTAGGAGGAATTCAAAGTTTATTTGATGGAAATCGGTTTTGGAATGGCTGAGACATCCAAAAACAAAGTAAAACAAAGTGATCGTGACAAATGGTGGGTCCCACCTTTCATTAAGGTCACTCTGTTTTGGATATCGCAGCCTTTTCAAAACCAATATTCGTCAAATAAATGTTGAATCCCTCTTCGGAATTACATGCTCTTTCATATTTTCATAAGAGGTTTCTCATCATCTCACCAAAAATTTTAGAAACCTGGAGTTAGGTTCCAACCAAAACTATATGATCCTTTTAAAAATGTGGTTTTGTATCTGTCTTGACAGTGATGTGCTATTTGTGGAAAAATGAGTAACTTTGACAACCAGTGATTAAAAACAGCATGCTGCGGAAATCTGGGTAAAGGTCAGGCTGATATTTAAGACATGCATGAAGATGATCCTTTCAATTAAATCTCCTAATCTCCTCGGAATTCTTATATTACAGTTTTAATCTTTTCTAAATACACATGACATTCATACACACTTTTCTTGTACGTTTATCAGGGTTTATTTTTTGTCTTTTTCAAACTTTCTTTTAATGTTGTTTTCATTCTTCTTAGATGTAACACACAGGTATGTTTTCAACTTTTTCGTGGCAGTTCATATATCATTCTTTTTCACCCTCTTCAGTGCTTCCCACACCTCAACCACACTCTCTTTTTCTGTTACTCTTCTATCTATTCCCCTGTGATTCACATGTTATTCTCTCTATCTCTTCCCCTTTTTCTTTTTCTCTCCTTTTTTATTACCTCCGCCAAGGGAAGAGGTTATGTTTTCATTACCATTGGTTTGTTTGTTTGTTAGCAAATTTGTCCGTGTGCAAAATAACTCAAAAAGTAGTGAACGGATTTCGATGAAACTTGCAGGAAAGGTTTAGAATGATACAAGTAACTGATGACTAAATTTTGGTAGTGATCCGAGAAATTTTGGGGAATTTATGAAGGATTTTTGATATTTTGGCAGGTAGGGTCAATGAACTTGGGAGTTCAGGCTGCGCGTATTTGAGGTTTGCATGTGCGCACTGAAGTGCGTGCTCTAGTTTCTGCTAGGGCGAGGCGCGCCGTGCATCTGAGGGTTTAGGACATAACAAAGGCTTCTATATTTAAAAATCTGGCAACTTTCAACACACAATGCTATAAGTATGTATGGGTGGAAATCACTGATATCATCTCTATGGAAGAACAAGATCAGTGGTGGAAATGAGCTGCATACTTGGTGGAGGTCTGTGCCCTCAGAGTGCTTCTCTAGTTTATACACATATCTTCAGGGGGCTAATTTACTAGAATACATTCAGTTCATAACATAGATGAGAAAGTAGTGGAGATAATATCCTGTCAGGGAATTCTTTAAGTTCTGAAGTTTATTGAAATTCATTAAAGCATCGATAAAAGTATGTGTATGTATGTTGTGTTAGTTAACATACCATGTTCACTGTGGCAACGAACATAACAAACACCAGAGGGGCTAAACAGCAGTCTGTAAATCACTGGCTTTCGTCACACTGGGTTATATCAATATGAGATGGAACGCTTGTGTCAGAGTACGATGATGTAGTCACATGCTCGTTGGTGGGGTGGTGGGGGGGGGGGGGGCAAAGAATGTAACAACCGTCAACAAAGGCCATGCCTGTTTCAATCATTCATACTTTATAACCAAGCCTGACAGGATGTTTCTCTGGTGAAGGGAAAAGGAGAGAAATGATACATTATCCAATCATTCTATCATTTATTCTTGTGCAAATTCTCCATCTTTTCTGCTTTTTCTTCTTTTCTCCCACCCCCTTCTCTCTGTCATTTTATTTTGCAGCCATACTGCAGTCATAGTGAATTATTGTCTTTAGTCTCTCTCATTTCTCATTCTATCTCTCTGTTTTTAACAAACTATTGCAGTGCAGTACCCAACCTGTTTTACTTTCTCTTACCCCACTATCTCTTTCTCTTTCTATTTCTCTCTCTCTCTTTTATTGGTACGTTTCTATTACCTCTGATTTACACTGCTTGACTTCAAGTCCATCTGCTTCTCTCTCTACTCCTTCCCCTGTCTAAAATGATTGTCTCAATAATCAACATTTTGTTTCCCTCAGCAACCATTATGTAATTATGTCCCTCCAGTTTCCCAAAGATGTATCCCTCGACAATATCTCTCCCTCTCCTTTATTTCTCTTTCTCTTTCAACATATGCACAAATATTTCATAAATCTTGGGGGTTTTTTCTCCTTCTCCAATTCCTTCATTCTCTCTTCTCCTTCCTTTCCATTCTCACCCTTCATCAACATCTCTTCTCACATCCCGTCCATCTTCTGTGCATTTCTTCTCTTCCATATCTAATACCAAAATCCCCTTTCACTTCTATCTTCCCTTTCATCCATACTTCATCTCTTCTATCTCTCTCATACTCTATCTCTCACTCTGCCTCTTCCTCCTCCTCCTCCTTCCCCATTCTGTCTCCAACCTCATCCCAACACTCCTAGCGCTAATACCCCATCGGTAACACTCCTCCACGTACCGGGGATCTGTGATATCAAATTATTTCATCGGCGAGAAATTTGTTGTGGTATAACTAGGTCATGTGGCATGAGAGGGCGGAGTCGCGGTCAGGGAGTGAAGCACGTATTCCCATCACAGCTCACTAGCATCTAGCGTTTTGAAGCTGAATCCCACTTAAAGGGGCCCTGAAATCCAAATGCATGTTGATCTGAGTTGACTTATAATACCTTCAACATCACTTTTGCGGTGAAATGAATATCTAATAAACATTCCATATATTTTTAATGATTTTTTCTTTTAGGGAACGCCCACAAAAAATCCTTCCAAACCAATCAATATTCATATTCTTGAGATGACATCATCTGTCAATCATTGCTAAAATGCTGAAATGTTTAACAAAAGACATTGGAATGCACCTTCCCCTCGACTCAGCATAACTTGCATGTTCCCTCGCCATGTCTTTTGTTAGTCACATTAATATGACAGAAACATGCAAGTTATGCTGAGTCGAGGGGAAGGAGCATTCCAATGTCTTTTGTTAAACATTTCCGCACTTTAGCAGTGATTGACAGATGATGTCATCTCAAGAATATGAATATTGATTGGTTTGGAAGGATTTTTTGTGGGCGTTCCCCAGTAATCTGAAGAAAAATACAAGAAAAAATCATTAAAAATATATGGTATGTTTCTAGATATTCGTTTCACCGCAAAAGTGATGTTGAAGGTATTATAAATCAACACAGATCAACATGCATTTGGATTTCAGGGCCCCTTTAAAGACTTTGATTACTGCACCGCACAGATTCACAAATGAATAAATTCCTTCAAATAGTCATATGCACATGGAGTGAGTTCACCTTCAACAAATGATTGCTCTTTGCATTTGATATTTTACTTTCATATCTCACTTTCCTTTTGATGACTTCAGAGAGATTAAATATTAGGAATATACATTACCGTTCATATCATAATTTACACCATAGTAAATTCACCTGCTGATATTAGAATTTGACTAAGAATGTGAAATCTAATCATAATCCATACTTTCTAGACTTACCTCTATGGTCATGCTCGCCATATCTGACTAAATCTTTGGAAACTTTCAATGATTTGATTTTTCACAATTTTATTTGACTCTTCACAATTTGATTTTTCACATACTGTGATAAAAATAATGATGAGATTCTGGGACAATATCGGCAGTTTAAGTGCTGATTATTGCTAAAATTTCACAGTAACTCTCTCTACGTGTGATGACAACATGAATGCAAGCTGCTGAACTCCAGAGGGCAGTCCTTTAATGTAATCGCAGACCTGGATGCGCTATGTGGTAAAGAGGTCACATCAACCACTCTGGCCCTCAAGCATCAGTCCCTTCCTTCGGCCCATCTAATCCTTGACATGGCAAACCCCAATTCCAGGAAGAAGAAAAGAAAGAAAGAAGAGAGCCTCTTCGGAGACACTTTTGAGAATTCTTGGCGCATTTGCGAGGAGAATTGCAGAGATAGTCGTCTCGCATATCACAATTTGTTGATGCCCTAAATGCTCGCTTGCCGTAAAACAAGAAAAACAAAAAATGTGGGGCAGCGAGATATTCTAGGAATGGTGTTGTTGTCCCTTAGGCTCTACTTCATTCTAATTCCAGAGCATGGCAATGTTTTTTCTTCACTAACCTGTGATCTAATATCACAAGGATAATCAACAATCTGTAAAAAAAAAAAAAAAAAAAAAAAAACATGATAACTTTTAGAATGGCCTCAAGCAGGCACAGCTATTTGTATCATAATAATCAAAGTGGAATTACCTCTTCATTCTCATTTCATCCTATGAATATCATCCCTGCCAAGTTAACAGCATACTTGTTTACAATCACAGTGTATTCCGTACTTCAATAGCAAAAGAGTAACTTTTGTTCATTCTGTCCACAAAAAAAGTCTCATTATTCATTCCATTGCATAAACTGATGCGCAATGTGGGTTAGAAGCCAACTTCATATACAACAGTACGTGGGACTATTAAAAGTGTAACAGAACTATCACTCTAATCAAGCATAAAAGTCTCCTTACGTATACCTCTAACTTCATATCTACAGCTGATGTCACTTTACATTCACGATATATGATGGTCAAAGACCCAAGGTTTATCTCACTATCATGTTTGAGGGCGCTGTTCCCATGGAGACCGCATCCACTCGCTTCCCTTGAGATGATTTATGACAAGATTCCAGAGCCATGCATCATCTGACTTTTTGCTGCATTGATATTTGGAATCTCCTGCTCTCTCTCTCACTCTACTTCAACCTTTCAAACAAACAAGTATTTTCTGGAAATTGTCATCTCCTTCTGTACAATTTATGTTCAAGAGTTCCTCATCTAAAGAAGATATTTGCCATGCAATCCTCTTTACAGACATACACATCCACATTCACACACATAGACAAACTTTGATTGTCCTTCAGGTAAAACCTGATCTCCTACCTACAGAGTGCATACATCACACCCTCTTACCACTTTTCCTTTCATTCCTCCAACACTAAGTCTGAAAAAAAATCTAATTGTATGCCAATCAATCCTCTTCAATTATTTAGCCCCTCCACTACCACTGCAATCATTGTCTACCACTCAAAACATCAATACTCTTTAGCATATTACCCGTTTCCTACCACAGCACCTGCATTCTACCCACAACATCAATAATATCCTACACTAACCCCATCCTACATGTACCACCATCACTATCTACTTGCTTCCCCCACAAGAGGGTTATCATATTCTCTCTTAGCTCAAGGTCAAGATCCTCACCCTCCCCTACCTCTGTCATTGTTTCTTCCAATCTCTCTCCCTCTTTCTCTTTCTTTCCCTTTATGTTCTTTGTGTCTATTGATACTCTTTTATCAATGTCTCATTCTGTATCTCTTTCTACCCATCTCTCTATCTATTTAATCAATCTCTCTATCAATATTTCACTACATCTTTATACATCTATAGCCATCTCTTCATCTATTTTTTTTTATTTCTATATATTTCTATCTACATGTAATATGCATCTATCTATCTATCTATCTATCTATCTATCCATCCATCTATCTATCTACATTTGTATCTATCTACCTATCTATCTATCTATCTATCTATATCTCTATCTATCTATATCTCTTTCTATCCATCTCTCTCTAGTCAATCTATCTCTCCATCAATATTTCATATCTTTATGTATCTAGCAATGTCTTGATCTATTATTTCTATCTCTCTATCCACCCTTCTATCTCCTCTCATATCTATCTCCTTCTCGGTATATAATCTATTTAGCTAGTTATATACTTATCTATCTCTATCTATATCATCCTTCCATCTTCAGTATATCTTATGTCTATCTATATCCCTCTCTTTCTATATTTTATTTAGCTATTTATATATTTATCTATCTCTATCTATATTCCTCCATCAAGTCTCCTACCATTATGCTGGTTGGTAGTCCGGGGCAGTCTTCTAAAAATGTCAGCTGGTAGACCTGCTGCTAAGCACTGACCTAGGAGGATGTGCTGGCCCCCACACCAGGGGGTAGCGTGACACAGCTGAGCCCTGGGGGATCAAGGGCTGTGTAGGGAAAGCCTTATTAAAGGTTGAGACATTCCATGACATTCTGCTGAAAAGGAAAGCAAAACTGTGCATCATCCATATCATTAACTACATCATCCCACATTCTCTTTCGATATCTCTCTCTCTCTTCCTTTCATTTTTATATGAATGTATCTGTCTACTTGCTTCTCTCTT
Organism: Diadema setosum; assembly: GCA_033980235.1. Classification (NCBI taxonomy): domain Eukaryota; kingdom Metazoa; phylum Echinodermata; class Echinoidea; order Diadematoida; family Diadematidae; genus Diadema; species Diadema setosum. The sequence continues at coordinate 31,331,416 of CM067070.1, forward strand.
GGTTTTTTTTTCTTTCTGTCTCACACTATGATATACTCAATACTTGAATACAACTGCACACTCATGTATACATACATTCATTTTCATACTGACCTTTATACAGATATTGCAATTGAGAGTTTGCTACGCTACAACATTTTTTCTTTCAATGACATCTTCATGTAAGTGTTCAAATGCTGACAAAGGCATTTCACTGAATTCTTCTTTAATTTATTAATGAAAATGCACTTTGCTTAGAAGTTGAGGTATGTTATTCCCGTATCAGTATCTTTTATGAAATCTGGCTGTAATTTGCTGGAATGAAAGCAACTGCAGTAGAACTGATGAACCTGTAAATTATATTTCTTATTCTATTTCACCTATATAGATGAAAAAAGAAGGCAAATTACTTGTTACATTTCATTTTCACCATTTCCTGTATGAAATGGGTGGAGTAAGTTCTCAAAACAATATAATTTTTATATTTTCAGAGCTGAGGTTTAGAAAAACTAAAAATCATCTTTTGCAAACAAACAATCATTTATGATTATATCATGTATCACATAATTCTTAATACTTTGACCAATAGATCATGAGTCTGACATTTTAGACCAACAGGTAATTGATTGTCTCTTTTTTATTAATTTGTTTGACAGGTTTAAAGATACCCTGTGACTTGGGCCTTTGTTTCAACAGTGGTAGCATCAAACTGCAAAATACCATCTGAGGGACTGGAATAGAGACCAGCTCAAGGTAACTTAATATGGCAGCTCCGTTGGTAGACAATGTCCAGGCACACCAGGTGTGGTCGTTAACATTTGCTGTAAAAAGAGAATTGAATTATCTTCTGCAGCTATAAGGAAAAGCCTTCATGTGCGAAGAAAGCAAAGAAAAGAATTCTGTTCTCTGAATGTCGGTCACTCAAAACTTGATATCAGCTGTTCCTGTATTTAAAATCTCAGCTGGAGGGGAAATAATGTTTGGTAAAATTTGGAAGGCTAGTGAAGGAGAAGTCATGCAGTCAAAACACCATTGTTAGTGCACCATGATTGGTACACCATGATTGGTATACCGTGTTTGGTGCACCATGATTGGTGCACCATGACTGATGCACTATGATTGGTACATCATGATTGGTCCACACTGTACACCATGATTGGTATGCCATGTTTGGTGCACCAAGATTAGTGCACCATCACTGATGCGCCATGATTGGTACACCATGATAGATGCACCATCATTTGTTATGGTGCATTTCAACACATTGTTTTGTTTCTTTGTTGGTATACCAATTACTATGCCTGGGAGTCTGCGAGTATCTGATTTTTAGAAAAGGGAAGCGGCAAGACAATGTTTCAGATGACAACCATAACCATGGAGTGCAGCTTTGATCTGACCTTAAGCAAGTGATCCATGCAGGGGCTCACGACTGACGCACACTGGTATTTACTCGGCTCACAGTACCCCACATTGCTAGGTATAGAGTGACACGGGCGCAACACGGTGCACTCGCTGGCCTGACGGGCCGGGCGCTGCCACTAAACATTTGCTACTCAAGGCTGTAGCTATGACATATATTCTAAAAACATTGTTCTACAGTGCATGCCCTGCCGGTGGTCAAAGGCATCAAATTTCCCATGGCCCAGTTTTCCTTTTCTACATACAGTTAAAGACGACACTTCTAGGATTGACATTTGTTATGGAAGACTAAACTAAAACCACAATGATTTTCTTCATCACACATCCTGCTGGTGTTATTCTCCTTACTCAAATTCTTCCTTGTGCATACTTAAAAAATAAATGTCTCAAAGTCCCAAGAGTATCTGGTTTTGTTCTTTTGTATCACTCATCCTTGCTGAAAGAGGAAAATTTGTAGGTAAATCGGTCGATGAGAGCAAATCGCAATTTCTTTCTTGTGTATGCCACATCGGGCAAGACTCGTTCATTCAGGGTAGAAAGGAAGAAAACAATGATACAGGGAAATTCATTTCATCATTTTTCACTGCCACAAAATGAACACAGCTGAAAGCTGAAGCATTACTAGTAATCAAATCTTTATAAAAGATGATTTTTCAAATGATTTTTTCCCCATTCATGAAATGTAAAAATCTTTGGTATGATCTTTTTTTTTCTACAGACAATATTCCTTCCAAGCCACCATTAGATTACACAGACACTTAGCTTTTCTCTCTCTTTCTTTTTCTCTTCCTTACAAACTTTTGTAAGAAAAGGCCACAAGAATTCATCTTCTTCAATACCTTTACAACTACACTTCCTCCTTCTCAGAGTTCACTGTCTTCTAGATTCTATACCCAATGAAAACATTTTTCTTGCTATCTCTCTCTCTCTCTGAAGATAAGCAAATTTTCAAACTGACAATTACTACAACAGCCATCTTCCTTCAATGGGTCGGAATCTTTCCTACAGTCTGTAAGCTACACTGCACACTGGAGGTTCGCATCATCCTCTTCAATGCGTCATTTTACTGCCAACAGCAATAATTTTCTAGATTATTGTCTTCTTAATCAACTACCACCTAGTCCTACCACCTCTACAACCTGGCCCTTACCCCGCCCTGCCTAGTTTTACTCCTCTTAGCATTGTCTCCACCCAAAAAAATCACTTACCTCTTCCAGGAAAATGGTATGTTTTACGTACATGTATACCTATACTTGTAAAACAAGTCCACTGTATCAAAAACAAAATATTTTTTGCGGTATCAAATTTTTGTGAATCGGAGCCGACAGCCTTTTTCGCGGCTTGAAATTTTTGCGAGATTCCTTTAACATTCAATGCGTATAGTGTAGATACATCTAGGAACTTTCATGTCCATTTTGCCTTTTCCAAATCTTGGCTCTAATGAAATTAAAATGCACACGAGCATGCCTTATTTTACAGTACATGTACAAGTGCTTGAATACATGTGAATATACAATGTGTACACACAGAGGATATGCATTTACAGTGAATTACACATGAGAGAGGAGGGAAGAGAATTTGTCCAAGTCAAATCTTCTTACACTCTTAAAATACACTATGAATTATTATACATTACTATTAATATACACACCCATAACACCCATTTATATGCATCCTACCAATCACTTTTCCTCCCAAGTGAGTTGATATTATCTTTCTCCTGTAAACCAACAGGGGTCACAAATCTACATTTTGCAGGCAACTTAAAGTGATCCTCCAGTATACGTTACCTACACCCAATCTCATGACTGCATCACAATTTCACTACTTTACAATGCGTTTGTATTACCTTTCATGGCATGCACACACTGACAAGCATCTTCCCTCAGCCAGTTGCCATGCCAACCGATATGTATCTGTTGATTCGTGAATAGAGGCCATCCTTGGAGAGAACGAAATGGGTGGTGGTTGAGCAGTTTCCCCCCCCCCCCCCCCGATACCAACAGCTATTAATTATTTCCACACACTGAGGAAAAACACACTAGCATCTCAGCATGCTGTGATGCACGATGTGTTTCTGAGGCGTAATTCCTGTTAGCTCAACTTCATGTCTTACTATGGGAATATCATGGTATACCTACATAATTCTTAGCACTAATTTTAACTACTGTAAAGGCTTGTGAACATTGTATTCAGTACATCTCTTTTGTCCCCCCAAATAGTGAAGGTTTGGGTGCACCTTATACACGAATGCAAGCAAAATCTCCACTCATGGCTAACATACACCATGTGTGCAAGCCCTATAGCAGGAAACCAATACAAATTCCACATTTTGTGCCTTACTTGTTTTATGATTTAGTAATATTTGCCCTGGTATGATATACATCATTGATCTTACTGAGAATGTTTCCCTACAAACATGATGTCTCCTTTAAGCACTGTCTACCAGTTTGATACAACAGGGTTCCTTCGTCTACACCACTTCCTCAATGATTTTGTAACAGCATCTGCTTTAGTGGGAAAACCCATTGAGCTGCTCTGTAACGAAGGCACAGCGTTGCTGTTTTATCATCTTTGACGACAATATTCTACCCACATACTTCAGCAACCTGCGCCATGTCACAACAAATATTTGCACTGACATGACGTTGAGTCATTAGGAGCATTAGCTCTCAATTACTAACCATCCTAATCTCCATCAAATTTGGTCTGGAGTTGACAACTGGTATTGAGTAGTTGACAACATATTGCACAGACCACCAAATGGTCTGCCAGTGACATTATATCAAAACATCCCTGGATTGTCTGATAGTTTTGCTTCTTGTTTTTTCAATCTTTTTCTTTTCTCTCTCTCTCTCTCTCTCTCTTTCTCATACATTCACACAAATACACACACACACACACACACACACATGCACAAACACTCTGATTTGAAAACAACAAGGGGCAGAAGTGGACCTGAAATTTCATATCCAACCTCAGTGTATTATATCTCAAGGTAAAAATAAATGAATAAATAAAAATAAGTTTAAAAAAGGTATACATCATCGCATCTATCTTTTTTTTTTTTGATTTCATGAATTTTCTAATCACTTCATTTCTGCATGGCAAATTAAAAGAGTTTGGAGAATATATGTATGAAAAAGTGAGGAATAATGAGCTGTTTGGTTTATTTCACTTCATCTGATCAAAACAAATGATCTACCAAAAGTTTGATTTCACTGCAATTTACTGCCAGCTTGTTCACTATTAAAGGTTACAAGTCACATACTTACTCACTGATATTTTCTTGTATACCTGTATTTCATAATGACTTTATTCAATATTGCAGATTCAATATATTTGACCCTTACTACCAGTAAAGGGATTTGAAACATATCAATGTTACTTAAAGGTCCAGTTTACCTTTGGGAGCAGTGATTTCAAAAATGTTCAAGATATCACATTTGATGTATATGTGTAGGTCTGTTGTATCACAAAACATCCTACCATATGAAATTTTCACAATAAAGCCTAAAATAAGAAGGAGATATCACTGTTTTTCTCAATAAATGATAACTGTATATGGTTTAGTCTGGAAGCATTCTTATCATAACTATTGATCACATTTTGTATATTTAATAATACTTAATATCGATTATACGGATTCAATTTTTTACAGTAGTTGTTTCTATCCCTAACTCACATTTTAGAACTATTTAAAAGCACTAATGCTGGGTTTTTGTTTCATCTGCAAACGGTAAATTATGCCTTTAAAAGAAAGAGGGAGATAAAAGACCAAAACTTATTTTTTGTTTTTCTTTTCTCTTCTCTGGTAGCCAGGCTGGATTGATTTCTTACAGGTGACCTGTCCCTACCTTACACAGCTGATCATGGAGCAACGAAGCCCCCCCCCCCCCAAAAAAAAAAAATGGTCGCAAATGAATTTTTGGTCAAAATATAAATTATCAAGTTTTAGTGTCATGTACTGTACTGCCAGAACAGACCATTGCAAACAAGAGTCATGAGAGAGCTGAAGGGGTGAGATATTGCATGGCCCAGGGGTGGGTGAAGACCCTGGGGTACAAAGGGGTGGGGCATGCAGGGAGTAGAGGGGTGGTGGAGGGGGGCAGTGAGATGGGGGCTGGTGGTAGCATGGGGTAATGAGGAGCCAAGGAAGGCTGGCTGGGGTTTATGATGATATGTGGAAGAGATGCAGTCCTCACTCTGCCTCTCTCTCCCTCTCTTCTCTCTCTCTTACCGGGTCGATGAAAGATGAGTGCATTGCGGGCGGGTGAATTACTGGCACAGCCCCTTATATAGACCTGCCCCGCTTGGGCATAATTCCATCCCTGTGATATATGACCCTTTACAGCCAAACCAATCCCCCCCCCCCTCCACTATTTTCAAAGATTAGGAGATTCTCACACACACATACACAACACAGAAAGACTATTGACACACACACAAAAACAGAACATAAACATAAATACAGCAGATGACCAGTCTATGTGTGAGTGTGAGTGTAGACATTTCAGGGAGAATACATAATTGATCATGTTAAAAATGTACTCTTTTACTGTGAAAAATATAGTAAATATTGTCCCCCAGACCCCCCATAAATCACTATTGCATTACTGTAAAAGTTGATATTTTCGAGCGACTAATTTGTCTCGCTTGGCCGGTTATGAAGAGTTTCCCGTGTTTTTAATTCCACAGAATCAAAACATCACGCACAGGAACATATGGCAAGCAAAAATATTCGCGTGCTTTTATTTTCGCGCTAATTTCTGGTTGCGCGAAATGCGTGAAAATTTCGACTTTTACAGTATCTTCTTTCACAGCTTTCAGAAGGTTTGAATTTACAAGAGTATTTGGGGTGAGAAGAGTTCAGTTCAGATAACAAAAGGGCAACATGAATATTGTATTACACATCTTTTCATAATCTCTATGCTATTAACCCTATTCTAACTGGGGGGGGGTCAAATTGACCCCCCCCTCGACGTTTTGCTCCATGATTCCGCAACGCGCAAAGATTTTGCCGCGTCGTTTCATGACTTTTTTCATTCGAGTCTCCCGCATATTTTGAGACCAAATTTGCGACGTCCGGGTACACCGTTCTGAAGTTATGCAATGTTTTGCATATGCATGTCAACCCGAAAAACGCTCGAATTCATGATTTCGTGTGCAAAACCAATGCAAACTGTGTTTTTTTGTTTAATTGATATAAATTAGATTATTTCAACTTTTAACCATTGAAATAAATCAATTCTAATGTGGATAAGCTTGAAAAAGTGCCTACAACAAATTTTGGCAAAAAAACAATAGAAAACAAAAGATCGAAAAAACAATAAAATACATAAGAAATTAACAAAACAATAAAAAACAAAAGAAAATGATTTTGATTGCGCTATTTTTTTAATAGAAAATTGTTTGATGTGTCTTGAGGAACTCTGACACAAAAATTTAATAATCCTTCAGTCTTTTTGATGGAGTTATAGGTGAAAATATGATTTCATGCGTTAATTTGCATAATTAATTTATTAAAAAATATGAAATCAAAATTTTTCTATTGTATGACCACGTAATCTTGTAGTTGACATCCGGCTCTATGTTCAGGCAAAATTTTGCGGCGATCGCGCGATCGGCGGCCGAGATCTGAAGGGGGGGTCAAATTGACCCCCCCCCCAGTAAAAACTTGGTCTCAAATAGCCCAGTTAGAATAGGGTTAAGATTGTCCCCGAAATTCATTACACATCAATAACCATATTTGTATTGGAACTAAAAAAAACAACAACTCAATGCAAGAATTCATTAATTTAAGCTGTACATGTTGTCATGTTCTATGACATATCGCCATATATTGTGATATATTGCAACATATTGCCACAAGGCTAAAAAAAAAAAAAACCCTCACATTGATATGCGCCAGCCTCTGAAGACTGACAGTGAAATGCCTGCAATCCACGGCGCAAACAAGTCTGTGGAGACTGCTTGCCCAGTGACTCAACCAGCAAACACGAAGCCTTCAAAGGGATTTGTGCAGAAAGACGGCGCTCGATGACAGCATAAAAAGTGTGCAAGATTGTTTGATGATGATAGAGAACAGAGGAGCTCTCTAGGGGAGTGAAATCGATGTGAACATGGAGTATCTCACTGAACTACAAATACGATATAAACATTAAATCAAGAACATGCAAACATTTGCGGGTGATATAGAGCAATATCTGCAGAAAAATTGCCATCTGCCAATTATCCATGAGCGATGTTGGCAAAAAGTAGCAAGACATAAAACTTTATCACGCATTTTTTGTCTTCCACAATAAAAAACTTCTTGTAGGTGCATAAACATGTGGCTTAACAATATATGCATGAAGAGGCGGTGAAAATAAAGAGACCTAGGTGTGCTTCTTCATTGTTAATCTGTTCACATTCACTGTATTTACACCTACGACAGCTGCTTCCTTTTCACTTTCACAACAATCGTCTTTGACAGGAAAAGAACAAAGAAGAATGATACCGAAATACAACCAGCTGACAATCAATGGAACAAGCACAAATGCTGACTGTAGCAGCTTGTAAAGCAGCAGAGACAAAATAAAGACGGCAAGAAAGAAATGACTTCACAAAGCACATTGTTTCAAAAGCAACAGTTCAAAGCATTTAACTTGGATGAACTAAAATGTCAAACCAGACATATCACACGTACGAGACTATTACAGACATATATGTACACACACATTGGACATACCTTGGTTTTGAGCTGTTATTAGGTACAACAGAAACACGGAGGACAGAAACAGAACATAATGAGTTTAGTTGATGAATCTAAGGATTAGTCTGGCAGCATTAGATATGAAGTCATTTGTACAGCAACAAAAACACTTTAAATGTGTTTATATCACACAACATTCTCATCAAGATAGTAGTCAATCAACATCTTCGTGCATACAAAACATCCAAAAATCTTTACAGACGTCGACCTGTGTAAATTCTTGAAGTGGTGTGTGCGTGCACACACACACACACACACACACACATCATGCAATATAATTACATGATGTAATGTTTACACTCAGTACAGCAATTTGTAAGTTTGCCTGTTTAAGATCTGAATGCAAAGATCTGAAGGGCAAACACTGTTATATCAGGACAGTCTTTTATATCAAGGTTTTCACAATATCAATAAAAATGGTAATGTTAACAATGGATGATAATGACAATAACAAATATGTTGACAGCAATAATAATGATGATAAAAATGATACCAATAGTAAATGGTGGTAAATGATAATGATGATATGGTGATTTTATAACTAAAATAATGATAATACCTATAATAACACAATGATTGATATTATCAATACGAATCATAATACTGATATGAACAAAACAGTCAATAATTACAAGAATATCATTGTTGCCAATGACTTGTAACAATCTGCCTCCCTGGTTGTAAGATAGTTCTCCAATAGACCATTGTCACTGATATTCTTATCATTGCGTTAAAATATGCATTTAATGGAAACACCCAGTTCAAAACCCACAAAAAAGTAGACCAAAATGAATCCCCACTTTTCTACATAATCTAATAAAAGATAAAGATGTAAGCTTTTAAATACGATACATAACTTGTTAAAATTGGACCATCACAACAGATTCTAAAGGGGTTTTAAATAAGAGAAGAGTTATGAGGTACAGTTTCATAGAAAAGGAAAGAAAGAGGACTTAAAGACAGAGGTCACTCAGGCATGCTGTGCAAAAGCATCAATAAAAATAGACTTTGGAAATACATCAAAATGAAAAAAAAAGTCCAGAAAAATTGGTAAATACTTTACCTCAAATTTGGTAAATTGTTTTAAGCCACCAAAGTTTGACAATATGTGTAGGAAAGATTAATACTCCATCAGGTAAGGAAAAGTTTAACAGTTTGAGTCAGTCAACCCAAATGACATATTTCTATATATTTCAGAGAATCCTTATCTGCTTTTTTTGTGGGCTTTGATCTGGGCAGTAACAACATAAACAGTGTAAAGAGACAGTATTGAAATCAAACACTTTGTCCGGTGGTGACTGCATAAGGCAGGAACTGCATTACAGATCTCCTGTTCTTGATTTCGTAGCACTCATTCAAAATATAATGGTGCTGCAACAAGCTGAAATCTATACCTTTGGTTGCAAAATTTTACAGTGTGCATGATGTGTTTGATTAAAAAACACCAGGATTAATTGGCTGGTAATGAAACACTGCTGGGTCATTTAGCTAAGCCCACTTTGGTATTTTGTGGGACTTTTTTTTTTTCTGCTAGGATAATTGAGCAATTGAAAGGAATTTGTGGGCCAGGTTGAACCATGTGACATACTGGTGATGAATAAAAAAAGAAAAGAAAAAAGCATCGAACAAAATGGTGGCTAACTGGCTTAATGGTGATTTAATTGCAGACAGTGTTACTAAAATAGAGCTCTCTCAAATAAGATTTGAACAGGGCATGATGATATATTTGTGCTTTACATGCTACAGGGTGTATGGTGGAATAGTTTTTCTGTGCTTCACAAATTGTAGAACATTCCCACTGACACTGTGTACACACATATTACTATGTCTCAGTACATTAATGGCCCTCCAGTCGTTCACTGTAATGGATTGTGAGTCGTGTCAAACACAGACATTAATTTTCATCCGACATCCACCACCGATGAGTGGACCCATTAGCGGCTTTAAATTGCTCATTTTATCTTGCGTGCCATCCAGGGCGCCCTCGCACAGTCCATTAGTCCCATGGCTGTTTGAATACAATATTCACACTCTGGTCATTTGATGGTCATTGAGTAGCCATTAAAGACTGTCTGCTATCACACTCCGTACTTACAACATAAAGTTGACATCCGGAGCACACAAGACATTTATATGCCATTGAAACAGACAAAACGTACATCCAACAAGTAATATAATATCTCTCTTAATATTGAGGCTGGTTGACTTTGTCTATTTTAAGACTTCAAAGATAGTTCTTGATCTGTGTCTATATGGTACTATGTCTCTCTTAAAACATGACCATGTTGGAGCACTAAAGTGTACATTGCAGCTATCAATATTCAAAGACAGATCAGCATCCAAGTTAAAACAAAAAACAAAAACAAAACAAATATTAAATAGATATGTATCAGAAATGCTGAGTGACTGACCTCAAGGTAGAGGAATCTTGGACATGCAAGGAATCTTTCTGGGGTCACTGACCACCTTAAAGTCACTGACCGTCTTAAAGTCACTGTCTATCATCTTTCGACCCCATCTCTCTAGTATGAGGTATAACATCTTTCGACCCCATCTCTCTAGTATGAGGTAAAATACTCTTTCCCTCAGATAGGACATTATGTGGAGGTACCGCGTGTGAGTTAGCCAGAATCATGCACGTAAAAGTGTAAAGATCCCACTTCATCAAGTATGCAAAGAGCAGGGTGTTAACCTGGTGAAGTGGTCCCCATAACCATCTACACAAGAAAAGAGGTGAATGATGCCTACCCCTCATGGTTTGCCCCAGATGACTAGCAATAGTCAGCAAATGGTATCAACCAGGCACATTGAGTCAGAAGCTCAAATGAATGAACCCCACCACAAAAGTGTGTAAAATTATTGGCATGACATTCCTACTGTATTAAGCTTTGTGATTTCTACACTTTATAAATGAAGGCCTTTGCTGAGTGTTGGAAACACTGGTTTCCAAACATATCTTGCTTGCTAGCATACGTGTGCATTTGGTGGAATTTATATGCCATGTACCTCTCAAAGACAGAAACGCATTTTGTGTTTGCAAATTTGATCTCAGACTTGCTTGTGAGTCTTAATTGGTGCATAAGGAAAGCAAACCCACAAGAAGCCAAGTTTTCAAAGGCCTCACTCCAGAATTTGATCTTGCTTTTATTTGTTTTGGTTGGCAAATGGTCAATATCAATCTCTGATGTCTTTATGAGTCTCAATTATACAAGTACATTTAAAGAAAGCAAACCCACAAGAAGTCAAGTTTTTAAAAACTCCCTCCGGTATTTGATCTTGTTGTTTGGTTTCTCTGTTTGTTTGTTCGTGTGTTTGTTTGTTTGTTTTTTACAGCAAGAAAAGGGGAAGGAGAAATGGTGCACGACAAAAATCAGCCATCACTTTGATGGGCAGTCTCCTGTCCAAGTTTGTAGCACTCAATGATATTGTTATTACAGACTAGATGACTTTAAGAGGCTCTTTTTTGTCTCCTAGGGATGCTAGCCTGAAGGGGCAATGCCCTAGCTTTCCAAACATGTGTGTGTTTACTGGCCCACTTTACCGGTGTCTCACCCTACGCCTGGCAAAGAAGTGAGAAGCGCAGTCGTGAGCACGTCTTGGCCAAAAACTCTACCTCTCGTGGGACCTCTGTCTGTTGTGGCGGGCAGTGACGTGCCTCGAAATGTAGATCTATGCATTTCTTGGCTTCAGGTGGATTAAGAAAGAAACAACACCAGCAACAACAATTCCAGCACACTTCGCCTCTCTTCAGCTATGGCTGAGGCTCTCTCTCTATAACACGAGTTGTTCTCTTCAATAAGACAGATCTTGCCCATAGAGCTGACCTTGGTTGCTCATGCTATAAGCACCCTGCACGCCACGTTGATTTCCTGTTCATAGGGCTATGTGCGAAATGTGTTCATATTTGACTCATCGGCAGAGAAAGGGTTACGGAATGAATGGTGCCTTGGAGGTGTCAAGCTATCATGAGAATTCACTAACCCTGAGAATAGGTGTCATCCAACCGTATCCACCATAGATTAGATATACCACAAAGTCATCTGTATAATTTGCAATGTTCCATTACAGTACACATGATTCTATAACAAGTCAGCGTGCAAAACTGTTACATTTACACAACGGTATTGCACACTGACTCTCAATGTGTATTTAGTGGCAAAGCACTAATAATAATTGTTAGAATACCAACTGATACAAATAATAACCTTTGTAATGGTAAAAATAGTAATGGAACTACTACCACTATAATAGTATATGATATCAATAATAATGCAGTTTTATCACTTGCATTAAACTATCGACTTTGAATAAAATAACATGTCGTGTACAAAGTTGTAGGTACTGCTACATTGTATCACAATCTACAATATTCTAGGAATGATGACTATCTTGAATTTGTATTTTAATGCTTTCTTCAAGACTTGAAATCTGAGAGCTTTGTCAACAATTCCGCAAAGAACGTACTGAATAAGTTGCAGATCAAATACAATGTGTAAACACTACACGATGTATAAATGACAAGGAGCCATACAATGTGATTCACAAGGGAATGTTAAGAGCACATTGTATCCCACTTGAAGAAAGCAATTAAACCTTAAGCACCTTTTGCTGATAAATGATGACCCTTCTGCATGTCTCTTATTATGGTGAACAAAGAGTTGGCATCCTGCTAGAAGGCAGTAACTCTCTAGGTCTGATAAAAGTAGATAATTCCATGACTTCTGATAGCCTACAAATCTCTTTAAGTCAGCTAATTTATGATTGCTTGCTGAGAGCTATTTACGCATTGCAACCATCCACTTAAGTTGTACATCTAGTTTGTAAAGGGTAACGCTGCGTAGAAAATACATTCCACGGTACAGATAGTGAATGCATCACAGAATGGAAAGGTCAAAGGTCAATGCAGAGCTGATCTGCCTGTAACGACAATGCAGGTTGGCCAGACGCCCTTGGAAAACATAATCCAATCAAAAGCATAATACCATTAATTTCAGGCTGCATGCGACAGACTGTATGTATTGTATGATGGGTACACAATATCCTGACTGTAATCAGGCTAATTTGAATTTGGAAGACCCGGCAGGGTTGATGACTGAAATGAATAATCAGCTCAGTATACTGTATCATCCGAAGAGAATAGTGGTATCACAGCCATCTACTGTACCACTGCCTCCACTCATTTTTATACAGTGATGACATTTGGCATGAAAACATTAGCATTCAAGGTACCGGTATGTATGTTGGTATCACATTTCTGCGCTTTTTAAGTACCGGAATGATACTTGGTTGGGGTTGATACGGTGTTCTATAAATACCATGTCATTATTTCATGATAATTTAATCTATAGGTACATTGTAAGCATTCCATACCCATTCTGGCACAGTCTAGTAAAACCAAAAGACAGGTTTCATACGATTATGGGCTGAGCTCATTTCTGAGTTGAGAGTAAATGGGTCTTCTCACAACTACAAAAGTTTATCTCTAAAAGGAATAATATCTTGGAGGCACATCACCACTTAGTTCAACATTACAGAATTGACACACGATCATCAGATAGCTTTTGCAGCACTATTTGTATGTCACATGGTTCATATTTGCCTCTACAGACCAGAAAGGGAATGCTGGTTTGGGGCAAGTGAACCTTAACATCATTTGATATCTTGCTCTTGGCTTGAATGGATTGATGAAAATCTGCTGCTTTTTGGCAGAATCTCCACTGGAGTGGTGCTGTCTCATCACAGAGACATACAAAACCTTCTACGGTTTCTTTTGCAAACAATCTGAGTAGCAAACAATCTAAGTTCAGAGTTGATTTTCACTGGTGTAACTGTGACATATTGTATACAGAGCATGGATTGTATCAACCTGTAACTCATGCGTATGGGCACTCGCTGTATGCATTATAATGGATAGCTCTACAGTGGGCAAGGTGATGCCTTCTTACGCACGCAATTAAAGAAACGACCCTTGTCTCCTTGAGACAGTGTGGCAGGGTCGGTATTAGCCTGGGGAATGTAATGGGTTCATAATGACCTACACATGGCACATCCATCACAGCTCCCTGTATCACTCAGGTAATGAGCCTACAGTCCCACACATTCAATTATGTGTTTGCACAACTAGGACTGTTTTTCGTCTCCTGAAGATATGAACTTACTTCATAAGGCTCATGAGACTCTGCTTGATTAAAAATCAGTACTTTGAACACACTCTGCAAGCATGCTGAACCTTTAAAACCTTTGTAAATCTATAACTCTCATCCCTTATTCAAAAAAAAAAATGTTCATCATGCAAAACGCAATCTCCCTTGTTACTTCACAAACAACTATTAAAGCTACTGTAAAAGGAGAAATGTTCGCGTGCATTTTAATTTCGCAAATTTCGCGAGCGCCAAGATTCGCGAAATTAAAATGCATGCGAAAGTTCTTGTCTACACTATATACATTGAATGCCAGTGGCAGTTCACGAAAATTTCATGCTGCAAAAATGGCCGTCGCCTCCAATTCACGAAAAATTCATGCCACGAATATATCATGTCTTACAGTATCTATAAACACCGCACTCTGTAAATGTGTTGCCCTCTGTAAGTATTTTGGAAGGCGCACCAAGTCTGCTGTATACAGTGATTACTGACCAGCACTCATTGGTGTCCAATCCAATCAATTACAGGCAGAGCTAAGGTGTTATGAACTAAGCATGATGTAATGTTATGCCATCATATCCTCACACAGAACGTCTTCAGATGTTTCTTGAATGGAAGGCAGTACATTCACCCACCTTATTCTACCCAAACAAACCTTTTTAAGTCTACACACAACATGGTGAACCGTAAACTCTCCACCTTTACAAACACTTTCACTTTATGATACTGGGGAATACTTTAAAGAAACTACACGGGTTATTCTTGGGATCTTTACATTGATTTTCTAAATTCATGCACACATGCATCCATTCATTCTGCATTTAGAAATTGAAATAAAGAACAGCAGGAGCTATCTACATATAAACCAACAGAGAGTTGGGAAATAATGCTCTATTTTTAGGTTATTCATAAAGTGGTCTAGATTTAACACATTTCTGAATACAAACGTACAATGTTAATAGTATATGATGACATGCAGCCATTTCTATGTCATATTTATCAATCTTGCATGATAAATTGGTCAAGCCAATAAAAGACTAATTGCAGTTGAGTTTCATAGCATGCAAACATATCGGATTGGGGAAATTAACAACAATCAAAATAATCAAATCAAAAGAATGTCTCAGTTAATTTCTGCTTTCCAAACAGATTCTACTTAAATGGTATCTCTAAATAAAAAAAAAAAATAAAAAAAAATGAGTTAAATGCCTTGAGGAAAAAAACATAATAAATGGGGTAATACCAGTCAAACTTAAAGGGGGAAAAAAAAAAAAACCCTCTTTGACATGGTACCAGTAGATCAACCCTTTTTGCACTCAGTACTCTAAGTACACTTGTATCTGCATTGAATAATCCACTGGTCAAATGCTGACTTACAAATTGTACAGTTCAGGTTTAATAGCAAGCCCACTCGTGGAAGCATGTGTCCCAGTCCAGCAGGAAAATTCATCCCAACAAAATAGGGATTAGGGGATTACCTAGGGGATTAGGTAAAATCTGTATTCATTGACAATGGATTTCCACTCATCTGTGAGGATTGGTGAATAAAGTGCAGTTAGGGTTAAAGGACATAAGGACATACGCAAAGACCAAATCTTTGGCTCACCTTTCCAGCGAGTCTGTTTACAGTGACATCACAGGTAGACAGCTTGACACTGGCAGAGGTGTGCTGGGTGGCGAAGACCACAAACCCAAACCCAGCCACGTCCAACTGACACGTCACTGTCTGCGGGATTGAAAGGGTTAAGAGAGAAAGAGATGAGATTGAATATCAAAAACCGAAGCAACAGGTGTAGAGGGAAGAGGACATTAAGATCTGAGCAGGAAGCAGTTTCAACAAGATTCATTGCAAGTTTACAACACATGCCGTTACCATGGTAGTAAGTTAGTGGCAACCAGCCAACTGGAGGTATTTCAGTTGTTACTATGGTAACCTGACATGATAGCATCTTGCTATCTCGCTGAGTCAAATGATCTCCTGTTCAGGTGCCAATATCACAGGGAGAAAAGATAGGTTACAAAAACTCATGGCAGTGTACCGGTAGTGACTTTTGTATGATTTATAAAGCAAAGTATGTTCTCACATTGATATTTACAATGGCTCACATTAGTAGTTGAACATTAAAAGTCATGGCCAGGATTCACAAAGATATTTCAGATCAAGGCAATAGATTGTGCACATTTTTATCCAATAAATGTCTTTGACACATAGCATACGCCAAAAGACATCAAACAGTCACACATACTGAGAAGCACATACAGCCTGTATACAATTGTACATGCAAGGTAGAATCTATATATGTACATGTATCGTGAAGGCCTTTTTTGCACTTGTTTTCAGAATAGTCTATCAGGGGCAGAACCAGGAATTCCGAAAGGGGGGGGGGGGGGCAATAGAATTGTTACTGATGCCACTTTCAGGTTTCACTGGCTGACAAGCAAAGTTATTTGGCTGACAAAGATGGTATCTTCAAAAATTAAAGGGGGCGCCCATGCCTCTTTCATTTTTTTTCCCCTTTTTACTTCTCTTGTTTTAACAAAAAAGAAATGGGGGGGCACTCACCTCTGGATCCGCTTTATATGTCTATTATTACTAAACTCACAGAATGGATTGCATTTAAACTAATTGTGTCATATCAGACCCATGGCTACAGAAGATGTAAACTGCCATTATTGTTATATCATCACATATCATCAATAGTAAACGATCATGAAACTGCCACATACTTTCATTATTAATCCTCCTCATCATGAAATGATTGCCAACACTTCAATAACACTACATGGAATACTCAATCAAACTATTCCCACAGTACTAAACATTAATTCCACATCACTTCTACATGTATAATCCTTCAACAAAGAAAGGGTGCGTGGTCCTTTTAAAATCTTTTTTCATCCCATTCAAGAGACATCTGCAAGTTTCAGGAATTTTAACACTGAATAATGCTTTTCATATTTTCCATACGTGTACCAGAATATCCCTCTCTGGACCACCAGCCAAGCATATCATCCACACCATTTTTTCTCATAAACAGACAGAGGTGGATTTCACACTTCTAAAACCCTCCAGTGCACCTTATCTAAGCATGTCATGAGTTACAGGACTGAAGACACCAAAATAAGTATCCTCACTGACCTTATAAAGGGATTGTATAGTTTTGGTTGAGACCTAATTTCAGGTTTCTAACATTTTTGGTTTTTTTTAGATAATGAGAAACCTCTTATGAAATATGAAAGAGCAGGTAAATCTACGAGGAATTCAACGTTTATTTGATGAAAATTGGTTTTGAAAGGCTGAGATATCCAAAAGAGCGATTCTAATAATATTATGATTGCTTTGTTTTACTTTGTTTTTGGATGTTTCAGTCATTCCAAACCCGATTTTCATCAAATAAACTTTGAATTCCTCTTAAAATGGTATGCTCTGTACTAATAATTTTTCTTGGTATCTCACAAAAAGTTAAAAGCCCAATTCTCATCTCCATTAATACTGTACCACCCCTTTAACAATAAACCCCATTACACACACACCAACTCTGCACCAACTCCATGGCTCGTAAATCACAAAAGATCATCTTGATACACTTCAACATAACAGCTTAGCCATGATGCATCAGCATGCTTCGCAGTGAAAGTGGAAGCATGGTCAAGCTGAACTCCACTTTGTTAAATGTTAAGCAGAGTTCAAGCAAGCTGTCCAGACTCGCAACATGGGCCTAGAATCACACAAATCTTGAAACAAAGTACATGGAACCATGATGTGACAATGACATTTGTAAGAGGCCTAATTCATTGTTGTTTCATGAGAGGCTTAATTCATATTGCTTTCTTGAGTTATTTCTTAACAAAGTCAATGTTTACAAACAAGTTCTTTCACAAGTCTGAAATCCCTCAAAAGCTACCAGGGTCTACTTTATGAGACGGAGATGCACCTAGGAGGAACAGATGTGGAAGTCATTGGAATCTCCAGACAGTATTCAATACTTTCATTGAGTAACTTGGAAACAGCTATTGGTGTGTTATGTGAGTGAACCAGTGGATGCCATCAGATGTGCTAGTCTTAGTCCACAGACCATTTTGATGTACTCACATTACCAGAATTAAAATGTTTTAAAAGAGCCTCAATGAACACTTTCACAACAAACTGTAAAACTAGAAATGTTTGCAAACATAAAACTTGCAAAAAATTTTACGAGGAGCCAAAATTCATGACAGTAAAATGAACACAGTAGTTTTCTACAAGTTTCAATACATTGAATGCCAGTGGCATTTTGTAAAAGTTTCATGCCATGAAAAATCATGTGTTCTTTTTTCTTCATACCATGCTTTGGATCAGCGGAAAGTCTATAACAACAGGTACACGTACAGGTATATTGGTACTTACGTGTATGTCTGCCTGTTATGAAAACATTTGGAAAGCCAAGCATAAAATTAACCAAGCTCATCTAAAAGGCCATGTGTGCTACTCGCAATGTAAGTCTGTCAAGGAGCTTTAAGACAACTTTGAGGTTCTTTTTGTCAAATTGTGATTCACATATCTGTTGCTGGCACTTTCATTAATTCTAAAAATTGTGGCTGCCAAACACTCCTCTTCAATCTTCAGTACTCTAGCTGTGCTAATTTAATCTATTCTAGAAGCACTAATCTTGGGAGAGGGTGACTGTCCTCATTACTCAATCAATTAAGATGTTAAAGTGTAGGAAAAAAATAGGTTTAATAAAGTAACACAAAATCATAAATTAATACTGCATGGTTTGTATGGTTTTCATGGTTGAGTATGAAGTTTAATAGACATACACTTGTAGTATCTTTAATTATGAAGGCAACCCTGATACAGATATCAACATAATAAAGAACACATTTATCTTGATCACGGTCATATCAGTGCAACTGTGTATATCAAGAGGTACTGCATGGACATACAATACAATGTACTGAGACATTCCACAGAGATACAGCAATATGACAATGACAGAAAATTTCACAGAAAATCCGTACTTTATGTAAGTTTATGACTTACTATATTCAGCATGTCCTACAATGTACATGTAGTTGGAAAGCAGATACCTGACTCTTATCATATTGTGTTAACACACAAACAAGTACAGTACTATTATGGAATGCTGGGGATTTACCTAAACTATGGAACACATCTGGCATTAGAAAAAACAACAACAATTTGCTATAATCATGAAACTAAAGAGTATTACTCCAGCTCACCACTGAGCAATGCATGACACTAAACTGCACAGATAGATAAAAAAAAAGAATACCCTTTCAGTCAAGTGGTGGTGTGTAAACATGAACGTGATAGCTATGAATGGTTCAGATCAAATCCCATTTGATCATACATTTTCATTGTATTGGGTGGCATCAGAGGACCACCACCTTCACTATAAAGCAGAGCACTGCCATGTGTCAGCATCACACAAGGTACCTGGGAGGCACCTGGGAGCTTCACAGGGGTGCTGGGGTTGCACCCCGTGAAGACTGGATCAGCCCCCTGTAGAGAGGGCTATTCATTCCAATACAGGAAGCAATGAATAAGGTCGATAGTACTTTAGAAGTGCTACCCTGGGAGTGGTACAATCTCATTGATTCTCATCCTGAGCACAATGGAGGTTAGAAAGAATGTATGGTTGTAGTTTTCTTTAAGATTGTCAAAAAGAAGAGTCATAATTGGACAGCTGACAAATCTAGAAAGCAAATTTAATCAAAACTTAGCCTAGAGATGCAATTCACATATACTCTCCATTTCACATTGTTTGTGAAGTCATATATGTCCATTACATTTTGGTGGAGCTCTACTTAATGTATCAGGAAAAGAAACAACTCTGATTTTTTTTTTTTTTTTAAAGGGGGGGGGCCTTTTTTTTTCTTCTTTTTTTTCCAAAATTTTAAATAATGAGAAACATTTCCCAGAATGAAAGTCTGGCTGAAATTCTTCTGAAGGCTTAAAAACATTGTACAGCACCATTATAAATAGTTCAAGGAACACTTGCACTCTTCCTCCAATTTGCATGATTACAAGCTTTGTATAAACCTAATTTCTTTCCATTTTTTTTCCTGTCCTCTTCTGTCATCGATGCCACAAAGCTATTTCTTTAATTTTTCCTTTCTTTCATGTGTGCACATTTATTCAAATATAAAACTTGGCTTCAGTATTGAAAATCCATTGAAAATTACTTCAATCATGATAGCAATAACAGCTGACAGTTGTCAAAGCTAGAAATGATGACAAAACTAACAATAATGATGAAAATGAAATTATCAGGGTATACAGAACAACAGACGGTTAGTTAATTGTTTCCCAGTCTGAGAAATGATGAATAACAGCCAGATGAATGATGAAAATTAGAATTATCTACTGGACTATTTTTTGAACAATTCCATGCCAGGTGGTTATAAGCATAGGGCAAGGAAGCTATACACCGTAACTTTCACTGAACATGGATGCCAACATTGATGTACATGCATCAGTATATCAGTGTGCTTCCAAAGAGTAATCAGAAAGACTTTTGTGTGTTGGTATACATATGGAAAGGTAGTTCCCATTTGATATTTTTTTTAATCAAAACATATGTAGATGTCTTTTTTCTTTTCATTTTTCATTTTTTTTTACTTCTTTCTGTTGTTTGTGTGTGTGTGTTTTTTGTTGTTGTTGTTGCTTTTGTTTTTGTTTTTTGTTTGTTTGTTTGTTTTTTTTTTCTTTTTCTTTTTTTTTTTGGGGGGGGGTTTTCTGCTAAATCATTGAAACTAGGCAGCTACAATGTGCATGAATCATGAGAGTGACAACTTGTATGAAACCAGACTCCTACATTCTATATCATTACCTCAAGGAAAGCAAAATTACTGAATTTCCAAGGAATGCAAATGACTGAATTTTCAGCCTTAATGTAGGGCCTACTCTTACAATCAGCCCTTAAAAGTAGACAAGTCTGGGGTTATAGTCCTGATCAGGTAAAAGAAAACAATTTGACACCAAAAGGAGGAAAATTTAAACAAAAGTTTTGATGCCAAGACTAGCTGAAGGGAGTGAAGTGCAAAGACACTGGTTTGTCTTCTGTGAAGGAACATCAACAGGAGGCGGCACGCGGTCCGCCCACAGGGCAATGCACCTCAGACACAGGACAGACCGACAGACCTTGACTAGAGGGAGCCCCGCATGGCGGGAAAGGAAGTTATTAATTTTTAGGGAACCCTACTTTGCCGCAGCCAACAAAATTGTATTAATCTATGAAACGGAGACAGAAAAAAAGAAAAGAAAAAGAGGCAAAGTAATGATATCATGGGAAGACATGGAGGACAGCGTGAGTTTGATGCCATGTACTCATATACAGTAGTCTATCTGCATAGGCTGGGAATATAATGACACACAGCTAGACAAACCACACGCACCTTGTGTTAGTGTACTCCTGATACATGTCACACAATGAAACCTTCACAGGTGAGTTAAGTGTGGCAATAATGAGCCTTGATAATACAGGCAGACTGTCACTCATGAAGAAAGTGTTAAATGTCAAACTACAAATATGGTACTAGATATTAATATGTTCCTCCACCGGAGTTGCGACACATCTATTTTAACTCACCGCACACTCAGTTTCATCTACCGGCTGTGTGTAGAAAGAAACAAGATCACAGAGATCAGTTCATTCAAGGATCTCAAAAAATAAAAGAGGGCTTTTAAAATATGTGCTGCCATTTTTGTTGTTGAGAAGAATACCATCTGACCTGCATATGACTACATGACCTGCATATGACTACATTTCTGCAATGCATATTGAACATTCAATGCATGCAACATGATGCTCCTCTATACATCACAGGCAACTCTTCAAACTAACAAAAAGGTACAGTTTGGGATCTTTTCAATTCATGCAGCAAGCAACACATGCTGTAATACATTTTACGAAGTCTGTACTTTTTAATAATTTTTCTTTTGGACTTTGGAATGTAGAACACATTCGCTTAGAAAAGAAATAATGAATAGCCATTAAAAATGAGTGCATGAATAACTACAACAAGCACCTTAATCTGACATTGCATGGTTACTTTGTTGTGCATACAAGACTCGTGTGAAGGGCAAAATTAAAGAATTCATGCATTGTATGAGGCATATTGTACAATTTCACACTCTGAACTATAAAAAGCCGACCATCATGCTAACATTAAGACAGTGGTTGTCAGAGTCATTCTGCAAGGAATTACAGAAATATTATTTGAACTTTTCTTTGAACTTATACTTTTAAAGAAAATAAATGAATGAATGGAATACTATAAGAAATTATTGTTTCTGTCAATTAAGTATTGAACTAATGTGCACATATGAATAACTCAATACATTAATAAATATAAACATCTAAATTTATCAAAATATTGCATAAGTGGAAAGAAATAAATAGTCCAAATAATTTCAGAATTTAGTGAAGAAATACCCGAGGAAATCAAAGTGGGCTTACCAAGTGATCTTTTGGACCTGCAACAGCCTGAACATTCTGGAACTGTGGTGGCGTGCCTCCTGGTTTGATCCGGTCAAAGGTCACTTGCACTGTGCTCTGTCAGAACAAGGGAGACAAGAAGGATATCAGGTGGTATTCTGATGCTTTTTGGTTTTGCTTTGTTTTTTTGTATGTTGTTCTTGTTGTTGCACATATCGTACACAGTACACATTAGCATGACCATATTCAATAAGTAATGCAGTTTGCATTTATCACTGTACATTGTATCCCTCATCTGTGTTAGATGTGAAAGAAAATTGGCTGAATGTAAATTAGTATTGTTTTAATACATTTTTAATCAATGTTTTAATTGTCATTACAATCATCATCATTATCATCATCATCATTATCATCATTACCATTATAATTATTAACATCAACAATTGAAGGTCAATTGCCCACTCATTAGCTTCTTTAATATAAACTTTGTTTTATCTTTCATAATATGATGTCATAATGTTAATATTTTTGCAACATCTCTATGTATGCAGATATGTTTTATCATTAACCCATTGAGGACGGACTGATTTTGCTACAACACGCATTTCCCACAGACACCTGCCAGAGTATACTCGGGGCCTCGTCCACAACGGGTTAAAGTAGCAATTTTAAATGAATAGATGAATGAAAGAAGGAATAACTACAAAACAAACCCAATTAAAAACAATAACAGTAGCTGACTTTCATATGTAATATACTGTAAAATGAGGAATATTTGCGTGTATTTTAATTTCGCGGGCACCAACATTCACGAAATCAAATTGCACGCTAAACTTCTTGCCTACACAATATGCATTGGATTCCAGTGGCAATTCGTGAAAATTTCAAGCAGCGAGAAAGGCTTGGCTCCAATTCACGAAATTTTCATGCCATCAATACTGTATATCGTGTTTTACAGTACTTTGTTCCACTGAATACAAAGCACTTTGAGATATCATTCCTAGGTAAGCACTGGAGTCAAAACATTGTGTACAGAAATTACTGGGCAGTGAAAGTGTCAGTTCATTGAGTACAATGAAGAAATTAAAAAGAATCCCTCATCAGTAGATGAAGTGGAATTGGTGGTAGTGGTGGGGGGGGGGGGGGGGGGGCAAAAGAATGAGACTGCATAGTGCAGCTATATCTTTAGCAAAATGCAGAGCTCTGCATTACAGAAATTCACCATAGATTTGACATGCAGTACATCAACTCCTGCGATCAAAAGGTTAACTGATGCTCTATGCACCCAACTTGGATAATATGTGACAAACACAGGAGGCTGCTAAAACACTGTATCAATAGGCTACACACATCAGTCACAGGAAGGTACTACGTTTTTCCTCTTTAGGCTCTCTCTCTCATATTTGGATTTTTCCTTCTTGTGTTTTTTGTTGTTGTTTCTGGTTTGTTTTTTGTTTTTTTGTTGGGGGGGGGGGGGGGAGGGGCTGGTGGGGGCTGTTAATGTCCAGCATGGTCCTCATTAGATCACAGATCCAAATAGCACACTGAAGCAATATATGTACACTGCAACACATAATCATGTGTGTTCGATGTTTAGACTCTGACATACCCCTGTGATTTAACCCACTGAAGACTGGTCCCGAGTATACTCAGGCAGGTGTCTACGGAAAACATGTATCTAGCACAATCACCTCGTTTGGGAGTTAATGTCCACTTGTGATCAGAGTTAGCAATCAAACTGCCCACCCCATCCCACCCCCCTCCCAACACACACACACCCTTCAATCTTGTTGCATGTTTCTCAAATGTGTACCTCTCAGCAAAAAAAAAAAAAGACTAACAAACAAAAAACAGTCTGTTTGATGCTCGTTTGGCCCAATTGTGTAGATAGGTTGTATGATGTCCACACATATTCTTTAAACGTAAGTGATCCAAAGTGTGATCTGAGACCACTACTACCCCCAAAGTACATTCTGTGTACATTATGCAGTGGAAATACCAGGCTATATCGAGTTGATGCTGTCCCGAGGGGTCGGGCATCACGTCTAAAGTAGACACCTTTACTGCATGCCAGCATGTACGACGTACTTTACATCTGCTGCATGTTTAACAGTTTCCTTCCTTCCCATTCCTGACTCTCCTTCAGCTCTATTTCTGTCTTTCTGTCATCGATATGTCTTCAATATCTTTTATTCTCTCTCTCTCCTATTGCTTTCTTTCTTCTCTCTATCTCCCTTAAGTTATCTATATCTTTTTCCCCCTTTTTCATCATTCTTCGCTCCTTTCCCGCAATTGGATTCATCCGAGCTCACTCCTTTTTAACTGTGTGTATACAGTACATTGTACTTCTTTCCTTTCCTATTCTATCTACTTTTTAAAATCTCTATCTTCATGTGTATATATTTATTCATATATATATATATATATGTTTCTTTATTACCTCTCTCTCTCTCACACTCTCTATCTATCTATCTATTTATTTACCTGCAAAGTATATTCTATTTCTCCTGCAAATAACTGCATCTCCCTAAGTTCCTTTCGTACATGTACAGTTCCTTTTCACTTTTGATGACATCGATCACTTACTCTGACTTCAAGATATGTTAGAGAAGACTCTACATGTCTTCAAGTTACTGTTTCTCTTTGTATAGTACGTATGCATAGTACATAATGTACAATGTATTAATCCCATGCTCTGCCTTTCTACCAATTACAACTTTTGACCAGTTTGTCTCTTCTTTGATTTCCGAGTCAAAAAGTAGAATTAAGATGAAATCATCCATGTAATTGAAGTTTAGTCACCTAGAAACAAAATATAAAATCAAACATATCAAATGTTACATGTGTATCTCCAGAACTTTAATTGATGTCAACAACAGTATCACAACGTTGATTTTCAAAATACACACTAGCAATTGTTTCATGTGATTGATATGTCCCATATTAATCAGATATGACGTTGACAAACACATATTCTCACTATTCTTGTTGGTTTCACAACTGAGCGTCATACCCTCTGCAAAGACCCGTGTTTGCATTTCGCGGCACTCGACGCCTGTCTTGACAGTTTGCTTAATACGCTCATCGCACGTCGCTGATTTGCGTGTGCTTGTCGGAGCCGCATCCTCAAACATCCACTGTTTGCTGTCCTCCACACGTGAAACACGAGATGGACATCTCTGTCGGGGCGCCGACAAAGCAGCGACCTTGTCTTCACATCGTGCCAAAAATACACACGTATGCATAATTCATCACGCTGCATGAAGAATTCTAGCCTTTTGACATGCACGGCATCGTATCCACATTTTGCTTCCTATCACAAACCATCTGACCTGTGCATTACATTTAAAAATGCAGAACAGTGCTTCAATGAGTTGAACATGTCCTAATTCACTACTCTTTAAAATCTGTTCGAGATATGCAGCGCTTCAACAATGTCAAAACCAGCTGAGAGCTGCAATGATTTATAAGGATATCTATGTATTCTGATGTTTTTAATGATTTATTATGTGTCAATCCATTTTTTACAGGGATATCATGAAAACTATTGGCTTGTCCATGAGGTTTTCCATCAATTGGATTCAATTTTCAGTTTTCACATTAATCCCAATCATTGTAGTAGCCTATAATTATAACATACTTGTAGACATTAAAGGGATCATACAGTTTCATTTGAGATGGGCTTCAAGTTTCCAATTTTTTTTTTTATGATGATTTTTGAGATAAAAAGAAACATCTTCATATGAAATACAAAAGTGCATTCTAATAGGAATCCCAAGTTTATTTGGGATAAAATTTGGGATACAAAATTGTTCTAGTAAGAGGTGGGTCCCACCTTTTATTAGGATCACTATGTTTTATTAGGTGATCCGAGTATCCTCTCAGATCACCTTCTGTATCTTCACTGATTCTTTGTTTTTCTTCTTCTTTTTCTTTTTTTTTCTCCTCAAAAGTTGTGCAGAGGTTAGCTCAGAAAGTCCTCTGCCTATCAATTTATCAAAATTATACCATGTACATGTATGTATCGTGTCCCACAGACGACAGATCTAGTAAAATCATTGTGATCAGTCGACCGTGACATCACTATGACATCATTATATGAAAACACATTCTCATTCATATCTCATTAATGGAAAAGAATTTTTCGATGAAATTTACGTCACATATTGTACAAGTCAAGCTGATTCTACTTATATTCTCAAAATTCATCTATACCCTTAAAGGTAAGGGATACCTTTTACAGACCTCCCAAAATGCAGCAAAACATTAAATATGAACCTCAGGGGACTTGTTTAGGCCACTGCTGAGAAATTTGGAAGTCAACAGCTATCTACAATTTGAATAATGCACAAAACTCAACTGCTCAGTAGTTCTGTGTGTCAGCCACACTTAAGCCTTTTTGTCGCAGTCTTCTGTATTTTTTATCTATAAACACAAATCTAAAAGTATAAGAGCTGATGTAATAACATAATAGAGTGTGTGGCAAGAATGTATATAGAAATGTTTGTAAGTTTTGATGAACTTTCTTCACAAAATATACATGATGGACACACATGCAGTGCATGGGTCTGCAAAGGTAGCCTAGTAATGTACTGGAATTTACGGTGAGCCCCGAAAAAAATTCAATTCAAAATCTAACGGTCAATAAAAATGTACTAAATGTTACCTTCCACTTTCAATACTTTATGGGAGTTTCTAAAATGATACTCTCTTCAACATACCACTGTATTTATACAACTCTTCATTTGAGGCATTCAAATGGGATTCCTTACCTTTAAAATGTTCGCATAAGCGTGCGTTGAAATATTTGTATGCTCCAATCGAGCTCAAAAATTTTTTGCACACATTTCAGACCATTTGGAGCATTTTTTGAAAAATTGAAAAAATTGGACGGACGCGTACGTGCGCGCGCATATACGCACGCACAGCTCATATGCAATAGAAATCTCCTATTTTTTCACACTGATCAGATATCTGAAATGTCAAGGAATATTTATACCAAGTTTCAAGTCAATTCGACTCAATATGACGTCATACGGGTCCATCAAAGTTGAAATTCTGCGCACGCGTCAATGGCGATGTACAGTGCAACTATGCCAAAAAAACGCCAATTTTAAATCCAATTTTACTCGTCAGGATGGACGTTGACCCCCCCCCCCCCCCTCCATTTTCTTTACATATTCTGAAAGCTCATGAGTTGTACATGTCATTTCATGGGTTGGCAATGCTGGAAAAATGATTAAAAGATATCAAATTTCTTAACAAAATAAAAAAGTACATTTTCAAAATTACGTCATCAAATTTCAAGTTCACTTGAGCATATCTCACTTATCGTTTGCCGATTTTCACCCAGATTTCAGAATGTTGTAGCTTATAATGCTCTTTAAGAAATGTAATAACAAAATTTTGATTGGATGACGGCATCACCTTGTAAAAATGGATTGAAAGTAATCTTGTCAAATTTGACCAGTTTACGTGTTATCTCTATGGGAGTGCAGTTTTTCTGGAAATGAAAACTGACATGACCATCTTTTTATCGAACACTAGCTAACTTATGCTTAAGTGAATTTCTCCCAGATTTTAATATGTTGTAGCTGAGACTTTGGGCTATCGTAAGTGTGTCCTCCGTTCTTTCATACGACGTCGGCATCACGTCGAAAAAATTGGTTGAAAATGGCACTTGGCTTCGATGCAGCGTCATTTTGCTGAATACACACAGGGCCTATGGAGGATGAACTAGGTCAGTGCATAGCGCATCCGACTTGTAATCCTAAGGTCCCCGGTTTGAGGCTCATCCCTGCCAATATTTTTTTTTGCTTTTTTTAAACACTTTTTTTCTTCTTTTTCTTCAGTTTGTCTTTTTCTCCCTTCCTAACTTTATCTTTTTCTGATTTTTTTATGCTTCTCCTTCAAATTTCTATACAATAACTGAATTTTTTCTCTATTTTTCTTTCTTTCTTCCACTTTCTGTGCAAGATATCAACAACAACAATGGCTATCAACCCAATATTTTGCACATGTTTAGTTCATGTCACGAACATCATTTCACAAAATAACAACTACTTCCTCCGACACCATCTTGGGTAGGTAAATTAGGGTCAAAGGTCAAAAGTGTTTAATCACGTATCTTGGTAAATACATGTCCTATTTTTCCCACAGTTTGCATATGAAAGGAACATGTTGCAAGAATCATTTCACAAAATAACAACTTTTTGCTCAGATGCCATCTTGGCTGTGTAAAGTGGGGTCAAAGGTCAAATACTTTAGTCTGTAATCTCATTAGTGTATATGGTATCACCGTCATATTTTGCACACACGTGGACCTCCATAGATGGATCATTTGTATTAAAAATAACGACGCTTTGGGAGTAAATTTTTTCTGGAAATGAAAAATGACATGACTGTCTTTATCGAGCACTAGCTCACTTACCCTTCAGTGAATTTCTCTAAGATTTTAATAAGTTGTAGCTGACATTTTGGGCTATCCTTCATGCGAATTTATTTTTTACTGGATGCTGGGATCACATCGAAAAACTTGGTTGAAATTGAAGCTTAGCTTTGATGTAGGGAGAAGCTTAGCTTCCATGTAGGGAGATATTTCTTTCTTTCTGCAACTTTCTATGCAATAACTCAAGAAAAACATGCCCTATCACCCCCATATTTTGCACATGTTTAGTCTATGTCAAGTACATTATTTCATGAAATACCAACTACTTGATCAGACACCATCTTGGGTAGGCAAATTAGGGTCAAAGGTCACAAATGTTTCATCCTGTATCTTGGTGAATGCATGTCCTATCTTTCCCATATTTTGCACACGCAAAGACCATGTTACAAGAATCATTTCACAAAATAACCACTTTTTGCTCAGATGCCATCTTGGCTGTGCAAAATGGGGTCAAAGGCCATATGTACTTCTACCTGTGTCTTAGTTATGACGTGTTATCTCTATGGGAGGGAATTTTTCTAGATATGGAAATTGACATGACTGTCTTTATCAAGCACAAGCTCACTTACCCTTCGGTGAATTTCTCCAAGATTTTAATATACACTGTACAAGTAGCTGACATTTTGGGCTTTCGCCCGTACGCCATCTATTTTTTTACTTGATGCCGGGATCACATAAAAAAAACTTGGTTGAAATTGAAGGTTACCTTCGATGTGGGGAGATATTTCTTTCTTTCTGCAACTTTCTTTGCAATAACTCAAGAAAAACAGCCCCTATCACCCCCATATTTTGCACATGTTTAGTCCATGTCAAGTACATTATTTCAGAAAATAACAACTACTTGATCAGACACCATCTTGGGTAAGTAAATTAGGGTCAAAGGTCACAAATGGTTCATCTTGTATCTTGGTGAATACATGTCCTATCTTTCCCATATTTTGCATATGCAAAGAGCATGTTACACTTTACAAGGATCATTTCACAAAATAACCACTTTTTGCTCAGATGCCATCTTGGGTGTGCAAAGTGGGGTCAAAGGTCAAATATACTTCATTCTGTATCTTCGTTAGTATACAAATGATGCACAGGATAGAGTGCATTAGTGTAGGCGTAGTGCACTCGAGGGTATTTACAATTGTGAAACATGCACGAGGCGAAGCCGAGTGCATGTTGCACTACATTGTAAATACCCGAGAGTGAGCTACGCCTACACTAACGCCACAAAATAATCCTGTGCATCATTTGTTTTATAAAATGGGTCGAAAATTCGAAAACTAACATCATTTTTCAGCGTTTTTCACGTACCTTTGTGCATGGGTCAAGACGTCCGAAGATGTTCGTCCCAAACTTTTACGCACGTCGCACTCGCGGAAGTCCCGCACATACAGTATAAGTATAATGGGGGGTTGGGTTTCCGGACACCCGCATGAAAACTTACTTATTTTACATAGAATATGCACCCTTTACCTTAAAGACTTGATATAGACTCCTCATATAGGCCTACTAGACAACATACTCTGAAAACGGCGTGAGAATTAACCTGCTAAATCGTTGGATTTGCTCTTCAAAGTGACTCCATGTACGCGTCCGGTCCCATAACGCTTGGTCTACTGTACTGTACAAAGTGTACGTATATATGTATAGTATAGTACAGTATACGTACGTACGCCACATATGTTATGCACAAGGGAAGACAGGCCGGCCGGCCGGCAGCCCGAACTAGAAGTTGTTTACAGGATTGACAGCGCGTACGCGTATGCATGCAATTCATCAAAGGAGCCGCCGCGCGCACAGACGATCGGCAATCTACCATAGGATTACAGGCAGTGCAATAGTACTGAAGTAAAGGAAGGAGGTGTGTCTCATTTCAGAGCTTCCTATTGGCTACATTCTTGAACCCATTTTATAATGTATATTATGGAATTCGGGACCAAAGATGGCAGGTCTGACTCCCTTTTCCAAATGAGAATTTAAACAGCCAATGTCCCCTAAACACAGATGAAACCTGTATAGTCATGCCTATTGGGATCAGGACTCAAATCATTGATTTCCGAATAGATCGGATCACCTAATTTGTCAGTGTTGACAAATTCCAAGTCTAGTCTTGTTTTGAATTTCTCAGCCATTCCACAACCGATTTTCATCAATACAAACTTTGAATTCCTCTAAGAATGGTACATATGTTCTGTAACATTTCATATTTAAAGTGGTTTCCAAGTATATCGCATACAGTTAAAAGTTCAATCCTGATCTCCACCAATACTGTACCACCCCCTTAAAAGAGGAATCCATCCTAATCTTACATGGGTTCATGAAGTAAATGCAAACATAATAGCAGAACATGTTATTGTCAGGAAAGATTGAGGGAAATAGGATAATCCATTCAAAAGTTCAGAATTCTTAAAATCTTGATTGATTAATCTGTGAGCTGTCACTGCTGGATGATAAGGCTAGAAGAATTTGTGATGTCATAGCAGTAAGAATGCATTATTGAGAAAATGTGAAAAGAATTCTGCATTATGTCATTCTGCTCCAAAAATGAAAAAAAAAAAGACACTTGATCAATGCCGCCTTTCATGCCAGTCACCCAGGGGATCATCCGAGAGATTCTTCCTGGGATCAAATGGGGAATACCCCAGAAAATTTTCTTTCATATTTAGCGGATGAGTCCTCAGCTGAATTTCTCTCATCTGCTCTTCTGCAGTTGAAGTAGACTTTATATTATAAAGGGAATACTCCAAATGTTGGTAACATGCAGACTATTGAACCTTGTTGGCATGCTGGCCTGCTGCTTTTCACAGGGGAGTTTGACTGTGATGCCTTTCACACAGATGCTTTACCTGCGAGTTCCCAGGAGCCCCCAGGATTTTTAAAAGAGTGATGGTTCAAGGGTAACATTACTGAAAAGCCAATCTGCATTTTACCCAGAGATTTCACCTGCGAGACCTTTAATACTTACTACAAGATCTCACTGCTTCACACGGTTGTATCAGGAAGAAATTTGCTGAGCATATAAGAGCTATTAATACTTCTCACACAGTTTGTATAATTTCTAGAAGGCATGTGGAATCAAATACCATTACACTGTATGTTAGTACAAACTCAGGGAATGTGTAGTTTCAATAACAGTATTTCTCCCTCAATTCTGTGTATATTTTCTTTCAATTATGATAATTATGTATTGTGGGATAGAGTATTTCTTTGTCACTGTCGTTTTTGCATATATATACACTTTATGATACATGAAATATTACTGTAGTCTGTATCTTCCCTAGGATGAGCTCACCTCTTCATCTTGATCAGTTGAAGAAAAAAAACAACCTCTCCCTGGGAGAGAATTGTTACCTACATGGCAGCAATAATGTACAATATATACTGTACATCGTAGATTGTATTAAAGTCTGACCATGCTTATCCATTATATTCATGCCTCACAATAATCAACTGCATGTAATTGTAATTATGACTGGCTGAATGTTGATGCAATCCTGGGTCAACATTGATATAGACCCAATGTTTGGTTTAAAATACAAAACAAAATGAAGAGAAGGTGCCTTGCAAATCTTATGTTGCATACCACCAAATATATAAAAAAAAATGAATCATAAGCACCAGCATGTGTACATATTGTACATCATAAAAATTGTCATTCTGACTATAAATGTACTCTACACTGTACCTTTCACTGACAAACATTCTTGGAGTCATTTGCCTTTTCATTATCACGTGTTTGCACCCTAGATTTGATGTTATTAAAAATTTGTATCAAGTCATACTCCATTTTGTGAATACTGTACATATCTTCTATTAGAGACTTGTTTGGGAAATTCAGTGATACGGTAGCATTGAATTTCACTGGGGACAATGAAATATGTACTACATGTTCTTATTCAATTTAACATTAAGCAAATTTCTGTCACTGAATTGCATCTTTATTTGATCTGCTTTGATAATCAGTCCCCCCCCCCCCCCCCCCGGCAAAAAAAAAGAGAGAAAGATTATGTCATCAGACAGAAAATATTGTAGAACATGACAACATAAACTAAATCATGGGTAGGCACACTGGAGCAGAAGGGGAAGGGGATATAATGCAAGGCCACAAAGGTGCTAGAGGTTGATGGAAGTCAATGTACAGTGTCTTGGTTAATTGCAGGCGAGACGGGATATTTCGGTTAGATTACGTGAGAGAGAGAAGTGGCTGCTGTCGATAGTGGTTGCTAGCTGTCATCCATCAGGTCGCGCCGACTTGGAAGCGCCGCGGTCCGCTGATGAAGTTTGCCCACTTGTCGTTCCACCGATTAAACCGCGGCAGCATTCATCAAGACCAAGACAGAATGGCGTGATTCGTGGTCAATGCAATCAACTTGTTGAATGCCACGTGTTGATTCTGTCGGTACTACTGCAAAGCTGCTTGCACTTGTTCTAACCTGTACAGTTTCAATGTCACACTACCCTATTAAAGATGGGTCTTGGATGGCATTTTACCATCCAAGTCTACAGACTTTATGTACATACCTCATCTTGCTATCAAAAATACAAATATTTGATTGGAGAAAGTCCCTCAAGACTTGGTTAAATGTTTACTACATTGTGTTTTATCTTTAGGTTTAACCCACCGAGGACTAGCTGTTTTTGCTCAATTATGCTTCCCAGAGACACCTGCCCAATATACTTGGGACTAGTCTTCAGTGGTTTAAAGAATCCAAAAGCATCAGTTATTTTGTGGTGATAACTTGCAAAATTCCTTCTCTCCTCTCCCCTCCCAACACACACAATTAGATAGAGGAATTAGAGAGTGAAGCATTGAAACATGAAGACTTCAATTAAGTTGTAGCAGTCTACCATTTCGTCATGATCGGAAGTACAAGTAGAATATGGGAACTTGGAGGGTACACATAGTTTTAATCCTCCCCCGCCCCCCCCCAAAAAAAAGACCAAAAAAAAAGACAAAAACAAAAACAAAAACAAAATCTATTAACTGATATACTGAAGGTAATTTGCCGCCCCCCCCCAAAAAAAAAACAAACAAACAAACAAACAAACAAACAAACAAACAAACAGACAAACAAATACAGAAAATAAAATCCATTGAGTGTTATACTGAAGGTAGTTTGCCGTCCCCCCCCCCCAAAAAAAAAAAAAGACAAAAGACAAAAACGAAAACAAAAAACTAAATCCATTGAGTGATATACTGTAGTTTGCCAGGTACATCGCATTTCCCTTGTTGATATCTTTGAGCAGTAGAATACTCAAGTTTCTGAAGAGGGGTGAAATTTCATCCCAACCACCACCCTCTTATTTCATTGGTGTGCATCACACCCATGAATTAGTGGTGAGAAATCACTTCTATGGCAGGAGCTTCATGGGCACGCACCATTCACGCGAACGAAAATGAATGCATGATTATCATAATGGGATTTACACAGAATCCCATCATGTACTCTGGCACCTTTCTAGTGCTGCATTGACAACTGATTGGATTTCTGAGCGTTCACCAAGTACGACATATATTTATCCTATTATAATTCCTTTACTCTTTCACTGTGCAATTCACTCTCTCACCTGCCCCCTCCCACCCCCGCCCTCTCTCTCTAATTCAGTGAGTTTAAGCACTGATATCTCAATCCCTTTACGATCAGTTCACACCCCTTTCCATTGACGACTCATTCCGTTTCTCTTGTCAGTTCTTACTACCCTCGTGCTAGATCACTGATCCCACACAATCAGCCACCTCCCCCTTCTCTCTCCCTCTCTCATTCTTACCTCTTTTTCTCTTCCTTCCCCTCTCTCCCTATCTCCTTCTCTGTCTATATGTTTCTCTCTCCTTCGCTGTCTATTCTCTCTCCTTTGCTGTCTATATATTCTCTCTCCTTTGCTGTCTATATATTCTCTCTCCTTCGCTGTCTATATGTTTCTCCCTCCTTTGCTGTCTATATGTTTCTCTATCCTTTGCTGTCCATATATTCTCTCTCCTCTGCTGTCTATGTTTCTCTCTTCTTGGCTGTCTATATGTTTCTCTCTCCTTCACTGTCTATATGTTTCTCTCTCCTTCGCAGTCTATATGTTTCTCTCTGCTTTGCTGTCTATATGTTTCTCTCTCCTTTGCTGCCTATGTTTCTCTCTCCTTTGCTGTCTATGGGTATATGTTTCTCTCTCTTTTACTGTCTGATTGTTTCTCTCTCCTTTGCTGTCTATATATTCTCTCTCCTTTGCTGTCTATATATTCTCTCTCCTTCGCTGTCTATATGTTTCTCCCTCCTTTGCTGTCTATATGTTTCTCTATCCTTTGCTGTCCATATATTCTCTCTCCTCTGCTGTCTATGTTTCTCTCTTCTTGGCTGTCTATATGTTTCTCTCTCCTTCGCAGTCTATATGTTTCTCTCTGCTTTGTTGTCTATATGTTTCTCTCTCCTTTGCTGCCTATGTTTCTCTCTCCTTTGCTGTCTATGGGTATATGTTTCTCTCTCTTTTACTGTCTGATTGTTTCTCTCTCCTTTGCTGTCTATATATTCTCTCTCCTTTGCTGTCTATATATTCTCTCTCCTTCGCTGTCTATATGTTTCTCCCTCCTTTGCTGTCTATATGTTTCTCTATCCTTTGCTGTCCATATATTCTCTCTCCTCTGCTGTCTATGTTTCTCTCTTCTTGGCTGTCTATATGTTTCTCTCTCCTTCACTGTCTATATGTTTCTCTCTCCTTCGCAGTCTATATGTTTCTCTCTGCTTTGCTGTCTATATGTTTCTCTTTACTTTGCTGCCTATGTTTCTCTCTCCTTTGCTGTCTATATGTTTCTCTCTCCTTTGCTGTCTATATGTTTCTCTCTCCTTTGCTGTCTATATGTTTCTCTCTCCTTTGTTGACTATGTTTCTCTCTCCTCTGCTGTCTATGTTTCTCTCTCCTTCACTGTCTATATGTTTCTCTCTCCTTCGCAGTCTATATGTTTCTCTCTGCTTTGCTGTCTATATGTTTCTCTTTCCTTTGCTGCCTATGTTTCTCTCTCCTTTGCTGTCTATATGTTTCTCTCTTTTTTGCTGCCTATGTTTCTCTCTCCTTTGCTGTTATATGTTTCTCTCTCCTTCGCAGTCTATATGTTTCTCTCTCCTTTGCTGTCTATATTCTCTCTCCTTCGCAGTCTATATGTTTCTCTCTCCTTTGCCGTCTATATGTTTCTCTCTCTCTCTTTCTTCCCATCGAACTCGATGGGCTATAAAGGAAGTCACTCCCTGTCTAAAGCCTGATCCACCCTCGAATGAATCTGATAAAGTGGTGGGACGTAATCTGGACGACTTAACACTTTTTCCTGGATGCGATCAAGATTCAAGTCACTATGCAGAGATTAAATATGAACGTTCATGCCATATCAGATGACAAACTATACAACTGTCATACAAAAGTAGGTATTCAGACATCTTTATACTGTACATAATGTCAATGACAGGAAAATTTATGAAGTAATTGGCATTTTACAAAATTCTCATGATTTGAACAAAACAATGAATTTTGTCACATGATGCATAAAATAAAAAATAAAATTAAAGTTGTAGATAATTAAAGGACAAGTTCATCTTCATAAACATAAGGATTGAGAGAATGCAGCAATATTAGTAGAACACATCAGTGAAAGTTTGAGGAAAATTGGACAATCGATGCAAAAGTTATGAATTTTTAAAATTTTTGTGTTGGAACTGCTGGATGAGGAGACTACTACAGCTTGTGATGTCATATGAGTACAACAGTATAAAAAATGTAAAGAAAATTCAACATATTTTCATTTTTTTTTTCACATAATAAAAGAGCATTTGACTTGCCTCTTTCTAAAGGCAGGGGGAATAATATTGTCCATAACATATACCGGTAACAAGTCAAGGGTATGTGTGCTTTTTTCAAAAG
Source organism: Diadema setosum (assembly GCA_033980235.1). NCBI lineage: Eukaryota > Metazoa > Echinodermata > Echinoidea > Diadematoida > Diadematidae > Diadema > Diadema setosum. The sequence goes on from CM067070.1 coordinate 31,368,493, forward strand.
ATGAAATTTTGTGAAATTCTCTTTATATTTTCCTTACATTGTATATTGTTGTACGCATGTGACATCATACACTGCAGTAGCTTGCAGTAGTCTTCTCATCAAGCGGTGACTGCACAAAATCTTCAAAAATTCATAACTTTTGAACGGATTGTCCGATTTTCCTCAAACTTTCAATGATGTGTTCTACTAATATTGCTACATTTTCTCAATCCCTATGTTTATGAAGGTGAACTTGTCCTTTAATGCAACAATGTCAGCATCTCAATGGCCTCTCAGCAATTGGTCACTAATTTTATGCTTTACTACTAGTATCTCTGCTATCATTACAAATTCAAAATTCACAAGAAATTATTTCCTGCACATGTACATGTACAGGCTGTATCATGAATACAATTTTACGGAAAACACACAAGACATTAATCTCAAAGGGCAATCAACAACAACAACAGTGGAGGGAAATCCTGGTAATATCATGAAAAAATAAAGAAAAAATAAATGGCACAGGAGTCACTAATTACATACCCACTGTACAGTATACATACAGTGCATATATAATGAATAATCATACAATGCTTGCTTGTACAGTGCATTCTAACATTCAGTATAATATTATGTTATGAGTATTGAACAAACAGGGATCAAATGTCTACTCTATTACACACTCCACAGCCCCCCCCCCTTCACATTTCCTCTGATTACAATGCAATAACAGCTAATTGTCATGCAGATTTTTGCCATGTCAAATGACGGAGATACACACAATTCTAATTACATGCCTCGAGCTGGAAAAAAAAAAGAACACACTCACACACAGAATGATAATAAGAGCAATAATCAATGCAGTGCCTTGCCTCTAATCAACTGCAGTGTGCCATGGCATTTGCTCACAGAAGCACGCACAACCTCAAGGATAGGCGTAGTTTCCAGAGTACGGAGACAAAAAGTGAGTCGACAAAAACCGAGAAAAAAGAAAACTTGTTTTCTCTCCTGCATAACGTGTGTTTGTTACACAACCAAATACCAACTTTTCCCCTACACTGTAGATGCTAAGTGCCCGAGTGTGTGGTGATAACATGGTTTACTGACGTCTGTCACTCTGCTTGTTATTCCCATCAAATGCAAATAGTGCCACTGACAGAGCTTGTTCTTTCCTTTCAAGTCGTTTCATAATAATTGTCACTACTTGACAGTTATGACTCCTGAAAACTTCACTTTACTTTCACTAGTATGCCATTTAACGTAATGCTTAAACTAGACATAGCTTCATGAATGCACAAATGGTTTGTGTTGTACAGTGTAGGCATACAGCATTCTTTAATAATGGATACTGAATTTGGTTTTCAGTCTTGGATATTTAGCTATCTTGCTTTGAATTTTGCTGGTTCAAAAGGAACCTTAGGAATTTCTCCAAATTACAAAAGCAGAGGAAATAATTGGTTCTAGCTCTATTCATGAATTTACAGAGCTTTTAGTTTTTAGACAAAAGCTGCAACTGTGTTTTAAGCCACCCACTTTGAACAATTTTTCTTTGAGTCCTTCAACTTCTTTGTAAATTAAAAAAAAAATTGATTTCACAAAATAATTTCACTACATACATTGTAACAACAAATTACTGTAATTTCACTACATGTACAAATGTAGGCCTAATTTCTGTATCAGATGACAACATGTTACACAGATATTCTCTCTAAACAACCCAATGTCCTTGGTCCCCACAGTCATTTTTCACTGTCTTCCAGTTGCAAAAGCTGGAGCCTAGTTTCCCAAAGTCATTTTGCTCATTGAATATAGTAAAGTGAGGTCATCCTTTAATTGACAAATTGTATCACCAAAAGATTCTGGCTGATGTCTTGATAATGTCAGTATGTGATGTCCTGCACAAGACAACTAATTTGATCCCCCCCCCCCTTTACCATTCAATTTTTAGTCACAGGGTTGATTTCTAGATGACCCTTCGTCACTATGAAGCCCAAAACAGTGATCAATGTCACTACTCTTTATGGGGTCCCTGTAAACTCTAGTATGCCTGGATTCAAAAACGCACACAGCTGTGGTGGCACCACAACCCTCTCCACAGCCATGGAGCCTACACAGATTGGCTGGCTGCAGAGTATTTTCATTAGCGGCTGCTGCTGCACGCATTTTGCCGCGAGCTAATTACGCAAATGCATCGGAGGGGGTGGAGGCGTGTCGAGCGAAGACAAATGCGCCACAAAGCCTGCACAGTGCACTTTTTTTCACCCACACTGTCAATACGCTACACCTGACTGTGTCGGCCAACGACTCTGACGAGCTCACTGCACGCTGTGGAGTACAGACGATTCACCTTTAGAGGGGACTAGGGTAATGGCGGCATTTCACTTTTGATCTCCAGGGGGCTGTCAGTCTGGGGTTATCTTCTCTTCCTTCCATTTTATACTACCTCTCTAACCTCATTTTCCTCCTCCAACACCAATCTTCTTTGTCATATTTTTATTCTCATTCTTCCTTTTTCTCACCTCTCATATCCCTTGCCTGTCATCCCCTCCCCTCCCCCATATGCACATCAAAAACCTAGACCAGGCATTACACAATCTAGCCTTAATCTGAGTTTAAAATACATTCCAAAAGAGCATTCAACTTTAAAGCCATACAAACCATATTTCTGTCATCCATAGTGCTGTGTTTGTTTGTTTTTTTATCACAGCTTTCACTATTATCCTTCTCAGTGTTTGGTAAAGTTAAGAGCTGAACAATAATTGTGTACAATGTGCATGTACACTAAAATGATGTACTTGAAGCCATTGTTGATGATTTTATGCTAATTTTTTGTTTGATGCAAAACTTTTTCAAAGCCCCTTTAAATTGCCAAACTTAGAATTTATTCTTTATTTCATTGGCAACACATTTTTCAAATTATACAGATAAAATTTCAATTTTGTTCCTCTCTAAAAATGTGCACTTTTTGTAAATTTCTGTCCAAGTTTATGTAGATTTAATAAATTTTGCTAGTTCCACTGAAATTTCTTTGATAAGGTGGCACAAAATTTGTATTGAATCATTCTCAGTTTGACTAGCTTAGCACAAATGTCCACATACATGAGTCAGAAGCAGAGAGTACAGAAGATTTCCACAGCCACGGTCAATTTAACAGATTGCAATCCAACTGAGTAAATTACCGAGTAAGATGTTTGCATCGACAGAAGGTAATGCACAGAGCTAGCAAGGGCAGGCTCTTGTTGTACTAATCAATAAATTAATTTGCTGCTGTTTGATACATATTCATTAATCTATTTCTACTATGACTCCAACTGTCATATAGTGAAGCCTAGTCTGCACTGCTCAGACACAGACAGTAGATTACATTCTATACCTTAATTATGAACATAGCCAATTTCAAACACATAGCATACATGTTGCCATATCTATTCTATGGTAGATATTAAATAGATCACTTTGCTTTGAGAGCAGTGTCAATCCAAAATGTATCCCTCTCACCCTTAGGTACAAATGTACCTTCTCTCCCTCACATCTTGTATTTCAACTTCCTCTCCCTTTCATTCTTTTAACCATTGTGTGTACACATATGTATGTGTGTGTGTGTGTGTGTGTGTGTGTGTGTGTGTGTGTGTGTGTGTGTGTGTGTGTGTGTGTTTCTAGAATCTCTCTGTCTAATCAATGCAATTGGAGTGAAATCAAACATTCATTGGGTCTGAATTAGTTAGACTAGCATTACCAGTTCAGTAGCAGGTGCAGAGTTGAGTGAGAGTGACACAAAGGGTGAGGCAGAGGGTGTTGGATCCACACCCTTCCCCCACTCTCCCTAGTTATCTTCTGCAGATTGCAACAGGTTCCTTCCCCCCTTGTATTAAAATCATCCTTGAATTATCACACAACTGGTGCACCTGCAGTACGTAGTAACCTTCTTTGTGGTGCACTACCAGCACTGTATAAACTCCTCACCCCTTTGGACCCCCCCCCCCCACCCTGCACTAGTGTAGAAGTATCAACACCACTACCATCATCATCACCATTTTCACTATCTGGACACCCTTACTGTGTTCGCCAATTGGCTCACACACAATGGGTGCTTTTTTTTTAATCAAATGGCACTGATGTGCTGCTACTACATGTAATTATAATCGAATAGAGATTACAATTATTAACTGTCCCTACTATTCCTACTATTTTTTTAAAATCCTTCTCTATCAAAATGAAGCTACTGTGGTCAGCATAGGAGAGTCTCACCCAGCGAGATGTTTGCGTAAGCCCATATATAGACATTCATGTTGTGTTTACATGAACCTGAACATTCCATCCCATTACACCGGTACACTATGCAACCCTGCATACTCCTGACTGCTGTACATAAAGAGCATAGTGCATTGAATTTGTACATTAGTCTGGTTTCATCTTGGCAAAGCTTTCCCCACATGCAGCCAACAAACAATTGTATACACGGTGTAAATCTAGTACATTGTATTTGCTTTTTTTTTTCCTTCTCCATTGGGTGGATAATACAGTTGTACAACAGTACATCTGTACACAGCTTTGTCCAGTTCCCCCCCCCCCCCCGATAATTAGATGGAAATAAATTAAATCAAGCCCATATCTGTTACAGGGAAGTAGGGAAACACAGCAAAACCAATGCTGTATACACAACAGTCAACTCCACTCAATTACACTGTACGGTGCACAATGAAAGGTTCTTTTGTGCATTTCTTCCGCAAGAATTGAGAAAAAGGTTGATTTAATATTGTTCTTCTTTTTTCCCAAAATGTGTCAACAAAAAATATTGTGATACATGCCTTCCTTTTGTAATGGTGCAGTCTATGTAAACAAAGTGTGGATTCTTTACCCTGTGTGCTTCAAATGTCATTACTCTAGACAGAGAAAACACAGTGTCCAAGGCACAGAAAGGGTTAACTGAACAGAGCACTTCCAGGGAGAGCACTGTGGTAAACTGGATAAAACTCTGGACTTCTTATCAGCAAGATCCTGGGTTCAAGTCTTGCTAAGGGGTTAGTTTAAACTCGTTGTGTGCCATGTTTGCAACCCACTAATAGTATATATTTTGCTCCTACTTTGTACAATATGCACAATCATACAAAACTGATCACATCCAATAGAACACTGGAAGTAATTCCATTCCATTATAAAACACTTTAAAAGTACAGGTGTAGCTTGTGGTGCATGGTAACTCAATAGCCGTGTTCCACCTGTAAGGATTTTTTTTTTTTTTTTGAGTGAATTCTGATTTCCTGTGATGGTTGTCTTTCAAAAGTCATGTCTCCCAGATCTGTGTGTATTCATGAGTGTACAGTGTACTCGTACAACTGTATCTGTCCAAGAATACCTTTTTGCAGTATGTTCCGGGGTTACAAAGGGTTTCATTTTTTGTAATGACTGAATTAAAATGTGTATTCAATTAATCAGACTCAAGCATTCATTTCTGTGTTAGTACACATCACTTGAATGTACTAAAGAATTAGTGTGACAAGTTTTAAAGTTTTGCTTTATTTTTCTCTGGCTAACACCACAACCCAAGCCCATAACCTTTTAAATACATTTGGATCTGTCAAAACCAGATTTCGACGTTCTTTTTTACATTAACAAAGTTTGCATAATTGTAAACCTGTCACTACCATCTGGGGCTTTAAAACATCATGTTAAAGCAACGTGCAAACACTCCAAAGTCGTAAATGTGCTGGAGTGCAAGGGGCACTCGAGCCAAGTGGGACAGGCGGCCGGCAAGGCAGGCTAGCGGCCGACCAAGGGAAATGCCGAGCATTCCGAGGCGGTTACGTGGGTAGTGCCAACCCCCCTCCCTAGCACGTCTACCATCAGGCGGGGTACGACATCGTGACGCGATCGGAGGGTGGTAGAATAATAACGTGACGTTCGGCACGGGACGGTAAACAAGATGAGGTGTTGTGTTGCAGGCTTATGTCCATCACACATCAGCACATTGAGTCATGCAATGTGCTTTGTTGAGAGGTAAATGTCAAATGAGTTTTAAAGCCCTCCTGTGCAGTCAAAAAAGTGCAGTACTTAGGTTACAGGACACTCCTGTATACAGTTTTTCCTTCCACTCTGGTCTGAACCAATGGCCATCATTTTCACTTGGAATATTTCCATTGTGTGGCCAGGAAACTTATTTTCACTTGGAATTTTTCAGTTGTGTGGGGAAGAATACTTTTAATGGTATGACAGTGTAAAGATAGTGTAAAATTGTTACCAGTAAAGTGTTACATCTTGTATCCTGTCACTGTTTTTCAAATAATTTGCAAAAAAACAAAAACAAAAGTAGGAGAAATGTAGAATTTAATCATGGATTTACATTTCCTAGGAGCAATTCATGTCTGTCATTCGCTTTTCTCACTATTGTTAAAAAATTTAGGATCGTAATCTTTTTTTTTTTTTACATGTTTTTCTGTAGTTTGACACAAAATTATTACTTTTTCCTATATAGACTCAAGTTGGTCACTCACTGTCCATAATGCATCAATGAATTAGTGTGGCCCTATATCCATGACACTTTTTAATAGATAATTCTCTACTCATAAGAAAACTATAAAGTTTCAACATACTGTAGATTCCATCCGGATGCGCTTTCTGGGGGGCATTACATGATACATTTTGTCCAACAAATACATGTACAGAATGTCCGACAAATTTGCTCTAAGCAAATCAGATGCAAGGATTTCCGTAGCTTAACAGTTTGTCAGAAAAAAATATCTGACAAAAGACTTCATGAAATGCCCCCCAGGTGCAACGGGACAGAATTTACATGTAACGATAGATGTGTGATGGGACAGAATTTAAATTTAATGGTAGATGGCCGATGGGACGAAATTTGTTTTAAATACCATAATGGGCTAGAAAAAGAGTGTTCCTAACTTGAACAGACCACAAACACTATTTGGCACACTTGTGAAAAGAGTAATTGTAAGTGTTCAAGGAATATAGGGATCCTTCATCTTCCCTTCAGTTCTTCCATTAGTATCTTTACCCCCATGGTCTGATTGACTATTGAGGTTGACCAATTGAAGTTAAAGGGATTGAATATTAGTTTTGGTTGAGATGGGACTTTAGATTTTCATCTCTTTTTGTGAGACTATAGTGAGAAACCTCTTACATGTATGTAATTCTAATTCTAAGAGGGATTCAAAGTTTACAAGTATTTGATGAAAATTGGTTTTGATTTGGCTAAGATATTCAAAACAAAGTAAAATGAAGTGATTAAAAAAAAGTAATGCACAATTTATCTAGGAAAATTGTTTAATAATATTACTGCAACTCAAAAAAGAGGTGAAGTTTTACAAATGAAAAACTAGAGCATGGTTTTCACCCCTAGAAGATTGCAAGACTGATTATTTTCAAGATTGCTTTTTTGATTGTCAACAGGGAGATAACGATGATTATTATATGATGTGTTGCAAGAAATCACAATTTACAACGTACATAGTGTGTGTACATTGTACATGTCAATTGTTGGTTTGTGCTTATTGCTCCTTTTTAAAACAATGAATATCAAAAGTTAAAGAGACCAAAACAAATTTAAGCTCCTACATGAGATTTACTCAGTAGGTAGACACTGGATATGCTGTATACTGTGTATGTCAAACTGTACAATTGTACACGCATACAGTATCTACACTAGCAGGGAAAAATCACCACTAGACACAAAGATAGTATTCTTGAAGCAGCAATATTTCTTTTACTATTTCTATCACTGTACCTCTCTCATCTCTTTATCTATCTATCTCTCTCTCTCTCTCTCTCTCTCTCTCTCTTTCTCTCTCTCTCTATCTACCTCTCCTTCTTTGACTCCACCCGCTCCATGCTATCATCAAAGCAGAAACCTGCAGCGTAATTGACGGTGCCCATTCAATACACACGTGCAGCAGGCGAACAATACTGTTTATACGCTGCTCAAATGGCTTTTAAAAAATTCACGCGGCAGCGATGCACAAGGGCTCGCGGCGAGCCTGCCACAGGTTGGTAGTGGTTGCCATGGTAACCCTTCACATGCAATCTATTCTCCCCAGCTGAGAAGGTCTTTGGTGTAGATGACTAGCAAGGAGTAGACAGTGAGGAGTGGAGTGAGGGTGGGTAGTGGTGGGGGGGGGGGGGGGCAGGGAGTGGGAGTGGGAAGCGGGGAGTAGGAGTGGGGTGGGGGTGGGAAGGAGGGGAGGGGTGCACAAGACACTGGCAGACAAGCCGTGATGTGGATCATTTGACTATCCATGGTAGACCCTCAGTGCTCTTTAAGGGATTGTATAGTTGTGGTTGAGATGAAGCTTCAAGTTTCCAATTTTTTTTTTGTGAGCTGATAAGAAATGAAATATGAAAGAGCATACAATTCTGAGAGGAATTCAAAATTAATTTGATTAAAATCAGTTTTGAACACTGGCTGAGATATCCAAAAACAAAGAGGTCCTGATAAAAGGTGTGACTTACCTTTTATTAGGACCTCTTTGTTTTACTTTGTGCTTTGAAATATTAAAAGAATCTCAGTCATTTCAAACTCAATTTCCATCAAATACACTTTGTACACTTTGAATTTCTCTGAGAATAGTATTCATGATCTTTCATACAATGCATTTTTAAGTGACCAGTTTCTAATTATCTCGCATAAAGTTAAAATGTGAATATGTACCCTCCAGATATATGAAAAAAAAATGAAGAGATCCTAATAAAAGATACGTATGACCCACCTTTCATTAGAACCTCTTTGCTTTATTTTGTGTTTTGAAATAAGAATCTCAGTTATTTTGTTATCAAACTAACTTTGAATTTCTCTTAGAATTGTATGCTCTTTCAAATAAAGTACTTAACATTCAAGTGGTTGCTAATTATGTATCTCCCAACACACATGGTACAAACTGTATCCCCTCTCAAACAAATCTACATGTACATCCCTTTCAAAATTGATAATCACTGCCATAAAATAGTATACTATAGTCAATCCATACATTTATTGATCTGTGGGTTTGATTTGACACTATAAAACTGGGTGTGCAGTTGACTGGAAATCATGTCATTAATTCTAGCTTTTGTAACAGGTTTGCAATAGGATGCCCTTTATACAATGTACAGCTCCATACATTACTGTACCTACACATGTATTTCCTATAGATAAACAGTAAAAGAGAATAAATGAATTTTAGATTTAACAGACATCAACTGGCTCTATGTGTTAAAGTCAAAAGATAACATGACAATAACAATTAAAAAAAAAAAATCAATAAGAGTCAAAATGTACAGGATGTCCAATATGATGCAAAGCCAGCAGCCTTTTGATAGAACATAATGCATCAAATTTACTAGTGTATGAGTGCAAAGATCCATCATAACAGGGAGGTAGAAAAATCTGTTTTGAGACAGTGTGTGAACATGTCATGCAGGGAATTTGAAATAGCTATCAGAGCAATGAAGGTCACAGAAAGGCTAGGGCCATTGATCATTTGTGTTTGCTTGAATTTGCACAGTTGTAATGTTTGTTTTTATGTACGGCGTTTTCCTCCGAAAATTGTCTTCCCCCTAAAATTGTCTTCCCCTAGATAGGAAAATCCTCAAATCTCACAAAAACGCCTAATTCAGCATTACTTGACTTTCACAGTGGGAAAGATAAGGAACCATGCCAGCAGCCGCAACAAAGAACATTTATATAGAAAATCTAATGTCAATACAGCAAGGTTACAAATTGAAATTTGGAAGCACATTATACTGTATTATCGGTATCAGTTGTTGTATGTACTGTATGTGTAGCTAGTACTGTATTATTGGTCAGCATGAACACAATCTACAGTGTAGATAATAAACACACTCCAACTCCCTGGATGGTATTAAATTAAACACATTATATCCTTTCTTTAATACAATCCTGTTTGCTGATTGGTCTACATACAAGTACAATGTACCATCATGTGACTATTCAAACATTGCTATGTGGAAGACAAAAATGCTGACTGAGAGAAATGTGCCATGTGTCGTCATTTTCATGGTACATGTACATTGTATAGTGCACTATGAAACAAAAGTTCAGAACAAACAATCATGTCCTCTGTGTGTGGTACTACTGACTGCATGATCATCACTCTGTGCTACAATACATAAATAAAGGTACAAATGAATATTAACTGACAGTGAAAAATTTTTGTGATTTTATTTGAAAACAAGGAAAAGTAGAAATTACGCGGTGCGTAATATATGTCCCCGCCGGAAGTATTAGTAGCAAAATGTACAATATAGGTAAAAAGATGAAGGTCAAAGGTCAAAGAAGTCAAAGGTCAAAATTCTATGTAGAAGTTTTGAAGCCCTCACCTAGTGCCATCACATAAAGCAAACGGAATCGAAATCGGGTTAGAAATGGCGAAGGAGTAGCATTTTGTAGCAAAATGTACAATATAGGTCAAAAATCAAGGTCAAAGGTCAAAGAAGTCAAAGGTCAAAATTCTGTGTAGAAGTTTTGAAGCCCTCACCTAGTGCCATCATATAAAGCAAACGGAATCAAAATCGGGTTAGAAATGGTGAAGGAGTAGCATTTTGAAGCAAAATGTACAATATAGGTTAAAGGTCAAGGTCAAAGGTCACAACTGAAATTCTGTATAGAAGTTTCAAAGCTCCCATGTAGTGCTATCATATAAAGCAAACAGAATCAAAATCGGGTTAGAAATGGCGAAGGAGTAGCATTTTGAACATTTTGATCACACACGGACGGACACACGGACGGACACACGGACGGACACACGGACGGACACACACACGTACGGAGCCCGTTTCATGGTCCCCTGCTCGAACTCGTTCGGCGGGGACAAAAAAAGAGTTGCAAGCATGAATAAGAATGCATTGGCATACGTGCAATACAGATTAGGCCCTATACTGCATGCATAGTACATTTTTCTTCTTTTTTCTTTTTATTATTCCCTGGTACATGTACAAAAATAAAGAAAGTGCAGATGGTCGGGGTTCTTACTACAATATGGATAATCTGCATTTTCAACAACAATCATGTAATGTTTTCATAAAATGTACATTAACATGAGTGTAGGAGTTTTACATATTAATTGTTTGCGGGAGGCCTCGTACAGAGTGCCTATTCGCGGCGGTGGCAGGGGCCATTTTATTCATTGATGAAAATGCCCAATCAGGTGTTACTTTGTACTCATGAGCAACTCCTGCTTGCGTTCTAAAGTGGGTCTACATTGTATTTAAAGCACACATGATGTTCATTAGCTGTTTCGTTGATGAATGAAAGTGCCTCTGCCAAAAATAGGCACCCTGCTGCAAACAGGCTTGATTATTCTAGATACCATGTAAAATTTTGAAGACCTGGACCATACAATGGTTCCTCTCTTCTCTCTCTCTCTCTCTCTCTCTCTCTCTTCCTCAAGTAAGAAGTTATGTACTGATTGATAACTCATATTCTTCCAGTACCACCCAGTATTTGATTACTAATCTTCTAAATTTTGAGGGCAAAGGGCAGAATCAAATCATTGTGTACAGTGAAACACTGCATCAAAACACATTATCCAAACATAGCAATCAATAACACACAGTTCAAAGGGGATCATATGCTTCGAGGATGTGCAATGTAATATTTTACCAATAAAGATTATCTGTATGATTCTAAGAAGGAACATATTGTGACAGCAACATTATTAGAACTGATTTATCATTCTGTGGGTAATCCAGGCATACAACATTGTAACTACACTAGACTCAAGGACACTAAGGTTTATCTAATACACTGTACTCTGTAGGTTTACATGCTAGATCTAGAGACAACTAGAATTAAGATACTATCTGAAGAAGAATCTAGATACCTACTGAGTGTCACTTTTGTTTTGAAAGCTGTGTCAGTGTTGGGGAATTACCCACTGCCGCTATGCCGGCATTGCCATTGACATTGTGTTGAGGGTTCTCAAACGTTACTGTTTACATACAATGGTGTGTACTTCACTGGGTATTGCCCGTATTGGTATTGTGTCAGGGCAGGGCCCTGTGAGCTGTGTGTGTGTCGTGTGGTCACACTCACAGGTGGTGTGGTGGTCGGTAGGCCCGGCCTTATTCAATTTTGGTAAATCAAATGCCTAATCAACTTACCCCTTGTTTCTTTGTTTCATCATTGAGAGCTTTGAGCCAGGAAGAAGCGAGCTGGCTGGGTGTCTGCTGCGAATGTTGCGAGAAAAGCCACGCAACAACTGAATTCAGCCAACTGCACTGATCACCCCCATCAACGGAGTCCCGTCCTCCCGGCGCTTGCCCGTAGTGGGTCACGGAGCTACCCGCTGGAGGGCGGTCAACTCCGTAGGTACGGTCGTGTAATCCTTCATCTTTACGGCCCTTCCCATGAGATTTTTCTTCCTTCTTCTTGATATTACCGTAAATTGTAAATCCAAGGAAAATGCTCGCAGTGACTATGAGCCATGTAAGAAGTAAGACGTCCAAAATATCTATTCTTCCCGTACGCAGTGCTTCGCCGAAGTCCAAAACCGCCATAACCACGTTATTGCATGCAGCAACGACCCTTTCGTTGAGGTTGCTCGCTGTCTGATGTTGACTGAGCGACTCGGTATACGATGTTTCACCTTCACCCATCGTCTTTTTTGGTTATATACAAACCAGCTGTGATCACCGTGGATGAACCCTGGTGTCCGTGACAACTAGATAATGTAAATATATCGCAAGGGACAGGGGCAAGACAGGAACGCATTCCAGAGCGATCGGAGCAGAGACGATTCCCGGCGATCCATGCATACCAATCCTACAGCATGCGCTAAACATTACAACACACAGTCAGTAAGACTATGCTAAACACAGTGTGCAGTGCAGTAATCGGGAGGAGGCTATAATACACGTGTCCCGTAAGAAGAATGGTACCACAGATGAAGTTCAGGATTTTGTTGCAGACTGCTCACTCGGTCTTTGAGACTGCTAAGGTTATGGTGTAACTGTGTTTTCAACCAGTCTGCGTATGTTTCAATCACTATAGAGGGCGCAAGACATAAATCACAGAACAAACCAAGAACAGCGACTCCAAGCGAAATTATATCGGGCATGAACAAAGTTTTAGTTAGTATCAATATAGGCCTATACAATAAGGTTAAAGAGAATAATATCGACTACGAGTTCCAACTGTCCTTAGTTATTAAAAAAAAAAAAACTGTCAGTTTTCTATTGATGTACAAAAGAATTTCACAGGTGCATTTGTGCCCTTGATGCTCGGGTTTCGATATGCCGACGTCTTTCTAGGCAATCTGAAGATTCATTTTTAACGCTAACATCAACAGTATGATTACTGTGCCTTTTGTATTATCATCTGAATGAAATGAAATTTCACAAAGTGATGAAACATAAAGACGAAAGTAAATCTCTTTCAGAAGTAGGCCTCGTGCAAAAAGTAAATAAATAGATAAATCTTAGCTGTCAATAGGTTTTGAAACTGTGCCCCGTTTGAAAGCCGATTTTAATCATTTTTCAAATCAAGCAAATAATAATATTGATATCGTAATCTACATAATTGTAGAGTGTTCATTATTCATTATGTCAGATTAGTGGAAAACATGTAACGACGAGCAATTCTGGATTTTATTTCATCAATTCTGCATGTTGCAATCGCGGCATCGCGTGAGTTACAATATAACGGTAATATGATTATCATGTGCGTATTAATAGATGATTCTTTTAAAAGTCTTGCCTAATAATGAAGCTTTACTTGCAATCAATAAAGATAAACCCTTTATCGACGGAAGATTCTGTATTATAATGGGCTATAATCCATGACAGGTACAGCTACATTGCTCTCATTTCAACTTTCTAATAAATGATGTCAAAGTAAAATAGCTCACCGCGCATATTCATTTTTGTCTATAGTCTATTATTTAAAAGGCTAAGACTTTGCCAAGAGAATGGTGTGTCACAGAAAATAATGATTATGACATGCTGTTGTTGACCTTTGACCACTAGTCTTTCAAATTACATAACTATAGTGGTAAAGCATAAAACTAAAAATAAAAAAGACGTGCCGTTTCTTGAGTTTCAGCTGCTTATTGGTTAACGTGTAAAGAGGGTGACATCTCAGTCTCTAAAAAAAAATGGATTTTGCATGACGAACAATATTGTCATGGGTTTGTATGCGCATGACTCAGATCTTTTTTTTTTATCTCATTTTATTCTTTTTGTATACACCATCTTGACAATCTGCATGAGTATCCTTATTTTATCACCGTAGGACCTGTTATTTAATATCAAAATTCAACAATGAAATCGAAAAGAAGAATCCATACAGATGGACGAACAGAAATTATGTATAAAGGTTTTGAGAAGATTGGTGAATGTTCACATTTTCCTTTTTTTTTATTGCTGGGATAAACATTTTAGTCGCGTGCAAGTACAAAGTCGCGTAAACTTTTGCTACTTCTATAGGTCATGAAGGCGCTGGTGATGTCATCAACTCGTAAGTTCTTTGGAATAATGCACATGAACTCTGAGGGCATTATCATTTATTGTTTATCTTTTCTATTCATAAAATCGGTGCTTCTAACAAAATAATCATATAAGTATTAGTCATACAATGACAATTATCTTGTGGAGTCAAAATGGGCCTGAGCTTTCGGTCCTATAGCAGAATCTTCGTCAGAGGCAAAACCATTATACCATTACTATTATCAATACCATCTTTATTGTTATCATTATTATTATCTTTTTATAATACACAACAATATTTTGTTGGTTGACTCTTACTTTCATTTTGTTGCCTCTTCTTGGTATACAAGTTAGGTCTCGCTGCTTGCTCCAGCCTAGCCCCCCCCCCCCCCCAACTCTTGCTGTTGCTATTTCACTCTTTTCCTTTCTTCATCCCTCTGTTGTTCCTCTTCTTGTTTGATGTTGCCTCCCTATTCATCTTTATCCTACAAAGGTTGCCCCCATGGTCCTTGGGATCATCACTGACCCTCCTCTGCCTTTTGTCTGTCTACCCTCCTTTAATCCCCCTCCCTTCACCTGTTGGGCTCCTGTTGCCCGTGACCTCCAATCTTCCCCTTTTGTTTTCTTTGTTCTGTGTCCCTAGCCCTCCCCAGACTGTTCTTGTTGTGTGTAGTATATAGTCCTTATTATGTGTGATTGTTGCTGTCCCTATATACCTGTTTGTTATTTTGCCTCTGACGAAAATTCTGCTTTTGGATCGAAAGCTGCAGGTCCCTTTTGACTCCATGCATTGGCTCGCCACTATACACTGGAGAAACAGTTTTCAGCAGTTTCTTTTTGCTACAATAGGATTAATGCCTTTAGGGGGCACAAGTTACACAAGTTGTTATAATGACATAAAACGCGATATGAATCAGATGAAGAGTTTCATTGCAAAATGGGCTAAGCGCCATTTTTAAACATTTTATTTTTATAACAAAGTATGTCCATTGTCAGATATTACAGCAAAATATAACCTTTCCAGTAATACCTCGCACTTGTAACATAACAAAGAATTCCAATTCTAGAAATTATGATATATCTCATATTTTCTTATAATTTTCTTTGTTTTTTAGCAACTTTAATCACAAATACCTCAGCTTAACAAGAATGGACTTAGCTCGTTTTGCGATAAAACTCTTTATAGATAGCTTCATGAATGAAAGGATAGTTGTGGCTCAATGATGTCACCACCACTTTTAATTTACGTGTGTGGTTGTGACCAAAACAACTATTCTTTGAAAATGTACCCCAAAGAAGTTTGCAGAAGTGAAGCATTTTAGGTCAAACTCTAACGAAAAGTCGACCATTCTCTTTGTCAATGATTTTTTTTTAATGTTCTTGATTTTATATGCTATAAAACACCAATTCCATGATCGAAGAACATTGCACTTTACATGTTTGGTGAGCTTTGGAGATCGAGGTTAAAAAATGAAAAGTTCTTGTCTCCTTTATTGTGTATCTTGGCAACAATACGGATGGACTCTGCGGCTTTCGCAAATCAGCACACACCTGCTCATAGCTATAATGATTATGATAGTGCCCTAGCTGTATCATTTTATTATGATCAATAATGGATCGGATTTTTATCTCTCAATAAGAATTATTCATAAGTTTGCATTATTTTATTCAATCGTGTCAGTCTTTCCCAAATTGCATTAATTTATCAATCCATTCTTAGAAGTAGGCCTATTTAAATCTATAAACAAATTTTTAACAAACAGAGAAAATAATAAAAGGGAAGTCGCAGTGTGACTGTATGCAACGAAGTATAATAATCTGCACACATATTTTTAATGCTTGTATTGTTGGGAAAATTGCTGAACAAAGTTTACACCATTATGAAAAAAAAAAAAAAGTACAAACTCAAGATGTTAGCAGCAAACGAAGTGCTGCTTGCCAAGCTGAAGTTAATCTTAATTATCACTTATTTTTCCTTCTTTCTTTCCTCATTAGTAGCTAATGACAGTTGATAGGCCTATAGATATTCGTTACTCGTTTACTCACACAACAGAGCAATCCAAAGTGCCTGAATCTAAAGTTTCAAGACAATTAGTGATATCTGAATATTTTATAATAGATAATGAAAGAGTAACGAAATACAAGAAAGAAAAATAATGAAGCGATCCTGTGGAGATCGAACAACAACAACAAAAACTAAAACAGAGAAACATCCGGGGATCTTGAACACCGTCCCAGGACACAAAGGTCATCATTCAACACCGGAAAAGCAAAATTCAGTTGAATATTAATGTGTCCTGAGAACCGCACGAACAAGAATAATAAACATCTTAGTAAGCGCGAGTATGAGTCATAATAATAATATCATCCGTTTTTGTTTTTGCCGACAGCGAGGATAGCGCCATCTACTGACTGAAAAACGACAATGTCCGACAGCTGTGTGTATTACAAAGTTGAAAAATATAAATGGCAAGAATCCCGAGCAAAAATACCACCAAGAGTATTTCAGGAAGGATGCACATTGCTAATGGTTGTGTCCCAATGAACATCTAACCTGAGGTAAAGTATTTTGTGAGAGTGATTTGTTTTATGAGTGTATATCGCGATATGAGCTAGTGTCTAACGTTAACAGTTAGATATCGAGTGGACAGGCGCTGACCTGCAGAAAAATACCGTCATCTGCACTGCTCCAGCTATTTTGTACACAACTACAACTTACAGGGCACACACACGGAGCATGCAGTCAAGGGGAGCGCTCATTACGATAATACCGAACTGCTTGCTCTTGCTTGCAGCTGCGGCTGCTACCTGCGTAAAAAAGGTGTCCACTATTCAATAACTTGAAACGGAGCTCTAACGTTAAAACTACCCTAGACGAGAGTCCCATGTTTGAGTGCTTTGTGCGGGAATTTCATTGCTATTGAGTATTGTTTTCTTTTGTTCTTTTTTTTCATGTGCAATGAATAAAAAATGGTTGTGTTATCGAGATCTACCTACCATGTTAGTCTACCAGTCTAGTATTCGATTCTATTTTCTGACATGATGCTGTCTTTGTTGCTGTACAAAGTGTAGATATCTAGAGTTCGAGATCACGACCTACGTAAATTTATGTGTAACGAGTTATCCTACACAAGTATAAAAACAGTAGATTTCTATCTATCAGTACCACATCAGCAGCACAATGACAATGTCAGACAAGGTGAGTGAGAGAGGCCGTATCGTAGAGGATAGGCTCTTGGATTTTAGATTTTTTTACAATAACAAGAATGAAACACCGTCTGTAGTAGCACCTGGTATTGTCTTTCAGGTTCCAACATTCTATGCCATACTCGTACACTTGACTTACATTGCCTGCTCGCTTGCTTGAAAGCACAAATCAACATAGTTTATGTATGTTCTAGATTGAATCATTTTGATTTGTCCAGCATTGATACCATGCTACTAAGTAGCCACTTCTACTAGTGTTAGACATCATTATGGTTTCACTTTCTTTGACTTTCAGCATCAGTTCCACAAGACACCATGTCTGAGGATTCTTCCAGGAGAAAGAGCAACAATCCAAGCCGAGTGTTACAGAGCACTGATGGTGAGTCTTGGGCGACAACGTCATCACAGCATGAATATTTGTTTTACCGTGAAACATAAGTATTTTATTGGGCAAGCAGCCAGCAAGAAAAAAGGGGGAGGCAATGTAAAACTTGGCTCATGTTCCTTGAGAGAGAGGACTTTCGGCATATAAAATCTACATCATGTCTAACAGTTACACATGTATTACTTATCACAACCAGAGATAGGCCCTACTACTTTATATAATTCTCTAGCACATTTGTTTTTTACTGCATCTAAGTCACTACGATTTCACTCTATATTCACTCTCTTCTGAAATTCCCTCCTTCGTGAGTTAATGTTTTCACCATTTTTATTTATTTATTTATCATTTTTTTTTTTAAAAGAGAAGAGATCTATGGACATTGATACAAAAAAGATGACCTTGAAAATCCAAATGCCAGTGAAGGGGTGATACACATTGTAAATAATCCTTTTTTATGTTCAGAATATAAATGATACAAAATAGATGCAAAATTAAATGGTTTGATAATAATAATAATAATAATGATAATAGTAATAATAATAATAATAATGATAATAGTAATGATAATAGTAGTAATAATAATAATAATAATAATAATAATAATAATAATTATTATTATTGTTATCATTATCGTTATTATTATCATTATCACTATTATTATTTCATAAACTGTAGCCTAGCATACAGCTGTAGTTATGCTGGACACTGTGGAATTGTGTAGTAAAGTGTATGTTTGTGTGTGTATGTGTGTGTGTTTATGTGAGAAATATCTCAAAATTTAGGTTCCCATTCTTTAATACAGTGTACATATTTTTCATTTATCTGTGATTAGATTTTCACTTGAGCAGATGGTTATTTTAGGTTCTCTATTTTAAAGATGCCACAAAGCATGTTTCTCAGAGTTAAATTTACATGTGTCCATCTTGTGTAATTTATGGGTTTTTTTTTGCACTTCTGTCAAAAAGTCCCACACAAATCCCACACACCCGACTTTGTCATTGTTTTTGTTTTTGTCATTGAAGACAACAGCTACAAAGAAACATAGAGTGAAGCTTTGAGCTAATTTGTCTTGAAATCACCTCAGCAGCAGATCAGAAAAAAAAATCAAAACAACAACAATGGAAATTAACAAAAAGCAAATCAAACCTACACTGTAGTCCAAAAACAACACTCATACAAAACACTTGTTAATACACAAGATGGACACCTATGTAAATTTAACTCTGAGAAACATGCTTTGTGGCATCTTTAAAAAGTGACCCTGCACCTCAAAACAAACAAAAAGTTGCCAGACATGAATTTTTAGTTAAGACCATATTCTGAAAGAGCAGACTTTAAGCTTTAAAATGATGTAACTCAAATCAAATGGACTCTCCTAACCTATCTAAATATTGGAAAGAAAGCACAAACTCAGGAAAAGTGTGAACTGAGAAAAGAGGCTTTGAAGTACAGTGTCTATTCAAGCGCTTAATCTTTACCAAACCGTGCTGGCTGTGCGATGAATGGGACAAAAAACAGGAAGTAAACCACCAGAGCAACAACAATGAAGGGATTATCAGATTAAACTGAAATTAAGCATGCCTCATTAACACATTCTGTTCATGATAAATGCCAACTTTCAAAGCAGTAGCCTTATCCATCAAAAGTTATTAGAGTTGAAAGTGAAGAGTGTGGACAAGGTTTATCAGAAATGAAAAAGGGATTCTAAAGACACACCTAATCACACTGTTCTACCAAAAATGTTCGAGATAAACTGCTAAAAAAACCACACTTTCCTGCCCGTTTTATGATACCAAATTTTAGCATAATGTAAAAGAAGACCCGCTCTTTCAGAAAATATGAAAAAATCAAGTTCGGCTAGGTTGACCCATTTCACTTATTTTCAGTCCTCACGCAAAATCAGTGTGTGCGTCTTTATGTTCGTTTTGAGGTGCACGGTCACAAATAGAGACCCTAACATGACCATCTTCTCAAGTGAACATAAAACACTTAAATATGCAATTCCTATTTTTATTTTTTTTTTTTTTTTGGGGGGGGAAATATTGGAGAAAGTTCATGAAAAGAGATAAAATATTCAATTTTTTGCTCACTGTTGAGGGAGGCATTGGTTGTACATCATATTCATAAGTACTGTACGTGCATGTAAATTATGGATGAAAAGTTATGGGAGAAAAAATTGAATACAGCGTGTCAAAACAACATGATTTTTCTCTGAAAAAGGTACGTATGAACAATCACTGATATCATCAGTCATTGGCCATAATGTTCATTCATGCTATTTATACTGAGAGAGCAGTATTACACTGTATCTCAAGTGCATCAATTTTCCAGTACGGTATCACAAGTAATCCAAACATACATTGTATGTTTGGTGTTGAGACCGTATGGATAGTTTATACAGTGCTTGCATCTATTCATGGTATTCAACTGGTCTTCAGAAGCAGATACATCTGAGTACATTCTACAGATGGCTATACAGTGTACATGTGTACATGACAGATTTGTACAATGTACTTCAGGGAAAGAGATGATTCAAACTGATTGAAAATCAGTTTAAAACCCTTTGAGATTTGTTTGCCGATTGGCAAGCAGACTGAGGGCTTTGTTTGCTGATGGCACAGTCATCTTGAAACTTTTTTGCCAGATGCATCTATCAAGATTATCTTATCCCCTCTATACCCCTGTTGTGTCTCACTGGCCTACTCATTTGACTGCTCAAGGTACATAAACACCTGACTGGGCTTGCTAACTGTACAAGTTTGGATGGTAATACTGAATGCTGATGAAGAAGCATGGCAAATAAAGCAGACACATTCAAAGGTTAAACTGGGAAATCCCTGTGAAAAGTGTTACAAAATGCATGATCTGTTTCTTAAATCTGTCATCCCCATAGAGAAAGTCTTCTTTGATTGAATACTTCATCCAAAGCTTGTTATTTCTTCAATTAATTAAATCTTAAAGTAGAAATTTTTGCAGTGCAGAAATTTCCATGCATTTAGCACAGCCAGAAGTTACATTTTTTGTAGCACGAGAATAAAAGCACGCAAATATGTTTGCATGCCACATGTTCCAACTTAGTTAACGTCCTGAGTCCACAGAATTAAAAACACATGAAATTCATCTAACCCAGCCGAGCGGGAAAAATTACTCGCATGAAAATATCCACTTTTACAGTAGTCTGTTTGCTATGGTGTGATCGATATGAATTACATGATCAAAGCAACACAAAACATTAACCCCATGAGGATGAGTCCCAAGTATACTTGGACAGGCTTTATGGGAAATGCGTGTTGTAGCAAAATCAGTC
The DNA here is from genome assembly GCA_033980235.1 of Diadema setosum. NCBI lineage: Eukaryota > Metazoa > Echinodermata > Echinoidea > Diadematoida > Diadematidae > Diadema > Diadema setosum. Next base: position 31,389,804 of record CM067070.1, read on the forward strand.
CATCCTCAATGGGTTAAAGGCACATGGTCCCGGTGATTTAGTCAAATGCGTACACGTGCGCATGGCGCAAGTTTCCTATATAGAGACCTATGCTGTCGACTCCTCTTCAGCGCTTACGCTGTGACCCATTTCCCCCGAGTCTGAAGAAATCCGATCCACTGTAATCAGTGGTCCGATCACAGTTCGGCTCATGATTCGGCTGAGGGGGATGACAGCTTTAGCACACTTCGGTTGTGATGTCATAATAACAAGCACATATATGCATGCACCCTGGCATTACTACAGACTGTGTGATGCGCAATGAAGACAACAAAGGCAGCGTTACCTAGCAACATCTACGCGCTTTACTCTTGATGACAGCTCAACTTTGGCAATCTTCGTATCGGTGCTAATGGTGATCGGCAGTATCATCCACAGCGCCCTCTACACTACCGGGACTATGCGCCTTTAATAGACAAGTAACGTGGTGTTATGGTGGTAAAACCATCAGTATGGATGAACACTTAAAGGCCGTGTCACACCAGCCTTGCGTGCGACTTCCGAAGAACATTTTTGCTATCCGGAGGTCCCCGCAGATGACCCGCACATGACAGTACCTAGCATGTATCTCAAAAGTAGTTACCCGGAGGTGCGCACGCTGGCTCTATTTACCCGCTGCCAAAAAAGGCCCTGTCACACCAGCTAAGCGGGCTTATTGCGTATGGGGATTTTTCAGCACGCAGAATAATTTCTGCGGCCGGACAAGGTTTAGGGCGAGTTTGGCGTGGGTATTACATGATAAACGCGTGATACCTAAGTCCTTCTTGCGTGTATTCCGTTGAACTGCATGTTAGGCGCGTGTGTGTCACGTGATAGCTTCGTGATAGCTTCTTTTATGTCAGTTACGGGCGACATACGGGCTCTGCGAAGTACCTGCGCCACAACTGCGTGTTATCTGCGTACTAGTCGCCTGCGAGGTGAGTGCTAGCCTGAACAATAGGCTGGTTTGAGTGGATGGGCAAACAATCATTTGTCAACTAGCTTTCAAGAAGTGAAGATGCCCCGTAGATGGAAAGTGCACAAGGGCAGAGAACGTCCAGTGGATGGACAGCCACAAAGCCCGGAAGATTCACAGCAAATGCATCAAATTGCATTTGAAGTTGCGATTGAAGTCCTTTCGGCGGATGAAGTCCTGTCCGAAAGGGACCAGGTAGTCCTCGACGCCACAGAGGACAGAGGACAAAGAAGAGAATGAACCCACAAATGGCACGCACTCCCTTCACATAGGCATAGATCAGCGGGCAACTTACCTACTTCAAGTGGGTCAAATGCCTGTGAATTGCGGCGGCTACGGCCCTCCCACGGGTGTTCTGCGTGGAACTCTTCGGGCAATCCTCGCGACTCATCCGGAAATAGTTTTGGTCATGCTCAAAACTTTGCTGCGGGAAAATTGGACTAGCGTGCGCACCTTCGGGGAACTAAGGACGAGATAAGTGCTAGGTACTGTCAAGTTCGGGCCAACTGCGGAGAGCTCCGGGTAGCAAATTTGTTTCCCAGCAAGTCAAGCCGCAAAACTTCCCCAGATACGGTATGACAAGGCCTTGAGCATGCTCAAAACTTGTTCCGGAAGAGTCACGGGAGTTGCCCGTAGAGGTACGCGCAGAACACAAGTAGGAAACCCTTACCGGTAGCACCTCACGGGCAACTCCAAAGCAGGTACTTCGCAATCCCCGTAAGTCGCTCGTGACAGAAAATGGATCGGTTTCAAAGCTCTCACGCGAGTCACACGGAACGCACGCAAGTAGAAGCTAAGTAGCACGCGTCTAGTAAGTAAGAAACAAGTGCGAAAATTGCAAACATTCTTGTCCGCCCGCGGAAAATCTTCTACGTGCTTTAAACTACCTCCTCGCCACAAGCCCGCGTAGCTTGCCCGGACAGGTGTGACACCGCCTTTAGGGACCTTCATGATCACCAGCACAGGTCTTTGAACGTCTGGGACATCTTTACTACCCAACAGATGCTTAAAATCTTGAATTAAACTGTGTAGTCACAAAAATCAGCATTAACCACATTTCAGGACCACACTATGCTATGTTGCCAAAAAGATGAATAGGTCAGACTGCCCAGTCTCCCTGATTCTACACTGTATCATGAGTTGTCATTCACTTCACATTTCAATTTTAATAATTCATAGATTTTGCATTAAAAAAAAGAAGAACAAGTTAAAATATTACAGAGATTTCTTTTGGGTAATTCCTAGAAGAAGTGAACGCTTATTAAGTCAGGTAGGGTGCACCCTATTGCATTTGGACATGATAATTATAAAGAGTATAGCATAAAGGATAATAACTGAATTTAAGTGAATAAATACATATTAAAATGAAACAGTCACAGATGCCACAAAAACTAATAATTACAGCCTGTATGGAAATTGACAGTGGACATAAATAAAGTACTATGATGTTGGCTAAAATGTATGATGGCACAAAAAGATGTGACATATCTATTAAAAAATTGAATAAATTAAATAGAAGCCAAGAAAGCAGAGAAATAATTAATGCGGAAAATTATAATATCTCATGTCTGTATAGATTTACAGAATATAAAATCTTCTTGATTTGGGAATTATCTTTGCCCAATGAGATATCAATGACATGCACTCCATCTTCCTTTAATATTGTTATCGGAGCTGAGTCCTTGAGTTTGATGGGTGAATGTGGGTAGCGCGGAATGATTTGCATGCTAGGGAAGGACTAAACCTTTGTACATTGTGCACATCTACCAGACAATGATTACTATGTGGCTTTATGAATACTGTCTGGGTTTACTATGCAGGTGGCTACATACTTTTTTCTTTCTTTTTTTTTTTTTTTTTTAAAAGAAAAAAGAGGAGTGAGGGGGAAAAACATCAACAACAATCGAACAGAAATTGCCTTTTGTTATAACAGCAGCCGTGCTATATTTCACCACATGATACACAACATGTTAATGACATTGTAGTTGTACAATGTATCATATTGTCTGTAGTGTTAATATTGGAGATTAAAGCACTTGGCATGCTGCCATTTCATAAGTACATGTATGTACTACAACATAGTACTGTTATTCCACACAGATCTTGTGAAAGAGGGACCCCCCCCCACACACACACACTAGGTAGACTAATGTTTCTCTTGTTTTTCTTTTCTATATTATCTTTACACATCCTATGTAAACATCAAGTACATGATCTATAGGGAGAAAGTTGATGCAAACTTTGTCACAGCTGTACAACTTTTTTTCTTGTTTGTTTGTGTTGCTGCATGGTGTGTATGTTGTAAAGAAGGGTTGTCTAGCCACAGTACTTACTTCTAAAGAGATTATACAGTTGGCTTAACATGATTTATTTAAACCATTCTACAATGAATGTACTTTTGATTTCAGTGGTATTTCTTTTGAATTGGGGACAGATTTGGCCATGCTGTAAAATTTGCATAAAACATGTACAAGAAGAAATCACTGTTTTTTGTAGACCGTGAATGAGATGAAATGTTTTGCAAAGCGTCTTGTGGAATGACTTTGATTTGAATAAGTGAATTGAGTTTCCAAAATAAGGCTTTGTGGATCTCCTTTAATTTCATGCTATTGTGCTTAATTTTCAGCTAATTTTTTTTCAACGTTTTAAAAGTAAAAAGTACATAACTAGTACATATCGATGTAAATTTCTTCAGTCGTGTCTTGCTTATCAAGCCCCCTGCCTCACTCATAGTTACTTTTATTTCTCATCCCCCTGCCCCCCCCCCCCCCACCATGTGCAGATAACGACATCATCGATATCCCAGATGATGATGGCATACAAGTGATGGACAGCAAAAGGTGGTACCACCAGGATGAGAATGTTGACCACATCACGGACGGCGTCATGGGCTTCGAAGTCCGCGGTATGGATGGTGGGGAGGCGGGAACAGCGCTGGGCAACGACGTGGACGGGGAGGAGAGAGGGGAATCGCATTCGCTAGAGGTCCATGAAGAGAGTACAGGTATGCCATCTTGTGTTTCATTACTCAGGGCTTAACATTAATGGTGGGCTGTGTCCTAGGGCCACTAAAAATTGATGTTGGGCCACCAAATTTCCATAAAGGCTACCTTTTGATGGCCTTATTGGGCACCTAACCCGTTGAGCATGGACTGATTTTGCTTTAGCATGCATTCTCATAGGCACCTGCCCAAGTATACATGTACTTGGGTGGAGTCTTCAGCGGGTTAAGAATAAAAATGGATTGTCATGTTTCTGTTTAATTCCGGGCCACTATGTTTTATTTTTGGGGCCATCAAAATGTCATATTTACGTGTAGGCACTCAAATGTCCCGAATGGGCCATCAGGGGAAAAATTTAATTGTTGAGATCTACATTACTATTTCATTTGATACAAAGATACACATAACATTATATCACATAAAGCTATTGTATTGTCATGATAACATGTTTTTCCTCATCCAGGGTAGCCTCTTCAGTGTTGCCACTATTCTATGCGAGTGCCCACCCATGGGCATTACCAGATAGTGTTGCAATGTACCCATTTTCACACACCTGGGTTGAGAGGGACATGGTGGGTAAAAACATCTTGTGCAAGGACGTAGACACTTGACAGGATTCAGACTCGGGGTTTGAAATGAAAGTCAAGAGTGTTACAATGTATCCACTACTGTGTGCCACAGTTCCCCCCCCCCCCCCCCCCATGTTGACGGAACTTTAAAGGACTGTACAGTACTGGTTGGGGTGAGGATTCAGGTTTATAACATTTTTTGGTGAGATGATGAAAAACCTCATTACGAAATATGAAAGAGCATGTAATTCCAAGGATTCAACGTTTATTTGATGACAATTGGCCTTGAAATGGCTGAGATATACAAAAAAGCAATCCTAATAGAATTGATAGGCTACAACTTTTATTAGGATCTCTTTCTATCTCAGTCATTTTAAAACCAATTTTCATCAACTTTTGATTCCCCTAAGAATTGTATGCTCTTTAACATTTCATAGAGTGGTTTCTAAATATCTCACAAAATGTTACAAGCTGAATCCTCACCTCAACCGGTAGTACTGTACAGTCCCTTCAAAGTAGTCCTGTGTGGTTGAATGAGAATTTTTACCTCTGCCTAAGTTATAAGGGAAGGGATATTTATTCTCACTAGCGTTCTACCGCAGGAGGACGCATGGAACGCTCGAGGACGATTTTACGCGTATATAGGCGCATCTGACATGATGTGCGCGCTGGTGATTTTTTTCTGTAAGAGAGAAATCGTCCTACCGCGGTAGGACGACTGGCGTCCCTCCGCGTTCTACCGCCACATACTTACACGGTACTAGTATTGGTCACGTCTCATGCTTCGTGCGTGTGTGTGGGAGCCCGGTTTGGTTGTACGCCGTGTGATCCCAATCAACAGAAGATAGAATTCGAGCAGCAACGCAACCAACGAGAGCCAGAAGCTGGGTGTACTACGATGCGTATGGCGATTTTTATAACGTTAAGACTAGAATTACACGGCTTGAAATCGTTTGTGGCCGTATGGATGCCAGTTTAATCACAAATGAGGTGGAAAAATATCGTCGAGCAAGCTGAGACACTATTCTATCGGGATCACTCATTAACTAAAAAAATAAAGTGTAGACCTAGGCCCTAATTTACATTCAAGGATGAAGTGATTATGATTAAATTAGGTCTACGTACTAGTAGTACCTGAATCCTGATTTAACGACAGTGAAATGAGCTATATAATGACTAATGTGACATGACAATTCGCGAGTCTTGTGTTGATATAAATGAACGAAATCACTGGAAAAAAAAAAAATCTATACCGTACGCGAGTCGTGACTCCTAGTATCATTTAATTGTCGGGCAATTGAATAGCGAGAGTGCAACGTTTGACATGTTAAAATGCCAATGCCACCAATGGGAAAAGTGAGCTTCAAATATCGAAGCTACTTTGTTAAGAAAAAAAAACACAAAAAACCCGACAAAACAAAACACAAGTCACAAAAAGGACATCGGGGTGGCGTGAAGCTGCATTTTGACAACTGTTATGAATATTTACATACGGCATATGTGCCACGGTCACACACCGTGCTGAGACTCGCCTTTTTAGACGTAAATTTTGGTGGATAAATTTCACTTCTGATGAACGAATGTAATATCATGTCTTTCTTTTAGTTTGTAGATTGTATTTTGCACATTGTTATTACAGCTTGATCGTCACATTGACATTATTTTACCGACACGACAGTTCTTTTCACTGTCGGGATACTATTTTACGGAAATTAGTTCTTAATGTGGTGTATAATAGTACGTACATACACCTACAGTCCACAATTTACCACGCCTCGACGGGCAACTCATTCCGTGTGTAAGTAAGGACGCCCAAGGTTGTATTAAACGATGTGCAATTTCGTTCCTGATCTCCCTATCATTACAGTACAGGAGTATCGGCTGGTGCTAAAATACCGTTGCAATCCCAAGAAAACCGCTGGATTTTACGTTAAATTGGTTAGGCTTTTAGGGGAGATTGCCTGTACATACCACTTTGGAAGACAGGAAAGCAAATTCTTCTCAAATCAGTAGTAACCTGTGATATATTCCCAACAATTCCATTTCAAACACGCTGTTGTTTTCCCTGCAGGCTATTAACAGCATAATATAAAAATATGAAGAGAAACGCGTACACTAGTTGATGAGAACAACTGTAATCAAGTCAGTCTGTAAGAATCTGTGAACAGTCTATTGCAGAAGAAGTCTACTCAGTATGACATTGTGTCCATTGCAAGGTGCGCAATAACCACGTGCTGTCATTATACAACATGTGCGTGCCTGGGAAGAACGCAACTTTCATGTTCAGCTCCCACGGTGTCATGTAAGATGTTCTTTGAGTGGTGGCCGGAGACCGACGTGTGTTGACAATCAACACGTTACGACGCGAAATGTACAGTTGTTTTCTTCTCTATCTTTTATTACTTTTTTTTTTTTTTTGAGAAGCACAGCGGTGTTTTCAAACACATATGTTAGGTTGGTTTCCGAGGGGTGGGGGTGGTGGAGGGGGAGGCGTAGTACAAGACTTTGAGCAAGGAGATCTTTCAGTTTTTTTCTCGGGATGCGCAGATTGCTGTAATTATAATTATGGGATATTACACGATGAGAGTGGAATTAAAACACGCAAGTAAACATATGCCCACATACACGCACTGACATAAACACAAAAACACGATATAGTTTTGACGAAATGAGATATACTGGTGATCGGTAATTTTCTTAAAATTCAATGATAAAAAAAGAAATCCTTCCATCTGCCACGTTTCCCTCTCTTCTACATCGCCATTAGGATCAAATTTCAGGATCAAATTTGATCATTTCTTTCACTGTTGTAATTGTCAAATACTAGTACATGTACATCCATTGTATTGCTCTTTATGATAAACTAAACTTACAACTTGGATGGAATTGCCGAATACTAGTAACCAACCGTTTGACCTTTTTTATTTTCGGTTAAATTACGAATGCTATTACCAGCAAAGAATAAGGGGAAAAACATTGACGACAGTAAAATAACAGCGAAGAGCTGATTGTGCGTACAGGTATATGCAGTCTCTTCGGATAGAAGAAACCTGACCCCCCCCCCCCCACACACACACACACACTTGTGGGCATTTCCACAAAAACAGTTGCCAGACTCCAGGTGCTAGACGAAAGAATGCGCGCACTTCTGGTAATAAACAGCGTATTACATAGCCTGGAAACATCGATGGACAACGATCAGCTTGTAATTGGCAAAGATCATTATTCTAAGCAACACACCATGATTGTGTATAGCCTTTCTTTTGGCCCATACTAGACAACATCGAACAGTCGATTATATATACTTGAATACCAGTATTTTTAATGCTCACTGAACTATAAAAGGGATTGATTAATGATATCACTCAATCAAAAATGGAATTACAGAAATATTACTAGTATGAAGGGTCTCGTATGCCGAGACAAATTCACTACGAGAATGTTATGCAGCCGCATGCTTATTGAGAGCTACATGTACCCGATTAGACAGCAAAATCATGACAATTTCATGCCCCTCAAAACTGCGTATCCTTATTCAAAGTTCGAAGGAACTTCACAATGAAAAAAAAAAAATGTATATATATATATATATATATATATATATACTGTAAATTTCCACTAAATTTTACTGAGATATTTTGGCTAGCAACTTTCGTTCGGGGTTTTTCTTTTCTTCATTCTCATTTTTATTTCTTTGCTCGTAAAAGACTTCTTGATTTATGAGGGGCATTCGGTCCATCGAACTTGCAATAACCTCTTTCCTTTGAATTGAGTGAAACCACGTGTTTCGTACGGGTACTGTTCGTTATGCCGAAGGTTCGTTAATCCGAAACACGCAAATTCCCTATACCTAGAGGCTCGTTAATCCGAAAATGAAAAAAGGTTCGTTAATCCGAACATTTGTGGCGTTATTCCGAAGATTCGTTAATCCGAAAATGAAATTCGGAGCAACGAACCTTCGGAATAACGAATAACGAATCTTCGGACTAAAGAGCCTTCGGAATAACGAACCTTCGGAATAACGAGCTATAACCGTTTCGTACTTCGGCACATCCACGCAAAGCGTGGCGTTTAGCGATCATGCATGTGGCAGACTTTCAGATTATTGTTAGGGGAAAAGAAACTGGAATAATATACTTCGGAAATGGTGATGTTTAAAGTTAAGGCTTGACACGAATGTCTATGTTTTATAGTAAACGATAATTAAAAATACCCAACAAAGTTTTGCATTCGCTCTCACAAAAGCTCGCTTGAGAAGATCAAAGTATCCCCCTCCCCTGAAAGGCAGTTGGAGTTTCCGCACCCCCCCCCCCTTTCCGAAGCTTTTGGAGATCAGAATGCGTCCTTGGTATAACATAAAGCAATCAATGAACGCTGAACATAGGAATCTTTATTCTTTAGGGCAAAATACGAATTTTGGAGCTGCTGAGTACGTCCCTACTAATTTCTGCTTACGAGCACATAATTCTGTGAGGAATTCAAAGTTGTATTTGATGAAAATTTGTTTTGAATTACAAACCTTCGGAATAACGAACATCATCCCATTTTGACTGGAAGGGACTGGCATTTGTTTTTACCGTTTGGAATTGCAGATCGGTCTGTAAAGAAAGAGTAAAGTATGGCCACCACGTACTAGTATTTTGCGGAATTCTATATTATATCCGGACTCTGTGGAGTTTTCCGACAGTTCATTATTCCACAGGGAAAGGTTCGATAAAGCGATGGTACAGTTTTGTTTGAGATGGGACTAGATTTTTTTTTCTTTTAGATGAGACATCTCTAATGAAATAATAGAGAACACATAATTCTATGAGGAATTCAAAGTTTATTGATGAAAATTGTTTTTTAAATGGCTGAGATATCAGGGAGGTGGAATAAAGCAGTTCAATAAAAGTTAGACCCACTTTGACGATCGTTTGCTTTACACTGTTTTTATATCAGCCATTTCAAAACAGATTTTCCTCAAATGAATGTTCAATTCCTCTTAGAATTGTATGTTCTTCAACATTTCATAAAGGTTGTTTGTGAGTATATTGCTATGAAAAAAAAAATCACCCAATATATTATACCACTCATTTAATCAAATTAAAATAAACTTATACAACAGTGAATAACCTGCAGCGAAGAAGGAGGGGGGGGGGGGGGGGGTCATCGTTATATGATGATGAGAAGGGGCTGATATGACAAGGGGAACACGCAGCCCATTATTTCAAAGAGGATGATCAGGATCAGCAGGCCTGTAGCGGGGATGGAAGTAAGGTGCGTATACATTATACGCCATCCCCAAAAAATAAATACATTGTAAATAGATAAATAAATAGATATGAAATAAAAGTCTGGAAGGTCCACTTTTTCAAAAAATACCGTAAGACATATTTATAAGCCTCATCTGTACTCCAATGTCCAATGTCTCGTTGGATGACCCCGACACTTGACCACTCGGTACCCGTCACCTTACCTTCGCACACAATTTAGTGTGGAATAATGAAGTAACCTATATACAAGAAGCAGAAATTATTTATCTTCATCATCACAGTTTCGTAAGAAGGGAGAGGAAGAGGAACAAATGAAAATAATGATGATTAAATCAATTGCACATATTCAGATTACGATTATATTCCAGTTCGTCTCTTGGTGTACATTGTGTATTCGTGTGTGAATTTACGCCTGCCGACTGTAGTTCGTTATTCCGAAGGTCCGTTATTCCGAAGGTTCTTTAGTCCGAAGGTTCGTTATTCCGAAGGTTCGATAATCCGAAAAAGTGATAAGGTTTGTTAATCCGAAGGTTCATTAATCCGAAAATGAAATAAGGTTCGTTAATCAGAAAATAAAACAAAGCTCGTTATCCCGAAGGAATTTCATTTTCGGATAAACGGACATTCAGAACAACGAACCCTATTTCATTTTCGGATTAACGAACCTTCGGAATAACGAACCTTCATAATACCGCCACAAATGTTCGGATTAACGAACCCTTTTTCATTTTCATCAACTCCACAAATAGAGATTACGATTGTATTCCAGTTTGTGAATCGTGTGTTCTTGTGTTTTTAATTATGTGTTTACATGCGCCTCAACATAACACCATTTTTTTCAACATAACATATGGTTACAATTCGTTTTCCGAATGTTCTTTAGTCCGAAGATTCGTTGTTCCGAAGATTCGTTATTGCAAAGGTTCGTTCTTCCGAAGGTTCATTAATCCGAAAATGAAATAAAAGCTCGTTATTCCGAAGGTTCGTTACGGACCCTATTTCATTTTCGGATCAACGGACCTTCGGAATAACGAACCCTATTTCATATTTGGATTACCGCACCTTCGAAATAACGCCACAAATGTTCGGATTAACGAACCTTCGGAATAACGAACAGTACCCTTATATTATTATTATTATCATTATTATTATTATTAATATTGTAATTATTATTATTATGAACTACCAAACGAACCATCAGAAAATCGAACCTTCATTTCGGATTGGCAAACCTTCAGAGAATTTAATAGGCCATGTGTATTATCATTCATCATTTTCGGATTCACGAACCTTTGGAATAAAGCACTTTCAGAGCAACACGCTCTAAAAACCACTCTTTTTATTCGGGCATTGGGAGAAAGTTCAGAAAAGAATAGTCTTTGAAGTATAAGAAATCAGTTTCATTCTTATTCGACACTATCGATGATTTCTAGGCGTGGTGTTCATTTTCCGACAAAAGAAAAAGAAGAAGAAGGAGGAGGTTCGTTATGCCGATGGTTCGTTATTGCAAATCCGATACACGCAGATTCCCACTGCCGACTATAGAAGTTTGTCAATCCGAAAATAATCAGCAAGGTTCGTTTATCCGACTAGTGGCATTATTCCGAAGTTTCGTTTCTCTTGAAATGAAATCAGATTCGTTGATCAGAGAATGAATCACGTCGTAACGAAACTTTTTCTGATAAACGAACTTGCAGTATACCGAATCAATTTTCGTTATCAAATGAACGAACCTTCGATCCTTTCTTCTTCTCATTTTTTTATATATTTATTTCTTTTTTATTATCGAACCTTCTGGTTATTAGGGATAATCAAGAAAAGACAAAATCTTTAAGGCAAGATAAGTTAACTACATGGTTCGACATAGTTAACTTTTTATCGAGGAGTATTCATATAGCAGTGAGTGATACCTTACAAGGAGGTATAATCGTAACAAATAAGTACACATATCTTTTGGTTTAGAATGGTTGATTACTTTCAGGCACGATATGCATTATTCCGTTGAAAGGAAATTCTGATGTTTCGATATTTCGGATGCATGTACGTCACGATACCGACACCCACGAGTCATATTTACATAATATACAGTCCAGGAGTACACCTCACGAGTCATACAGCCCTGAGTTCGACATAGATGATGTCCACTGGCGGGGGAGGGAAAATACCGAATGTTTCATCCGAAGGGTTTGAAATGCTATTGAGGGAGGTTCTAAGTGCCGAGACGAAGTCGAGGACTTACAGCAAAAAAGGCCTACGAGACCGACACTAGTCATTAAATCCCGTGTTGTGATCCATCGAACTCGTGGGCTGTTTTTATTTATGTCGAACTCGTGAGCCGTTTTTACCCGTTTACCGAGTGTCGAACTCCTTAACTTCATTTGCCGAGCGTCGAACTCGTGGGCTCTATGACTCGTGACCTGTATGACTCATGGACCTGTTTTCAATGTCGAACTCGTGGGCTGTATGAGTCGTGGGTGTCGGTCTCGTAGGATGACCCCGTTATTTCGAATCTGAAACACGCAAAATCTCCGGATGTTTGTTAAAGAAAATGTAAGGATTCGTAAATACGAATATTAATGTGGCATTATCCCCAGGGTTTGTAAATCTGAGAAAAAGTTTGTTAATCTTAGAACGAACTCTCATGTATAGGTCTGCGTCGTGGTACGAAACTTATGGCCTATTAGTTTCGGGATTGCGGAATCTTCAGAATTACACATTGTGTTTCGCTTTCGAATCAACAAACCTTTAAAATTACAACTTTTTCTTCTTCTTTTTTTCATATTTGGTAAAGCGAACCTTCGGATACCGAAACTTTTTTTTTTCTCTCTTTCATTTTTTTTCTTTATAAAAAACAACAACAAACAAACAAAAACAAAACAAAAAACTTCGGATTGTGAACTGTGAGAAACGAACAGTTCATACTGTTGTTTTTCCCCGATCAGTGGTGATAATTCAGGTAAGATATAATTTAGTAGAAAAGAAAATAAGGCACACAAAAAAAAACAAGTTATTTGAATCCTGACATCAATTACTGTTTTTCTTTTTACCGATAAATGAAAGATCATACAGATAAGAAATGAGAGGAAAAAGAAAAAATAGCCTGTGATAACGAATCGTATTAAATGTTTGACATCCTTGGTCTTCGCCCTCGGTCTTCGACTTGCTTTCCTTACCTGTCCATCCCGGGTACCCCAGGCTCCAGACTGTTTATAACCTCCAGGAATGCACCAGTGCGCGCGGTTTCCTTTGTTGAATGCTCTCTGTTCTACCGCCCCACCCTTCCCCAAGTCTGGCACCTTGCCATCGTGGGATTTCTCATGTTTTGCTTCTTGGTCAAGTTGGTGTTCACAACTTTGTCTACGTGACTGCGTTCTGTTTTGTTTCTCCGAATTCGCTGCGTGCTCTACAGACACGTGGTGCACAAACAGTTACTGTATGGCTGTTTACGAGGGGGGTCACCTATACTCACCTGCAAACAGCTTACGGCGAGCAGAAAACGCCAGTTTCCTCTGCTGGTGGTTACTTTTACTGCCAAAATATTGGGCTTTGTCACTACGGAATACTATTCACACACAAATTGCAGTGGAATATTCAAGTACATTGTATAACTACTCGTACTTCCGATCATAGCGATCTCTCGAGTGTTCGTGTTTCATCGAAAAGTAAGTGTTAGAAAGTTGTTGAAACTGCGTAGCAGCGCTAGACAGTCGTTATTTTAGGGCTTCCGTATGCTCGATTTTTATGGGTTTATTAATATTGGAGCTCAGGGAAAATGTGGGGGAAAAGGATGACTTCAAAATAATTTGCTTGCCCGATTCGGTCAAGCATTTTTTTTTTCCTTGTTCCAAAACGCTTGCCCAACTTTACTACTACTCAGTACTAGTTATGAGAAAGTGTGTCATAGATTGCTTCACATGTCATGATCGTACTGTACAAACTCAAAGAAAAAAAAATTACTCGCAATTTTCCTGAAAGTGAGATCGAACAAAAACATTAAAAAGATAAAATTAGATGAAAAATGTCATGATCGTGCTGGAGAGAGCCCAAAGAATTTGCTAAAAATGCTAGATTGTATATTTGTAGACAAATCACACGCAGTTTTGCTGAGCATGATTTCGAAAGAATTTGACAAAACTTTGTCATGATCGTGCTGTGACAGAGCTCAAAGAATTCGTAAAGTGCAAACAAGTCAAACGCAGTTTTGCTGATGTTAAGATCGAAAGAAAGTGTATAATGTTTATCAATACGATCGTGAGAACTCAAAAATTGAAACGCACCGTTACTAACCCGGCGTGAAACACACGAGCCGCCCAAATACAACATGATACATGTATTGTGACGAGTGTATCGTGCATGCATCAAACGTTAGAAAGGTTGTGCCACAGAGATCAAATGATCCGATCGACGGGGAAAGGATGTGCGTGCACCACTTCAGTATCTGCCCGTAGTTGCGTGCACACGAAGAATGAATCATGCCCGTCCTACCGCGGCAGGACGATCAGCGTCCTGCTGCGTTCCTCCGCACAATTTTTTTCCCCTGCCGCTGCGCGTAGAAAAAAACGTTCAGCGCGTATTACGCGTTCGGCAAATCGTCCTACCGCAAATTTGCGGGATCCCGCGGTAGAACGCTAGTGAGAATAAATATCCCTTCCCTAATTTGGTGGCATTGTTTTGTTTGTTTGTCTGTTTACTTCTTGGCAAAACAACGCAAAAAATTATGAACAGATTTGAAAAGAATTTTCAGGAAAAGTTGATTTCAAGACACAAGGACAGATGGATAAATTTTGGTTGTGATCCCATCTCTGTCAAGATCCAAGAATTAAAAAATTAAACAGAAAAATTGAAGGATTCTTTATCATTTTGAGATAGGGTCATATTATGTAAATAGCTGTTGTTCTGCCAATGATATTAATGTCATTCCAAATACTGAGGGCATGTCTTGATGGTTGAGAAATCTAATAATGCAGATGATATGAATGTACAAAATGTAGGACAACAATACAGGGTGGAAATCACAATATGGGTGGAAATTAGCTGCGTGCCAGAGGTCTGCACTCTTCAAGTGCTTTTCTAGTTTATCATTATCCTTATTATTTTGTTGTTGTTGCAAAAATAATGCACACATTAGCTCTGCTCGTGCCTCAGTTTGCCCTACTTGACAAAGTGTAGCAAGTGACAACTCACCTTCAATATGAGCTCCTATGGGTTATAGTTTTAATGTAACATACTCTCACTTTGATGCCAAGCTCTGAGATAAACAAGCTGTCCTGAGAGACAGCGGGATGTAAACAGAAAACTTATACCAAGTACCAATGTGTATCTATTGAAGTGCGAGACTCATTTAATTTCTTCATGTCATAAGAAATAGTACTTCCTGTCAGAGGTTTCCTCTTTGACCCCCCCCCAAAAAAAAACAACAAAAAACAAAAACAAAGACAATACAAGAGAAGCACTCTGAGAGCGCAGACCTCCACCAAGCAGCTCATTTCCACCAATGATCTTGTTCTTCCATAGTGATCAGTGATTTCCACCCATACGTACGCATGCTGAAAATTGCCCGATTTCCCAATATACAGTATTGTAGAAGCCTTTTGTTACGTCATCACCTTCCAGCTGTGCGGCTCACCTCGCCCTAGCAAAAACTAGATAATGCACTTGAGTGCGCGTATTGTGCTAAACCTAAAAAAAATATGCAGCATGAACTCCCAAGTTTATTAAGTTGTATTAAGATAGGAGCAGGTAGTGCAGAATGTGGGATTATGTTTTGTCTTTGGCCTAAGCCTGCTGTCCCCCCTCCCCCCCCCCCCCCACACACACACACACACATACACTGTGAAACACAGGCCAAGAAAAGTCTTGAGCAGTTTTTACTTGTCGTTTCTTGAGCCGTTAAACATCCATGCATCAAACACTCTGCACAGCAGTGATAGAACAGGATTTTCCCAAGAACTAGGCACTTATACACCTGTCAATGTGAAAGATGAAATGTATCTCGCACTATTATCTAAATATATCTTCCTTTAACAAACTGATAACAAGTACTGCGTTGTGGGTTGATATTGGTGCAGGCCACACGTCTTCCCAGTCCATTCTCCAAGGAGGGCGCTTCAGTCTCAACAACCGCCGCCACTCCAGTGGCAGCACCTTCATACGACAGAGACAGTTCATCGAGATGACCCCAGACAGTTACCAGTCTTACCCCATGGACCTGGAGCCCAACCAGGTAAGCCCTGTGCACCTATTGGTTTATACCAAGTTTACAACATGATTACAGCGGCCATGGCAATCATGTTTGTAGGCTACGGTGGACAAAATGGGATGGATGTGAGACAGTGCACTGAGACGGGATGGGCAAACATGACTGGCTGTGACTGCCATGGATGCAATGTCAGATTTTTAAACTGTCAAAAAAATTTTGCCACGACAGTTGCTGATGGGAAACCTAGTCCACTATATAGTAACATGGGGCAACAAAACTTGACAGCATGTAAAAGGCAGTAACAAAACTTAGAGATGGTCAGTAGTGGGGATGCAACAGGAAATATGTGAGTCTAGCCTGACCAGACACCTTACATTAGCTTGACGCTCACTAGAGTGAGGATACTCTTGAAACAAAACTAGAATATGGAGGGCATCTGCCAACGGCATGCTACGTTTTGGGCAAACAGGGCTGCCGCGGCCATGGGGAGCATGGTGTAAACTTTAATAATATGACATCTATACCCCGTTCGTACGCAAAGCAAAAAAGGGGGTTCTGAAGCCTCCTGCAGCAGCCTCGAGCAGCCTTTCACCTCAGCATTTAAACAGACAGAATTCAGAAAAGGAGATCCAATCCAATCCGATCTGATCCGATCAGGTCAGGTTTTGAAACCACATACAGCTGGTGGTTTTAGAACCTGACCTGACCTGACCGGCACCACTTAATTAAGATGACTCCGAGAGTACTGTTACACCGTATCAATGTTGTCTTTGTCCTGATAAAATGAAGAAGAAAAAAGAGAAAAAATTGAAACTGTAACTTACAGCTGTACCATGCAAGAGATTTACAGCACAATACAATACTGCATTGCTCTGCATAGATGAACATGTATTGTATGCTATCATGGTATTTCTTCATACACATGTGGACACTAGTTTCCATGGCTGGTCGGAGGATGGGGAATACCCAAGTCTTTTACATTCATTGGTGTATTTATGTACTATATTTCTCTTTTTTTTTTTTTTTTTTTGGTGGGGGATTTTTGTAGGAATCTTTAGAGGCATAATTTACCATTTGCAGAAGAAACAAAAACCCAGCATTAGTGCTTTAATAGTTCAAAATAGTTCATAAATGTGAGTTAGGGATAGAAACAACCGCTTTTAAAATTTGAATCCGTATCGTTAAATACACACAATGTGATCAATAGTTATAATAAAAATGTTTCCAGACTATTAACTGTCTGCAGTTACGGTTTTGATACACATGTATCCTTATCTTACGCTTTATTGCAAAAATCTTATATGGTAGGATGTTTTGTGATACAACAGACCTACATAATATATGCATCAAATGTGATATCCTGAACATTCTTTTTAAATCACTGCTCCCAAGATTAGGTAAACAGGACCGTTAAGAAGGAAATGTGTCCTACTTACTGTAAACCAATGTCTTGCTCTCTGTAGGTGGTGTTTGAACAGTGAAAATAGTACACTGTACCCATGATGGTATTCATTCCTCCTATCAAAGGAGTGTTGCCATTATGTCATGTCATTGAAGCAGTGTTTCTGATTATTCGTGTCTCAGTGGGATGTAAAAAAAAAAAAAAATGCTTTGTCTGTGCTCCTGTTTAGGATTATATAGTCTGGTTTCCAGACCCTTTGCCAACTGGACTCCGCGGCGACGAAGTCGCCGCCCCGCGACGAAGTCGCCGCCTTTGCCGAAGGCAAAGGGTCTGGGCACATTCGCTTCAAGTGGGAGGAGCCTAAATTTACCCCCAGTGAGCGAGGGCGATCATTCTGTCATTACGTAATAAGGAAGAGGTCACGTTAGTGACCCCTGCATCCTCACCCAGAGGTCCCAAGGACACTCTCCATATACATTACATGCATGTATCCACTGTCCGTGGAGTATTTCCATGCACTGTTTACTGCATGGAAAGGTTTTCTGGTGCGATAATCCAGTTTCTGATAGGCACTATATCCACACTATGCACGGAGCTATACACCATGCCCAAGACACATGGCATCCAAAGAGCGAAAAATGAAGTCGAAAAAAGAAAGTGCAGCGGAGTATTGTGCAAAATTTTTTGTAAAAACTTTGTATGTGGAGATGAGTTGTGGGTGGGCGGCCCATGTGATATATAATGTATTATTCTATGTACATGTATTTTTTATGTTCGTGTTTGCTGATGAATACGTTCAGTTCAGACCCTTCTTTCTATAACTTAATAGCAGCTAGTGAATAAAAAAGAAACAGATGATTAGCAACGTGCTCTTCCGATCAGTTCTTGTCTTCATAATATCGTGTCCCTCTCGTGGAAACATTGCGGCAACTGACTAAACTTAAAAAATATAACGATATTGTTTACTAGTATTTCTTCATCTCACACATATGATAATCACCAAGATAATAACATCGCGATATGCATGAACCCACAAAAGAAAAATGAAGTACACTTGCATATATAGGTGAGCTGGGGTATTGGCCCCTCAACATAAGATGTCTTCATACACCACTCCTATCCCTTGAAATAGCCCGCTTGATAGCCGTACAAGGTCACTTCTTACCACTATAATTATGCTCCAGCATCCATACATTTAGCAATTATAGCATCTATAGGGGGGACCAGTTTTTAAAAGAACGCGCGATAAGAGCCACATCTATTCATTTCCAATTCATTTTTCCTAAAGTCACTTGATGATAAAAACCTTGTCTGAAGTGGTTATGTATAATGAAACAAATAATTAAAAAAATATTTCTTTGACAGAAGGCCATTGTTTGAAGCATGATGCGCTTCTGGGCAATTATGCCCCCCCCCCCTTAAAAAGCTTTGTTTTGCTAAGAACATCCATGGGTATATATGCAAGAAAGAATACTAATTATTTAATTTAAGTCGCAATTAACATGGTTCATTGCTGGCATATATCAAGTGGACGTATACAGTGCAATCAAAATGAATTATCATTGCAGCTTGGTTTTGGATATTTTCAGCTGAAAGACTTCATTTCCCAAGGTCATCATGCAACAAAATTAACGGCCAAACGTTACAAACAATAATAGAGTCTGACTTACAGTTTTTGTATTCACATAATTAAGATATGACAAGCTCTAGCATTTGATATAGATTTGTCCATGTAACTCATATATTTTTTCGGCTTATTGCAGATTTATCCCTTGTATATAGGAAAGTATCGGTTTTGTGGAATATTTTGCCTCAATTCAAATTCTCAAAAGATGCTCATGTACTTTGTTTTTTCATTGTTTTTTATATGCTCAGAGACCCGTCCATATTAATCATAATAAACTTTCTATAAAAGAAACAGGTGCCAAGTTTATGGCAAATGATATGTTTAGAGACAATTATCACCCCATCGTAAGACTATTAATTGTTTTTTTTTTATTTCTATATATAAGAAGCAATGCAAGTTGGCTGCTTTTATTACCTCATTCAATGTAAAATAAAAATTGAGTGTAGATAAGTAGAGAACAGAAATAAGTTCGGTACTATGATGGCACACCACAACCAATTATTAATTTTGGTCTCCATCCTGTAATTTTTGCTTTTTAATCCCTCGACGACAAACTTCTCCACTTCACCATATGCATGTCTTTAGTTGATATGCTCCTTGGACCTTATAGGATGTAAGCATGTAGGCCATATAGGTGGTATAACCAGGGAGGTGGGAAAAACCGAGCACTTGTGTGACCTTTTGTAAATATTGATGTTGTTACATTCCTGATTCCGATAATTGAATGGTGAATGTGGCAAAGAATGGTTCATCCTGATGACGATGTTGGCTATAGAGTATATGGGAAAGGTGGGATACGGAGGAAGAAGAGGAAATATTCGTTTTCTATCAATAATGCAATCCAAAATTCCAATTGTATTCCAGCGCTCTTCCCTTAAATTTCATTGCGTAATATTCTATGTAGTATCTTAACAATAACAACACCGCATTTCGCTGAAAAAATAAAACATATTTTATTTTCGGAATTACGAATCCTATTTCATCACCAGATTGACGCGCCTTTGGAATAACGACCCTTCATTCATTTTGGGATAAACGAAACTTTGGAATAAAGAACCCAATTAAGTTTTTTTTTTTTTTTTCAATATCATCTGATGATATTGAATAATGTTCGTCATTCCGAAAAACATGATCTTATCAACAAACCTTCTGAAGAATTACGACTCTGCATTCATTTTGGGATTAATCATAAATTTTTGATTCACGAAACTTATTACATTTTAGCACTGACAAACTTTCGGAATAATAAACTTAATCATTCGCATTAGCGAACTTTGTTCGGAACGTAACGAATTATAACAATGAGAATTATACGTATGAAAGCATTGACAAAAATTTAAAGAATATAATATGTCCAATTCAGATACTTTTAGCGTGAATAATTTTTTTTTTTATATTTTTCCCGTGCACAGGTCATATTGAATCATAGCTCTTCTCCGAATATTAGCCTGCCTTACGCAATAATGATAGCTTGTCATCAACATATTTTACAGAGCATGTGGAAGCACTATGCTTTTCAGATGGAGAAATTGTGTGTGTTTTTGTAATGTATCTCATCGCTCTGACTCTTAAGTATGAGTTTAACGTTATACGAACAAATACAGCGGAAGGCGTTGTGCATCAATCAATATCGCCACAATCAAGTCTATTATACTTGCAGGGTTTTGTTGTTGTTGTTGTTGTTGTTGTTGTTGTTTTGCTTTTTTAGAGGGCCTCAATTTTTTCACCCACAAAGATGCCTGATTTTGAAACTCACAATTCCGGATACCTGATTTGGGAAACCTCTTTAGAGTTTTCATTGTTCGTCGAAAATTATCATTGATATCATGGGAACAACAATTATATCTCTCTAAGATTTATAATGTTTGTTTTTTGTTAAGTGCTGTCTGGGGCAAATTATTTGTATAGGGCCCCATTTTCTCTCTCTCTTCTTTCGTTCTTTAAAACAACAACAACAACAACAATAATGTCTACATGAATTGTTAACTTGTTTCTCTCTGAAAAAACCCAAACCATCCCCCCTTCCCCCCCCCCCAAAAAAGCAACAAATTAAAATACTTCACTGCATGTTGATGCTGTTCATTTGGATATTTGAGCACCAATTCGCACATTGATGAATGTCGGAAAGATTTGGGACCTCAGATAATGTTCATTTACATTGAGCTGATGACTGCATTCCACGTAAAGGGACTGTACAGTACTGGTTGAGGTGGGCATTCATCTTTTGAACATTCCTAAGTGAGATAATGAACTTGAGCCTCTTATGAAATATGAAAGAGCATGTAATTTTAAGAAGGATTCAATGTTTATTTGATGAAAATTGGTTTTCAAATGGCTGAGATATCCAAAAAAAAGTGCTAATAATAAAAGGCGACATGCCACAACTTTATTAGGATCTCTTTGTTTCACCTTGTTTTTGTTTATCTCGGCCATTTCAAAACCGGTTTTCATCGAATAAACTTTTGATACCCCTTAGAACTTAAAAGGTTTCTGAATATCTCGCAAAACGTTAAAAGCTATATCCTCACCACGACCAGAACTGTACACACCCTTTAAGATTAAATCATTGAAGTGAACTCAATATCACATATAGAAAAAAAATGTGTATCTGAAATTGCCAGTTTCTATCAAAATATGCATCCATTTTGAATTTTTTCATTGGTCAAAGATCCGTGAATTTTGCTTTATTTGTAGGATTCAGTATACTACTAGTCAAATTAGACCGGTTTTTACATTCATACTCATAAGGCCTACTAAAAAAAAAGGTTAAAAAAAATGTTGCTGGTTTTCCCCAAGTGGAGCCTACAAAAGAAATCCATTAGACAACATATAGTGGAAACGAGAAAACGACTCAGATGGTTATGCATTAAAATACTGTGATTGAGATACTTTGTAAAGGAAGGAAGGGAAATGTGGTTCGCAGTTGTTAACTTTACTGATTGTATTGCACTATAGGCCCTACATTAGTTGAAAAACAAAAACAGCCCAGCACAAATGAAGAAACAAACAAAAAAAAATCTTCCTTGGACACCTATTCCCTATGTGATTTTTGATTTCGTCGATAGACACAATGACACAAAATGGTCTGCTTTAATTTTATTGGAAACATAGTTCACTTGACCATTGTGCGCATCTATAGTAGTAAACAGAAAAAAACGTGAGTAACAATCAAAAACATCGAAAACTTTTAGGAATACACATCATGGAGTACACACTGTCTACGATTGCCGATTCTCCCATCCGACCTTACTTTAGATCTCAAAGAAGTCCGAATGTTCGTGTGCAGAGAGGTAGAATATACGCCTCCCTGAATGTATACCATCACCCTCATCCTGCATACTACAGTATACAGCATCCACACCATTGGTACACACACGCCGCAATGCCAACACACAGGTAGTAGGGAGAGTCCTCCCACCACCCGGCTCTGATAACACGCTGAGCAGGATAATTCGAATTTCGCGCTTCAGAGGACGGGAGCGCTGACAGATTTATGGATTCCGCCCAAAATCGGGCGGAATCCATTAACTCCAAGACGAATGCTTCCAGACCCTCTGCGCGAGAAAATCAACTTAAACTATACTAGTTTTCGACGTTGAGGGCGTTAATATCATGGATAGCGAAATAGTATGGGCAGAGGGTCTGGAAGCCAGACTAAGGATTATACAAGTCTGTGTTTGTTCACTGTCTCAGATATGAAATTACTACCTGTAGTGTGTCGTAAGACCTGCTGACTGTCCCAGCACCTTAAAAACACAGTGGGTGGTTTCGGGTTTGGTGCTAGTGCTGGTGCTAGTGTTATCTCCCACACTTCTCCCCTAAATTGATCTCCAAAACCAGTAGTCAGATTAAATGCAAACAATAGTTACGTTCAGACGGGAGCCCTTAACCTCGAGGTTAGGAAACTTCGAGGTTAGAGCTTGTAGTTAGGGACCGTGAAGACGCACTCATAGTTATCAAATTGCTCGATGTTTCGAGCCACAAGAAATCTTATGGTTAGCGCTCTAACCACGAGCCGCGGGGGCTCCCCACTCGTAGTTAAGCACCGTGTGGACACAAAAAACAACGAACTCGAAGTTTAGAGTGACCTCGCCGTGAACTCCAGCCCCCACAATTTCCCTCTGCTTCCGGGTCAACCTCCCAAACGTACACCACAAATACACTACACGTGCGCCCGAGGTGAAAAACCTATGACGCACATCACAACAACATCATCTTTTCTTCCCATGCGCTTGATCTCTGAAACTGAACACGTCGAACTCGCTACTGTATTCTACATTCTTCTCCGACGCTAAAAAATTGTTTTCGACGAATATCTTCATAAAGCTTAAAGTCATCAGTGCAGTGCTATCTCTGCATACCATGACAGAGGAAGCCGGTGCCGCCGGTGGGAAAAAGAGTACCGGTAAGTGAGTCCGACAGGGTTGGACTAAAGAAGAAATAGACGCCTTGTTAGCAGTGTGGGCTGAAACTTCTGGTTTTGTGGGTTTAACATCGAGTGGGACCCACTCGTAGTTAAGGTGGGCAGAAGCTTAACCTCGAGGTTTCGTAACCTCGAGGTTAAGATTCGTCGTGTGGACACATGCCGTAGTTAGAGAGCAAGAGCTAAACCTCAAGGTTTCCTAACCTCGAGGTTAGGGCCTGCCGTCTGAACGTAACTAATACTGATCACAATTATTTGCAGGGGTCGCACTTAACTTTTTTTTTAACTGGCCAGGCGGACTACTTAGAATCAATTTTGACACTGAAGCAATATTTTGGCTGGCCAGACGGACTAGTAACTTCAGAATTTTTCGATTTTTAGCTAGTCCGATTTCGGGTGGCCAATGGCCAGCGGACCATTGCCAATTTCGAACCCTGAATTTGTCCCAACACATTGTGTTATCTTCACACCATCAGGCATCACGGTTTTGTGTTGGAATTGAGTGTTGGAGAAAAAAGTGATGGTGCTTGGCTCAAGTCAAATGATGAACAATGTAGTCATGACTGCTTAATAATAGTTTTAGGCACATAATGGGAAGACAGATTAAATGCTACAAATTTTATCCCTTCTCCAAATTACGATGATCTTGTTTTTGCTGTTAGGGTTAGATGTGTAGCCATGTCTAGAGTATTCGTGTACATTCCATGGGCGACCATTGCACTGGCATAGACTTTGCATGCATGCTCAACAAGTGTTTTTTTTTTTTTTTTGTGGGGGGCGGAGGTTTTGGGCCATGGGATAGGGTTTGGTGCAAAGAATACATTATCATTTAGTGCAGTTAAAGGGGATAATTTTGTTGCTGTTGTTGTTGAGATGTACTCTGATAACACTTTTTTGTACACTGGATTATTATTTTTTTTTTTTTTGGGGGGGGGGGGTGGTGGAATTAATACCCATTTGCCATAATGATATTTCTAGTCTGTACAATAATCCACCTGGTTTACATGCTCAATTTGAAATTGTATTGTTTGTTTTCTGTAATGTTCAACTACTCCCTGATGTGTTTCCTTTTTGGTTGGAGAGGCCCAAGGGTCATACAAACTGTAGTGATTTTGATTGCTTTTTTCCAACCCGGCTCCTTAGGGAAGCTCAACAGGGAAAGCCGGACACTTTATTTTCTTGTGTTTTGCTTGTTTAATTTGTTTCTCTGTTGTCACTTGTATTGTTTTGCAATTGCCGAATAAGTAATAATAATAATAATAGTAATAATCCAGCGACATGAATGTGGGTCTCGCCTATACATGTAGCAACGCTAAACACCAACACTGAACTTTATGACAAATATGATAATCCGTAGAGGCTAGTGTTAGCCAGTGGGGAAAAAGTATCACCAACCCAAACAGTAGAGCTCGCAGACAACATTTAACACCAGGCCCAACACCAGGTACCAGAAATAGGTCATAACTTTTGAGGTCAACCTGCCATCTGATTTCAAATTTGGTTTTATCACCGATGCTAATGTAACGATGCGCCGACACTAGTCATTATGTCGTCATTATCATTGTCATTATGGCATCAAGTATAACATTTTATCACATTAGATAAAGCTTGCAGGCCAATGGTACAGTGGCAATATGTAGATTGGCTTTGCAGTTACATGTACGTCTTGACTTGCACTCTAAATCAACTGTTGGAGCAAATACTTCAGTACGTTACAACAACTCTGTGTAAAGTAGTAGATCTTCTGTTGTGTTGTAGTTTGTATGGACAGACATACAACATTAAGATAACACAAGTAAATTTTTTGCTAATCTAAACTTCCTGATCTTCCTGTGATAGTGAATGAAAGGATTAGGCATGGTTTATGTCTGGCCAGAAATTGTTCCTTTCACTTTGTAAGACTAGTTCCTGGATCACAAAGTTTTGAATGTGCATTTTAAAACTTTATATGATACAGATTACTCTACCAGCGAGTTTGGTATCCATGTGTCTATTATATCAAACTGATACTTTACAAACATGCACTCTAACAAATCTTGAAACAACAGAAATGTGACTTTAACATGTAAAGTTTATTTTGAAGAAAAAACAAATTCTAAAACACTCTTTCTTGGTGTACATGTAATCAGCCACCGGAACCACAGATTTCATGAAAACATTTGTGTGTGCTGGAACAAAGACAAAGGAGATAATTATTGGTAGAGCTATTTAATTTGCACTACATGTATCTGAGCTACTGAGCTTGGTTATTAAAGGACAAGACAGTTCACCTTCATTTGATAAACATAAGGACTGAGAGAATATAGCAATACTACATTGTAGTAGAACACATCATTGAAGGTTTGAGGAAAATCAGACAATCTGTTCAAAAATTATGAATTTTTGAAGTTTTTGTGCAGTCACCGCTGGATGAGAAGACTACTGCAGCATATGATGTCACATGAGTACAACAATATTAGGATTAGAGAATTTCACAAAATTTCATCTTTTGAAAAAAGTACACATTCCCTTGACTCGTTACTGACATATGTTATGGGTAATATATTATTCCCCCTGCCTATAGAAAGAGGCAAGTCAAGTGCTCTTTTATTATGCGAAAAAAGTGAAAATATGTTGAATTTTCTTTACATTCTTTACTTTTTTCTTTACTTTTCTTTACTTTCTTTTCTTTACTACTACAGCTTGTGATGCCATTTCATGCGTACAACAGTATAAAGAAAATGTACAGAAAATTCAACATATTTTCACTTTTTTCGCATAATAAAAGAGCACTTGACGTGCCTCTTTCTAAAGGCAGGGGGAATAATATTACCCATAACATACTGTATGTCAGTGTTAAACAAGTCAAGGGAATTTGTACTTTTTTCAAAAGATGAAATTTTGTGAAATTCTCTTTATATTTTCCTTAATATATTGTTGTACTCATGTGACATCATACGCTGCAGTAGTCTTCTCATCCAGCGGTGACTGCACAAAAACTTCAAAAATTCATAACTTTTGAACAGATTGTCTGATTTTCCTCAAACTTTCAATGATGTGTTCTACTAATATTGCTGCATTCTCTCAATCCTTACTGTATGTTAATGAAGGTGAATTTGTCCTTTAAAGTTCATATGGCAAGAGAGCTCTGGGTGTTTGTGGGTTAATCTTGACCAGTCTGCTCTATAGGCTTCCAATGCTTAGTGTGCAATAGAAATGCTAGCAGTAGAATTTTGTAGTGAATATCCTCAAAGATGTACACACTTTTTACTTGTACCCTGTATACCAGGCAGTTACGTGGGTCAATCCACGTCAAATCAACCAATGCTGTTAACCCGACCCCCTTCAATTTTCTTTAAACTTGCACCAAATGTGCCCCCAAGTGTCTGACGGAAGATTCTGAAATATTTTGCCCCAAGGTCAAACGGTTGCTAAGATACGGCCTCCCTTAGCAACCAATGCGTGGCCGAATAACCAAGTTTAAATAAAATTTGCTATTTTTGATTGACTGCTGCAGCCAGGTTAGATGAGATACATTGCTCATTTTCTGTAAATTGGAAGAACTTTATGACCTTAACATGCGCAATATATTATGGCGCGGATCTGACAATCCGTTATTGCGCAAGAGGTCACCGAAAATGGTGTTAAGCGTCAAAGTTAATGTTTTCGGGTGCATGTTTGGAAGCTGATAACTTCAAAATTCAATTAGCTGAGATCCCAATATTATGCATATTTGGAGACTCTCACTTGCTCTACACACCTACCAAAAATTGGCCAAAAAATATGCGTCGTTTTCTTATACGGCGCCCTCAAAGTTGGATTTTATCAAAAAGTTGCCAAGTTCAAGGTCACAAATCACCCTTCGTCCCATCGAGGAGTGACACCAAATTTTGTGTATTGATAGACATTTACCTATATTTTCATTGGTTACCAAAAAACTTTTGTAACCGGAATGTTTAATAGCTGGTTTACGCATTCGAAAATGGTCGTAAACACCCCTAAAATCAACTTAAAATGACACCTGGGGTTTACAGCACATTTCACAATGGCATTCTGCCTGAGAGAAAAATCAGTTTTGAAATATGGCTAAATCTTGTGTGTTGGGAATATGCTAATATTAAGGAATTTACAGCTATTTTCAGAACATTGTCAAGGTCAAAAGATCTAAAGATGAACTGAAATATTATTTGTAGCTTAAAATAGAATAAAAATGGAACATGATTAGCAGTTTTCAGCTTAAAGTCACCAAGAGTACTGAAATTGCAGACAAATGAAAGTCAATGTAAACACGCTTTAACACCATTATGGCTACGGAAAATAATAATATTGACCGATTTATTGTTTTTTTGCGGTTTTCAGCTACATTTTCAAGGTCATTGCCAATAGGACAAAACAATTTGTGATGTATATCCTTTTTGTACTAATTACAGACTATCATCACAGAAGATACCATTGTGTCTTGGCACTTCATCTCTGATTTATCACAATTTGAAATGTGCTGTAAACCCCAGATGTCATTTTACAACATTATGTGTACGTTGATTTTAGGGGTGTTTACGACCATTTTCGAATGCGTAAACCAGCTATTAAACATTCCGGTTACAAAAGTTTTTTGGTATCCAATGAAAATATAGGTAAATGTCTATCAATACACAAAAATTGGTGTCACTCCTCGATGGGACGAGGGGTGATTTGTGACCTTGAACTTGGCGACTTTATGAAAAAATCCAACTTTGAGGGCGCCCTACAAGAAAACGACGCATACTTTTCGGCTGATTTTTGGTAGGTGTGCAGACCAAGTGAGAGTCTCCAAATATGCATAATATTGGGATCTCAGCTAATTGAATTTTGAAGTTATCAGCTTCCAAACATGCACCCGAAAACATTAACTTTGACGCTTAACACCATTTCGGTGACCTCTTGCGCAATAACGGATTGTCAGATCTGCGCCATAATATATTGTACATGTTAAGGTCATAAAGTTCTTCCAATTTACAGAAAATGAGCAATGTATCTCATCTAATCGGGTTCCAGCAGTCAATCAAAAATAGCAAATTTTATTTAAACTCAGTTATTCGGCCACGCATTGGTTGCTAAGAGAGGCCGTATCTTAGCAACCGTTTGACCTTGGGGCAAAATATTTCAGAATCTTCCGTCAGACACTTGGGGGCACATTTGGTGCAAGTTAAAAAAAAATTGAAGGGGGTCGGGTTACAAATTGTCTGAAAATTGGTTGATTTGACGTGGATTGACCCACATGCGGGATGTAATGTTCAGTGTACTGTATACGCCGAATATTTTGCGAGGTTTTTATTTTCGGGAATTTCGAGAGTCGGGTGCTATTCGCAAAATTAAAGACGCGAAAATATTGACTCTGATCCTGATGTGAATGTTACATACGCGTGTACATTTTTCCGTTTACGATCCTTTCATGATCGCGAATTTAACCACTCGCGAAATCGTCGGGAATTCCCAATTTGCGGAAATTTAGACACGCGAAATATATGGCTTATCATACAATAGTTGGAGACTGTCATATTTTCTGAGAAGACCGATGTGTGATTTCTCTTGTTGTTGTCTATGTGTTACAAATTTTACTTCAAATCTAAAAGTTATCCCACCATAGTAGATCTGCACAATTTAGTGATTTCCCAGTTAATACTAATTAGGAGATGTTGAGTTGCCATAACAACAGCAATCACTCTTGTTAACACTGGCTAAAAATCAACAAAAAGACAAAATGAGACAAAACAAAACTCTGTTTAAATGTTGTTGTTTTGTTTGTGTATGTTTTTGTTTGTTTATTTATTTTTTTTTTTTTTACAAAAACAATTCAAGGAACACATGTTGTAGCTACTGACGAGGCTCACTCTCTTATTTAAAAACCCGATTGGATTTTGTGCACATACAGTACTTTGCCAGACATTTGCTGGATGTGACATGTATTCAAAAAGTAATGAAAAGAATATTCTGCCTATGTATATTAAAGTTGTCATCTTGGGTTCTGTGGGTGCTTACATAATGTACATTGTAGCTACTTGTACATTCCCAGGTGAATAAAATGACTCATATTTCATAGTTTATGGTTTGAAGTGCAAATGCACACCTACATGTACAATGTAATGCATACCAGTACCGAAAAAACAACATACCATGTAATTCATTAATGACCATGATCACATTATTGCAGGTAGAAATTAAATGTGTTGTGTAAATACAAATTCCATGTTGTTATTACAGAAAAGTGCTGTATCATTAATCACAATCTTATTCTTAAGACTCACTCCATTTTTCCTTTATGATGTAAGACTGACTTATAACCCTTTCAGTAACCCTCTTGGCTTGGACCAGGCCCGAGCTACATGTAAGTCGTAAAATTGTGAGTTTATGAATGGGTGGGGCCAAAGTGGCCTGCGCCAGGCGCAGACTATTTTGGCGCTGCTGCAGCCTAGCACCAGGCACAGGCCAGGCTTGGACCTGGTGCCGATCGAAGAGTTTATGAACGGTAGCAGCGCCAGGCTAGGGCCAAAATTCCTTGCGTCGTCAAAGGTCACAATTACCTGGTCGTGCCTCCGCCGGAGAGCACGTTCAGTTACCATGGTAGTTATCCCTTTAGTGGCGGGTCATCGTAAAAGTAGCGCGCAGCTCTGCTGTAGTTACTGAACGCAATTTTTACTGCTCGGCGCGGGCCAATTTAGCTCGGGCCAAGTTCTGGCCAAAAATGCGTGAGTAACTGAGAGGGGTATGATTCATTACAGTACTCGCATGGCAAACTGCAATCGATACATTATGGAAATAAACCAGCTCCCTGTAAAAATGTACTTGAAACAAGAAGAATTGGCAGGTTTCTGTTTACAACCAGGGAACGTGATGATTACATTTAGATGTATTAAATGTAGGCCTACATTTGGTGTCTACAGATTTTTATAATTCATTTAATGCTAAATTACATTTAGGATGGATATTAAGGGACAAAATGTGTTTTACTCTGAGGATGGATATTTCATTTAAAGTTAAAATGGTACCCAGGGTGGATATTAATACGTATTAGATTTACGTAGAATGTTTAACCTTTTACAGGCTGTCTATGAGCCGTGTATAGGGTTAGAATGCATTACGGTACATGAAGGTAAATTGCGTTTTAGAGTCAACATTTCAGTTATATGTTATAGTTAGAATGTGGACAGGAACGGTCAATATTTCATCAGAGAATCAAAATTACATTAAGGTTGCTATTACATGAAGAATTAAAGTGGTGTCACATTTAGGGTTAATATTACATTGAGTCAAAATGTACACTGTATGACATTTACAGGGTCAATAAATTACACTAAGCATTGTTTATTACATTACTGTATAGGGCACATACAGTTTTGGCTTGGCAAGTGCTTTTTCTGTGATGTAGAAATTCACAAATTTATGCAGAAAACAGAAAAATTTGGTTTGGAAGCATGTGTTCCCTTTTAAAGGGAAGCAGTCCTCACGAAATTAAAAAAAATATGTTGTTGTTGGTACCTCCAATGACCTACTTTCACCGAAAACAAACTTTCAAATCACCAAATAAGCTCGTAAATTTTGGTTGAAAAAGTGTGAATCTGCGTGGTGAATCTGCTAATGAGCAAGTCCTGGTGGAGAGTCAGACATCACCGAGGCACAACTCTTCCCAGCCATGTTCTGCTCGTTATCTGTACGCTCCCTAGTTACCCGGATGCATGAAGACGTCGGTGGCTACTACTGGTAGTATTTGACATTTTTTCTACGTTGTGTGTGTGTGTGTGTGTGTGTGTGTGTGTATTGTGTATTGTGTATGACATTCGCACAGTACACGTGTGGACGGTACAACTAGATCTACGGTAGATACCCCGTACGCGGTTTGCCCTTCACACTTTTCCAGTCTATCACAAGCGCAGCTGCAGCCCTGTCGCCGCTCATGCATGTTCTAGTACGTACAGATTGTAGGTAGACATGGTTCTACACAGCTACAGGCCTGCATTGTAGTACACTATAGGGGCGACCGCATTCAGCGTCGTCTGGTCAGGCTATCTTACATCAGTAGTTTTGCTCGAATCGTGCAGAAAATTTCCCAGGAAAATCCTTTTTTCCGTCCCAGACCCACAAAAGTATCGTGAAAGGTGAGCTGTATAGCTGGGAAATCTCGGTACAACGATGCCGAACATAAGAAACTTTAAGGGCCTACAAAATCTCGATATCGTGTTGTGACCTACCTGTGCGTGGACCATTTGAGAAGCGATGTTTTTACGTGGACCGGCAGGCTGTGGCCCTCGGTTATAAACCGAGAAAACTCCTGAAGCCAGATACAATCCCGACCATTTGCTCACATGAGTTATAAAACAGAAACACCTCGAGCATCGACTTCGAAGAGAACCGAGGGAAAAAAGCGTAGAGAGGAAAGTGGCTAGCTATGTTTCTTTTATCGTGGGGCTGCAGCCGGGGTTGGACTGCAGTACAGTGCCACTGCGCTAGCTGCTGCCAGTGCCAACTGGACATGCACGGCAAATTATAGTGGAGCGAAATCATATCCCTACGACCCCCTGTGTTTACCCTTCCCGGCTCACGTCATAGTTTTTTTTTCTAGGAAAGGCGATATCTGACTACTTACAGAAATATTGAGATACAAACAATATTTTCTTTGAAGAATTCGACTCTCTCATGCACAGGTTATCTTCGGCAAAATCAGCTAGACGGAGTGTTGTGTACATTAGTATGGTAAGAATTCGCGCGCGAGAGTGGTTTCTACGCTAAGAAGTATACAACACGGACGGAAGCTAGAAAAGGACCGTGCCTATTTGATGTCAAGTTCATTGTATATTTGGTTTAAAAATACATATAAATTTATGTTAAAAATATCAATTTTTCATGAATTATATATAACTAAGCTTGAAATATTTTGTTTGAAATAATAAAACCACAAACTTTCACATTATATGATAAAATTGCAACTAATCATTTCAACACTTAAATTGGTTTTTAGAGGCACGGCTGTCAACTTGGTGAGTAGGGCATGCATGACGTACCATCTTTTTGCCGGCTCTTACACGATCGCTTGCAGGAATTATTTTTCAAAAATCGCATACGGAGACAGTTTTTCATTTCCACGCGTATAAACTAGTGAAAGGTTATGTTTTTTACTCTTCTTAATTATCATTACAGTGAAAATCTCAGGACTGCTTCCCTTTAAAGTACAGTATACTCTACCTGTCCCATGTAGTACAGTAATACAGTGTAGCGACATGTTTTTTTTGTGTGAAATGCAGTATGTTCTGTTGAGTGTGAATAATGGACATTGTACATAAGCGAGTTGTTATTCAGTCCCTCAGTAGCAAATCTCTGTTGTAAAAACTTAAGGAAAGAGCATTCTCTGTCTAGTTCCTTCCCACGCCAGTTATTATTTATTCCATTAATGTGTCCCTTTCAGTGGGAGGTGCACATTATGTACATTGTACATGTATGTTGCATATTCGATAGTGTCAACACATACGTATGTACAACATAACACACACTCATCTTAACACCTGTGGGACATGTTGCTTGAAAGTTTGCTTGGTGATGTACACGGTATTATGGGGGTGAGAGGTTTGTGGTAACGCCATCTTTCTAGGGTCTTCTTTCGCCAAACCACAGTACTTTCAAGGACGACTTTGTACATGGTGCTACCACAAACCTCTTGTCCACATCTACAAGTAGGTTTTCACAAATTTGTGTATTGCGTTACATACACATACTTTGTATATTTACTCATCTTTATACGATATCGGTATGTTATGGGTGACAGATCAGGGAGAATGAATGAGGGAGGTGGGGAAAATGAGTTACTGCTCCCCTCTCTTTGTGGTTTCTGTTTTTCTTGTTTTTTTCTCATTTTTTTTTCTGTGATACAAGTATGCCATGTTACATGGTATGTTCATAATGCTGTTTCTGCATTGTATTTGAATGTAATCTACCACGGCAGACATAATTTCTTGTGCGCTCAATCATGTGTGTATCCGATGCTTTGTACATCTGATGTTGTGTACAAGTTTGAGAAGAAATGCTTCTCTAAGGGCCACAAAGTACGCTTGGGTGTCTGCACGAAAAAACCATTAAACAGCAAAGAAGACAGGCATGTGAACACAATACCCTGAACATGATGGCATTTTTTGTCTGGGTACAGTATACCCACACCCAGTAGAAGTTTCTTTGTGTATGTGTACACACATAATGAACTAAAAATATGTGCAGAGTCTGCATACATTCAATGTAAGCTTGTACAATGTAGGTTGGGGTCACATGAATATCCCTTTATGCTGGGGGGGGGGGGGGGGGAGGGGGAGTCATAATAACTACTATGTATATGAACATAATTATACACGTACTCCCACCAGATGAAGTGTTGCAACCCGCTCCAAGTAACATTTGAAAGGGGTGTCTTAAATCAGTCTACATTATTATGTTAGGTGGTCATGGTTAATGCGCCATTTATATTTTAAATTGGGTCTAATTTTTTGCAAATCGCGACTTCCTGTTGATATTCTAAAAGCTTGTACTGGAGCAAAATTCTTCCTCAGGTTTGTGGTGATTTTTATTTTTATTTTTATTTTTTATTTATTTATGCAGACATTACATTGTATTCACTTAGTAATTTTGATTATTTTTTAATCAATATATATGCAAGACACACATTTTCTTATTTTTTGAGAATGGGAGAAAGTTTATTGCCATGGTAATGACATTACAGCTAATGCCCCCACTCCTCAAAGAAAATGATTGAAAAACAACATCAAACAAATCTTTCGGTGCACACATCTTCCTCATTTTTTTCTTCAAGCATTTCAAGTGAACTTTGGCTTACGATGTATATTGATTTGAAAGCTACAATATATGTATATATATTTTTTTTTAATCAGATGACTTTGTCATTTCACAAGAAAAAACACGAGAAAAGATACAGGGTATGTCAGCAGTTCATGTTCCTACCACAACAGGTTTTGAATGATTTTAAAGGACAAGTTCACCTTTATAAACGTAAGGATTGAGGGAATGCAGCAATATTAGTAGAACACATCAGTGAAAGTTTGAGGAAAATTGGACAATCGATGCAAAAGTTATGAATTTTTAAAATTTTTGTGTTGGAACTGCTGGATGAGGAGACTACTAAGGCTCGTGATGTCATATGACTACAACAGTTTAAAGAAAATGTACAGAAAATTCAACATATTTTCACTTTTTTCGCATAATAAAAGAGCACTTGACTTGCCTCTTTCTAAAGGCAATGGGAATAATATTACCCGTAACACATGCGATGTCAGTAACGAGTCATGGGAATGTGTACTTTTTTCAAAAGATGGAATTTTTTGAAATTCTCTTTATATTTTCCTTATATTGTTGTATGCATGTGACATCATACACTGCAGTAGTCTTCTCATCCAGCGGTGACTGCACAAAAACTTCAAAAATTCATAACTTTTGAACGGATTGTCCAATTTTCCTCAAACTTTCAGTGATATGTTCTACTAATATTGCTACATTCTCTCAATCCTTATGTTAATGAAGGTGAACTTGTCCTTTAAAGCAATACAAATGCAAATGGACCCACAATTTTTACATTGGTTTAGCATTGAATATTGTATAATATGACATATTTTTTTCTTAATCATAACAATCAACATTTTAAACAGGAACAGCAAAGCTATGCCCTACAGTATGTTCCTTCATAGCATGCTGATAGCTGTACGGTAAAGGTTTATAAATCTTCAGTATGTTGCACTGAAATATATTTTGAGATCTCCTCTATGGGATGGTTGAGAATATGACATGTCTACAGGCTATTCACAGCATTCAGGAAAGAAAGGAGCCATGTATTACTCTGACTGTTTAGATATAGGGGTCTCGTACATGATCTCATTGCCTTTTAATAGGACTGTATGCATTGACTTCACACATCTGCATCCACTTGACTTTATTAATACGTATGATGCTAAACTCTGTGACTAGAAATTGTGCCATTATATATGCTGATGAAATCTTTGCCTCATGTACAGTACATGGCTGAAACAATGGGGGCAAGAAATCAAAACAAGTACTGCACGCTGAGCCATAGTACGTAAAATTCTACCCACAAACATGACCCTAACCTTAATCCTAGTCCTCACATCAAACTAAACCTAAAACCCTATCACAACCCTAACCCTGAAGTCCGGTTAAAGAAAGTATATTATACTGGAACAATTGTCCCAGGAACGAATGTTGTGTCACCATAAAAATACAGTCCAAGAAATATGTCGGTCCCAGAGATGCAATGTTGCAACAACATGGGGTAGAAATGCATGATTTAGACACCAAATGTTTTTTTTTTTTCTGTTCCCCCCCAAAAAAAAGAAAGAAAGAAAGAAAGAAATGAACAAGTACGATAGTAAATGCTGTGTCCTACTTGTACTTGGTGTGTAAAAAATACAAAGTGTACATCTATGATTGAACTTTTGGTGATATTACAAAATGTACATGAATGTGTTCATACAGTTTGTAGATAAGAAGGTGCCATTTAAACATTTTGCAATTCATACCTCTCTGGATTTTTAAATGTTTGACCTCGTTTCAGATACGGTCAGAAAGTGGAACTCCAGACTGACTAACTCCTTGAACTCTTTTACAGACAGTATTATTTGACTTTGGCTTTGCCTGGCTTTGTGGGGAAGTGAGGGGTCATACGATACAAAGGAATGTGACCTACTTTGTACATGTACGGGATGTCTGTGCAACATTACTGTCGGGAGGCTTTTGTGCTCCTTGTTTGTGCAGTGAACATCTATTGTATTTTGTATGTGAGCTCTGCTACATTCATTTCTCTGACTGTAGGTGAGAAGACAACAGAGGGCAGTAGAACCATTTGTTTGTCGCACGACGTCAACCTCTGGGAAAAAGGATGCATGCATGCAGGTAAGGCAAAAAAAAAAAAAATTGTTTGTTTGCCCTTAATTGTCAAAACCCAAGAGGGTCGGTCGGTCGGTTTTTTTTTTTTTTTTTTTTTTTAATACAGGGTACCCTTTTTTCCATGTCAATGCACTCAAAACTCCAAGAGATTCATTCAAATTTACGTCTTGCCAGGGCCCGGTACGCGAGGCAGCTGACAAACACTTATAACGTTCATCTTTGTTAAATTTTGGAAACAGCTCCAAAAAAGTACCTTCCATTGAGATGCTGGCAACTGAACTCCAAACAGTTTTGGTGCCATGACAGCTGGTAACGGATGCTGCAAAAGTAGCCATCTTGTGAAGGGCTGCACACTAACCCATTTTTTTCTGCCGGTCCGACCTGTCTCTGTGGGACCGGTAAATGCCCCGTTTTACCATTTTTACAGGTCCGAACAGAAAATTTACCGGTCAACAACAACAACAACATAAAAAACATTAAATGACTTGCAAACTTATTTTCTTGTTTTTTATGGATGTATCCCCCCCCCCCCCTCGTGTATATTATACAGATTAATATTTTTTTTTTTTAACTTGCATTATAATTATTGCACAAGAAATTTAAAAAATAAAGACAGGAAAAAATTAGAATGTTACTTTGTGAATTACATGTAGTGTAAAATGATAATGAACAAAATCAGATTGTATCAAATGCGTTTGTGACTTTTTCTAAACATCAGCGCACGAACTTGCTGCGTAACCTGCTCTTGGTGGTCAGTTGGATTGCGATGATTTCATGAATTATTTTAGCTGTGATATTTTCTGATGCACGCGATACAAGGGGTTCTTTATTTTTCTCCCGATATTAAATCTCTTCGCATTAATTTTGTGCATGCGTTCTTGAAAGGTACACGACATGCAGGGCCGAATTCGCAATCCTTTTTGCGCCCATTTCCACCTCAAATATTAGAGGGATTGTGACGATTTCATGAATTAATTCGGCTGTAATATTTTACGATGCACGCGCCAAAAGGGGTTGAAAATGAGTCCTTTATTTTTTCCCGATAAACTCTTCGAATTTCGTAAGTGCGTTCTTAAAAGATGTATACCACACGGCCGAATTCGTGATACTTTTTTGCGCCTATTTCTTCCTAAAATGTCAGCGGGATTGTGACGATTTCATAAATTACTTCGGATGTAATCTTTTGTGATGCACGCACCAGCTAGAATGGTTGAAAATGCGTTCTTTATTTTTCTCCCCATAATCTCTTCGCATTCCGTAAACGCGTTCTTAAAAGATACACGACACGACCAAAAATCATGATTCTTTTTGCGCCTATTGTTTCCTCAAACTTCAACGGGATTGCGATGATTTTATGAATTATTATTCGGCTGTAATCTTTATGATGCACGGGCCAAAAGGGTTTGAAAATGTGTCCTGTATTTTTCTCCCTATAATCTCTTCGCATTTCGTACATGCGTATACGACACGGCCGAATTTACGATCCTTTTAGCGCCTATTTCTACATCAAATATCAGCGGGATTGCGATATTTCGTTAATATTCCGGCTGTAATCTTTTGTGATACATGCACCAGAAGGGTTGAAAATGCGTTCTTTATATCTCCCCGTTAATCTCTTCGCATTTGTGCATGCGTTTTCAAAACTATACACTGCATGCAGGGCCGAATTCGAGACTCTTTTTGCGTCTATTATTGTTTACTCAAATTTTAACGGGATTGCGATATTTTCATGAATTACTACTCGGCTGTAATCTATATGATGCAAGCGTCAAAAGGGGATGAAAATGTGTCCTTTATTTTTCTCCCGCTAATCTCTTCCCATTTCGTACATGCGTGCTTAAAAGGTATACGACACGGCCGAATTCACATTCCTTTTTGCGCCTATTTCTACCTCAAATATCAGCGGGTTTGTGGCGATTTCATTAATTACTTCGGATGTAATCTTTTGTAATGCACGCACCAGAAGGGTAAATGTGTTTTTTATTTTTCTCCCGATAATCTCGTCGCATTTGTGCATGCGTTTTGATAACCAACACGGCATGCAGGACTGAATTCAAGATCCTTTTTGCGCCTATTATTTCCTCAAATTTCAACGGGATTGCGTTGATTTCATGAATTTTTATTCGGCTGTAATCTTCTATGATGCACGTACCAAATGTGTCCTTTATTTTTTTTTTCTCCTCTATAATCTCTTCGCATTTCGTACATGAGCTTTTGAAAGGTGTACGACGCGGCCGGCCGAATTCATGATCCTTTTTGGGACGATTTCTACCTCAAATATGTAAGCGGGACTGCGATGATTTCATGATTTTTTTTTCTCCCTAGTATTATCTCTTCACATTTTGTGCATGTGCGTTCTTAAAAAGTACACGGAAGGGCCGATTTCGTGATCCTTTTTGCGCCTATCTTCATTGTGAGATCATTCTGAACGAATGAAAATATTCATTTGTGAAATGACTGTGTAAATTGAAACTGAAAGCAATCAGATCCATTTACTGTATTGCTGAATATCGAATATGTTTTTACTTTTCTAAAAATCGACACAAGTAAATTATTTAGTTCTAACATGTCAACTCAGGATCGGATCGTGAGTAAAATGACCCAGAAATGCGTGCGCTTCTAATTTTATCAATGCTTCTTGTCTGGCATGACCGCCGATTGCAAGCAAACGAAAAGCAGTTACTCTGTACATGTTTTGCATGTACATGTATTGCATGGCATGGCAGTGCGTGAGCAGCGCCAATGCGCAAGCTAGCGCGAATAACTGGTCGCCAGTGTGCAGCCCTGTACTAAGTGCATACACTGTATTTTGGTGCATGCATTGATTGGATTTCGTGTGCGTGCACGCATGTGAGCCAAAAGGTAGCTACATTGTAGCATGCAATGCATGCTATAAAACGTAGCCTGTGGACCCGCGCGGCCCGAACACAATTACGACGGGTCGATGAGATGAAAAAAAAACAAAAAACAAAAAAAACATTTTTAGACTTTTTGTAATTCTTCCTCTAGCTTAAAATGGATAATTTTGGGTTTAAAATCATTCACAAATTTGTAGAAGATGAAATTTGTGGAAAAAACATAAACTTGAAAGAGAAAAAAAAAAAAAAAAAAAAAACCGCGACCCGAAATTTCCGTGATTTTCGGTCGGTCGCGAAGGGCAAACAAACCATTTTTTTTTTTTGGCCTAAGTCTCAAGACAAGCGCATTCCTGTTACCCACTCTCTTTCCCCCTTCCCCTCCCCCTCCAGATATTTTAGATCAGTTTCTAATCCTCACTATAAACCATAGAAAAATCAACATAACATAACTATTAAAAAGTTTCTTCATCTAAATTTTTAAAAAGAAATACAATTGAAGACCTGAATATAAGAACGACCAAGTCCAATTTTTTTTGCCAAATTCAGTTTGACATGGGAAATTGTAGCTTATGCATGGACTCATCTTGTGTATAAATGATAAATCGTACATGTAGTTACCCATGGAAGTGCCTGAAATAAATGAGCGAAATCTTATATGAATGTAAGAATGAAGGACTTCGGTCATTCTTACATTCATATTATAGCGCCCTCTCTCATCCTTCTCTCATCTCTATTGCAGAATATCAGTGTATGATTCAAAGAACGACCCAAGTCCATCATACAAAATGGCCTCTCCACAATTAATGTAAATGTTAATTGTCATAAGAATATATGTTCTAATTTGTATTTAATGTTGCCTTCCCATCACAGTTAAATAGAATATTATTGGACAAATAATAAAGATATGAAGTTTTTTTAAATTTTACTCAAAATGGTCTTCCATGGACTTGGGTCATTCTTATATTCAGGTACTCTATTTGCATTCAAGAAATTCCCATGTGCATGTTGCCAGTGAACTTATCTTTCATAGATAGGGTGCACAAACAGATGGGTTTCTCTACATTTTGTCTTTTTATTTCTCAAAGACATAAGCCAACTTTAAGAACTCTTCTTAAAGTTAGGGGATACCTTTTACAGACCTCCCAAAATGTAGCAAAACATTAAATATGAACCTCGGGGGACTTGTTTAGGCCACTGCTGAGAAATTTGGAAGTCAACAGTTATCTACAATTTGAATAATGCACAAAACTCAACTACTCAGTAGTTCTGTGTGTCAGCCACACTTAAGCCTTTTCGTTGCAGTCTTCTGTATTTTTTATCTATAAACACAAATCTAAAAGTATAAGAGCTGATGTAATAACATATAGAGTGTGTGGCAAGAATGTATATAAAAATGTTTGTAAATTTTGATGAACTTTCTTCACAAAATAAACATGATGAAGACACATGCAGTGCATGGGTCTGCAAAGGTAGTCTAGTAATGTACTGGAATTTATGGCGAGCCCCGAAAAAAATTCAATTCAAAATCTAACGGTCAATAAAAATGTACTAAGTGTTACCTTCCACTTTCAATACTTTATGGGAGTTTCTAAAATGATACTCTCTTCAACATACCACTGTATTTATACAACTCTTCATTTAAGGCATGCAAATGGGATTCCCTACCTTTAAATCAATCACTAATCAGTTATTCTTTTCATGAAGAATTAGGAGATGTAGAAAAATGTCTATTCTATATGTTTAGAATGGTTCATGCAGGACCTTTTCCAAAAGAGTATATGAAGAATAAGGCAGCATCTACAGACTTAAGTTATCTCACTCATTTACAGACTTTACAGTAATCTAATCCAC
Source organism: Diadema setosum (assembly GCA_033980235.1). NCBI lineage: Eukaryota > Metazoa > Echinodermata > Echinoidea > Diadematoida > Diadematidae > Diadema > Diadema setosum. The sequence continues at coordinate 31,430,890 of CM067070.1, forward strand.
GTGTATGATGATCACTGTGTCAAGGCAAGGCACATCATTGTGCATTATCATCATTTTTATTTTTCGTAACGTGTGCAGATCAGAGCCACTTTTAGTGACATAGAATCTCCCAACGTGAGCTTTGGCGAGAGATTTATCTCTTTTGTCATCTCTTTTAATACTGCAAAACTTATTCATGGCATCTCCGTACAGTTTCCGGATGACGAGCTGTCGGTCTTGCGGGAGGAGAATGAAGCTCTGAGGAAGGAGAACACGGAACTCCGCAACAAGGTGGACCGCCTCGTGGAAACTATCGCCCTCAATGATGGTAATGATGGATTCGATTAGACTGGGAGTTGGTTAGAATAGACTATCAATAAGCCAGTTTGGGGTTCCACTTTGAGCATGAGCAGAAAAAGGTCATCTGTACCAGCAGAGCATGGTGGTTTTTAAATTCACTGAGATAAGCATCTGTGATGTAATGATTATTCAAGTGATCCCTATAAGTGATGCTTGCCAGCACATCCACCTGACAGCAAAAGCGGTGTCTGACAATATCAATAGAAAGAGATTGTTAACACATTCAATGCAAAATAATGAAATGGATGCTTTCCAAAATGCCAATGGAAGGATCATTCTGGTCACCTGGTCTATGCAAGTTCATCCTTTATTTGAACATGACTGATGAATTCCAAAAATTGTTAAGTTGGGCAAGCTCATGCCTTCTGTCGCTTGAAACTAGTGGAGTGCCCAATCAACTGAGAAAGAAGAAAGGTCATTTGTACCCATGTGCCCATGAGCTAACCCCGAACTGGCTTATTGGCGCTGGTTATTGCTTGATTTAATTGGTTGGTTGATTTGATATTATTTTGGGGTGTAATTCTGAGTGAATGAAGTCAAATGAATGGGACAGTTTGCAAACATAGAGCAATGCGTGATGCAACAGGAATAGAGTACTATGTCCTTTTTACCATTTTGCACACTCTCATCTAATTTGTAACATGTGGTCCATGTATAGCAAGAAGTCAAAATTGTGCACTATATCATTAAATATAGAAGTGGGGATTGATGCAGGACTCTGGCATAATGCACAAACATTTGTATGGAAGATTTGTGTGGACGGTATTTCAAGATAAGAAAGTTTTCCTTTTTTTTTTGGGGGGGGGGGTGATGGGGTGACTGGAAAGAGATGATAAAACCCATTCAACTTGCAAGGTGTACAAGTCATGAAATGCAAGTAAAATAATACAACCGGCACAACATTACAAAACAACATTTAATGTGTAACAATAAAACGTGTCTTTCTGTGGATAAATGAGAAAACATCTGACAAGAGGCATTCTATAAATCACAATATTTTCCAACTTGTGCTGACTGCCCCCTTATCCTGTATTTCTACAAATAGATTCCTGCAGAGAGTAAGGGAAGAGGAAACAAGAAAGATTCTCAGCTATATATTCATGCAGAAAGTAGGTGAAGTTTAATCCTAAAGTGCACTTGTTGGTGAAGTTAGGAGGAATACCTCAATATGTCACTTTATACTTGGGTTCTATCATTGATGTAGAGACAATGAAATGTTTTTTTTTTTTTTTTTTTCGCTCCTCCCCATTCCAGCTCTTCCCAGTCTTCTTGCTTCCCTGAGAGGGGAGCATCCCCAGGAAGCCGGCTCTGGTCAGGGCACCTCAGCCACACTGCCCGCTGTCCAGACCCCCTCGTCCACCCCCTCCACCATCACCATCTCCAAATGCCATAGCCTGGCCAACGAGGAGCCAGCGGCGTACACCATCTCGTCGACGCCCGGCGACGCCGACGGCGCCCCGCCCATCTCCGAGATCGCCACGGTGATGGTCCCGCAGGAGGTGCCTAAGTCCGGCGTGCCGACCACCGTCTCACAGATGTCCATCGTGGACCGGATGGCCATCCCCCAGACCAGCCAACCACCGGTCACTGTGGTAGAGCAGGAGCTCCTTCCACCTTTGACCATTCAGCAGGTTTCCCAGCAGCCGGTCAGTCTTAGCTTGTCCTCTCAGTATCATGTGAAACTCTGAGCCATTCCTCTTTATATACGGAATTGATAATACTGCAAATCATCAGAGATTAGAAAGGCACTCTGAGAACACAGACCTCCACCAAGCTGCTCATTTCTACCTACATGTACAGTATATATTGTGATTTCCTCCCATGATATTCAAAAAGATTCCTGGATCCAGATGATTATCTGGACTGTTACCAAAATTTAATTCTCTCTTCCTTGTGTCATTACCACCATTTCATAAAAAATAAATAAATAAAAGAATTAATGGATAAAAAGCAGCAATCAAAGTCTGTCATATAACTTTTTGAGTTGTTTTGCAAACAAATAAACATACAAACAAGCAAACCAATGGTGGCAAAAATATAACATCCTTAGCAGCAGTAACAATCTCATATAATTTTCCGTAAGCAGCTGACACTTATCTTTCCCCAATTTGTCCATTCTTTTGCTAAAACATAACAGTATCATGGGGAGTTTCTTTCAAACTCGTTTGTGATTAATGCCAGGTATCAGATTTAAAACTTAAAACATTTACTGACTCTCTATCCTTAGAACAGCAATGATACATCATGACAGCAAAGTAAAGTTAGTCATCATTTATGAATTCACTACTTCAATAAGAAACTATATTTACAAGGCATTTAATGAATGGTATAATGGTCAAAGTCACTATCTGCACTGAGCCATTTATTCTATCGTGTTTTTAATAGGTGCAACAGTTGTATGACGTGTTGTCAGAGTTGATGTTAGATCAACATGGAACACATGGGATAATTAACTTCTGGTTGCTCTTTTTTTTTTCTTTTTTTTTAAAGAACATTTTCTCAGCATTTGATGTATATCTTGATAAATAATGTTAGTGCCCTTTATTCTGTCATGTTGCAGGTGCACATTCCAAGAGCACCAGTGGTTCCTGTCCTGGCGCCGAGCATCCAGATGACTTTAGCCAACCCGACACCGATGGTACCACCAGGGGCACCGTCCCAGCTAGCCATGCTGCAGCAGAGCCTGCCCAGTCAGGTCCCCCAGTCACCCTCCCAGGTGGTGCTGTCCGGAATGGCACCACCTACCATGCTGAGGATGAGGGGCAAGGTGCCGCCCAGAGCGGGGGCTAAACAGACGGAAGAGACGGTATGTCACCCCTCAGAAATTTTGGGGGAATTCCCAACTAGACGTGACCTCAGTATCTGACTGGCATGCTGGAAAACTAGAAATTTTCTTGTGCAAAAAGCTTGCGCAAATTTTGCGATTATCCAAGATCCGTGAAAATGAAATGCACACAAAAGTTTTTTTTTTTTTTTTTTTCTCCACACAATGCATCGAATGCCAGTGGCAATGTTGAAAAGTTTCATGCAGTGTAAAAGGCCTCAGGCTTCAATTTGCAAAAGTTTCATGCCGCAGATATTTCTGGTTTTAGAGTACGACATTATGTCATGCTACTTGTATAGGTAGAGAGTCTCTAATCTCGTCTAGAATCCAAAATGTGTGCATTTCTTGTTGTAATGTTAAAGTTGCCTTTAAATAGGCAAGCTATATGGTTTTCAGCTTTAGTTGAAGAGGTACACATTTGATTGTGAATAGGATTTTAACAATCACCAGATCCTGAGATGGACACATAGTTGTTCTTACAATTGTAAGTTTTATATCTTTTTTGTTTGTTTGTTCGTTTGTATGTTTTCAGGGGGGGGGGGGGTGCAGTGGGGTCACAATCAGTAAAATTCATTACTTTAATACTTCCATGATGTCCTTCACTTGTTTTGTGTTTATTGTAATTTTCTTAAGAGTTTGTCTTTGGTAGTAAAATCGTGACCATTAGATAGATTCACATTTCTCAGTGACAAATTTAGAGGAATATTAAAGGACGTTGGCATTAGTCCGTCTTTTTGTATCCTTCCATGTAAACATTCACAATAATTTTTCAAATATGAGACATCTGTTTTTGCTCTCCGATCTGCCCTGCGTTTCCACAGATTGAGATCACGCTGAGCAACCGGGTCAAAGTGGACAAGAAGCTGCTTGACCGCTGCAACCACACCAACTTCCGCAAGCTGACCTCCGACCTCCTGATGTGTCTCTTCTCGCGGAAGGTGCTGAGCCGGTCGACACTGGGCGGGACCAGTCACTCCATCTCCAGGACGACGGGACTCCCGACCAACAAGACCCGGCTGGACCCAGACAAAGTGGAAGCTATCATTGGTGGGTATTGAGATGAAGCAACAAACATCAGGCCCAACAGACAAATGGCACAGGAGTTCTGTAGGGGTTCTGCTCATGTTCAGAATTGGGACTTTAACTCGTTGAGGACAGTTTGATTTTGCTACAACACACATTTCCCATACACACCTGCCCGAGTATACTCGGGACTTGTTCTCAACGGGTTAAAGTGATGGTGTAGTTTTGGTGAAGATGAGGGATTCTGATTTTAACTATTTGTGAGATAACTGTATACCACTTATGAAATGTTAAAGCGTGATATACTATTGTTTGAGGTGTGAATTCAGCTGTTAACTTCTATGCGAGGTAATCAGAATCCACTTTATGAAATCTTAAAGAGCATACAAATCTAAGAGGAATTCAAGGCTTAGTTGATGGAAATTGGTTTTGAAATGGCTGGGATATCCAAAAACGAAGTAAAACAAAGTGGTCCTAATAAAAGATGGGTCCCACCTTTTATTAGGACATCTTTGATTTTGGATATCTCAGCCATTTTTGAAAACCAATTTTCATCAAATAAACTTTGAATTCCTCTTAGAATTGTATGCTATTCCATGTTTCATAAGAGGTTTCTCATTTTCTCAGAAAAAAGTTGGAAAACCCCATCTCAACTGAAACTATACCATCCCTTTAATCACTGCAGAAATTGCAACCAGACATTATGCATTCTTTCGTATCTGATGGTAGAAGACAAGTCTGATCTACAAAACAAGAACAGGTTCTTTAACCATGCAAAAGAAATCTCATGCGCATTTGTCCATGCGTGCTTAGAAATTATGATAGGAAAATCAACTCCATGCCATGTTTTAAGCAAGAGCGGCAGGTTGGATTTTTAACACATCCCATGTATTCAACATATTTTGTATGTTTTGTTTTTTTTTCGTGAATTTTGCAATGAGTAATATTTGTAAAGTAGTCCTGCAACACAGTGGACTTTTCCTATATCATTCAACTTTGATCATGAAGCTTCATGAGTATTGAAGTATATTGTGATGCAAACTGATGCAATTATAGGGCCTTGAGCATTTGCTCAGGCTAGACACAACTAACATTCCAGCCTAATTATACTTTTCTGGTTGCCTTGTAGATTATGTCCAGCGAGTGACCGGTGTACCGGTCAGGGCAGTGAAGGATGCAATTCGCACCAAGCTGAATAATGAAGCCAAGCGGATGCACCGGCAGATCATTTTCAAGAGGTGAGTTGGTTTTAGAGACAAATCATTTGGGAAATTTGATTTGTTGAGAGAGACTTTCCTTTTCATTTGACAATTATTGCTTAGAATATAATTCAAAATGCAACTTTGGATTCATGATTTATTTGAATCAAATGCATCAAATTTCAAGTTGATTTGGTGAGTATATCAAATAAGTACAATGTATGTGTGAAATTTGAGAGAGTAAATTCGTAGCCATTTCTCGGCTGTTGTGCTGTCTAGCTAATATATTGCTAGTATCATTATTGTAAAGTCAAGATTTTTGTGTAAACATTACATTTTAACCCTTGACTGTGTACCATGTACAATGATATTAAGATTTGATGCATCTTCGTGTGGGACGATACAAGGACCTTGTTTGGGTAGGAAAATCTTTTCCTGATTTACGAAAGCTGGGCAAGAATTGCTCATGAGTTTGCTGTGAATACAGCAAGAGACTCTGCTTTAACCCTAAAGGGGCCGGGCTTTTTTGGCTATGCTCAGACCGGGGGGGGGGGGGGCCCCCCTGAGATCTCGGCCATCGGTGGTGCGATCGCGATGAAATTCTGCATGCGTGAGACCCGCGTCATAATCTACAAGATTGTGTTATAAGATTTTTTGAAACAATCAATTTCTAATTTTAATTAATTAATTATGCAAATTAAGCTCAAGGTGATATTTTAGCTTAATTAAAAGCATTGAGAGTCTAATTTTTGATCTGTAAATCTGTTTTAGCATATTCAACAATTGTACATCACAAAAACCTCCAAAACTCATTTCAATTCTTTTGTATTTTATTGTTTTCAGAATTTCTTATGTATTTCTTTGTTTTTCAACTTTTGTTTTTTCTTTGTTTTTTCATTGGAAATTGTCACTGACCACTTTTCTACCATAATTAGCACAAAATTAATCAATGAAAGTGATTAATTGTAAAAATAATCAGGTTTTTATGCCTTTCATGACAGAGCACTGTTTTCCATAGGAAATGTACACAAAATCACAAAATTGTGCCCGTTTTGGAGCGACATTCCGTTACAAAAATGGGCGTGGCTTCGCAAAAGTATGCGCGGACGTTGCAAATTTGGTCTCAAAAGTTGCGCGAGACTTGAACGAAGAAAGTCAAGAAGCCTCGCGATGAGGCCTTCTCGCGTTACAGAATTATAGCGCGAAACGTCGAGGGGGGGGGGCGGATTCCCCCCCCCCCCGGCCCTTTTAGGGTTAAAACATTGATTTAAAGGTACTGTTTACCATTGAGAGCAGTGATTAAAAAAAAAAAAAATGTTTGAGTTAGCAAATCTAATGCATATGTGTATGTCAGTTGTATCACAAAACATCCTACCTTATAAAAATTTTGGAATATAGTCTAAAATATTAGGAGATATCACTATTTTCTCACTAAACCGTAACTGTAGACGGTTTGGTCTAGAAACAGTGTTATTTTGACTATTGTTCACATTTTGTATATATTTAACAATGCTCAACATTGATTATACTGATTAACTTTTATACACTAGTTGTTTCTATCCCTAACTCACATTTTAGAACTATTTGGAAGCACTAAAACTGGGTTTTTGTTTCATCTGCAAATGGTAAACAATGCCTTTAAGATTCTAGTCTTCATATCTTGTGATCATTTACTTTTGTCACTTCCAGTAGGTCGGTGCACTATCCAGGAGCAGGCACTGAAGACCCTACATAAAGATTCGGAGCTGACGCCACTTCAGCTGTACGTCTGGTAATTTCCAGGACGAGTCTGCCCCAAGAAGATATCTTCCCCCCTCCCCCAACCCCTTGTATACGGTAGTCTTGCCCACAAGTCGTGTTTGATTATCTGAAGTCCCAGATTCTCCGTAAGTGTGAGTGTAAACACAAAAGAGGACTTGTGTAACTGAGAAGCAAATCTCTAATCAGCTAATCATGGTGACGAGACATTTCAATTTCGTAACAGAGATATGAAACAAAACAATATAGCTATATCAAAATCAAGATATGCAATTTCCAGGCATTTTTCATGCATATTTGGTTTATGCATCCCTTTCCTATTGTATCATGTTGATGTTAGCTCCAGCACGGTATGTGCAGTAAATGGCAGCTGTGAGTCTCTGTAATTGTTTATTTGTTTGTATATTTTTTTAAAATTTGTTTTGATGCCTGGAGTAGTTTTAGCCCTTTGTGTTGTGCTCAGCCCCACTGTAATTGGACTTTCTTCCCCGACACCAAAGCACAATCAATGGACTTAATTTGTATTCCCGCTGTCAAATGGAAGTGGATTTTTTAGATTGGTGACACTCGGCTCTCTTGATTCATCTCAAGTCAGTGTGAATCTCGAAGATGACGATTTCTTGTATCATAGCATCACTGGGGCGATAAGACCTCGTATGTACAAAATGTCAAATGTTTAGAAGAGCCAAAAACATGGCTGCCAATGCACTATATCAAATGGGAGTGCCTTTCCTTTAACAAGCCATGGTGGCTTCATTTTTGGGGTAAGACAGCTAGGATTTTGACAGGACATCACTTAACTGATTATCTGACTATTAATGCCAAAAAGTCATTTTCGCTAAAATTTGAGTTTTCAAGGGTTTGTCACCCCAGCGACAATATATCAGTGAAATAACAGTCAATGGTTGGATAAAATGTGATCACATAATAGCAGACCTTGGATCACATGATAGCAAGCCTTGGATCACATGATACTTGGCCATGGATCACATGATCATGGCTCACATGATAATGGACCATGTTCTCCCATGGGCATATCACACTTAGGAATGTTCACCCGAGGGAGAACATTTTGATGTATAACAAATGGTGAGGAGGAATGTAAAATGGACAAGCCTACGCGGTATTTTGTGTAATAGTGGTATGCAGCTATGGATACGCTCCACCCACTACAGGCCCAAAGGCACTGAGTTTGAAGCTGCGTTCAGCTGTCCATACTTAGCTTCCTGTGGGCTTGTTTGCTGTGCTGCAAAACTGGCTAGCACAGAAAGTCCAATGTGAAGGTATAGACAAGGTTCCAATGCGATCATCAAACCATGCTGAGGGCCGTGTATGGGGGCCCCCTATACACATGAGCAAGCGCATAAGCATTACTGTATACGCTGTTATTTTCGCGAATTATGGGGTTATAGACATTTTCGCAAGATGTTGTTAGACGCCGATGCTTACGTTAATGCTCTATAAACAAAGCGTGTGGAGACATTTTTGCATGTTGTTGAATTTGCGATCCAACTGTGATTCGCGAAAATCGTGAAAATTAAACCCTCACGAATATAACAGCTTATACAGTTCATCCCATGTCCCATCAGGTGGCTATGCTGTGTGTGTACCGTGCACTAGAGCTATGCACCTAATACAAATATGATTTGTTTTTGCCCCTCAAGCAATGCATCATTTGATGTCACAGAACCTCATTTATACCTGGTACTTTCGTGTGTAGGTACTTGAACCATCCCATAACACACTCCATATTATGACATGTTTTGAGGAAAGTAAAGAATGTTCTCACCGGAGGGTTTGAAAAACTAATTTGAGGATGTTATCAGACCCTAACAAGCATTCATGTCAAATCCTCTGCAGTGGACATTGTTTGCATCCCCACCTACACTAGCCATCTTCCGTATAAAGTATAATGATGTTTGTAGTGCAGTGTAATATCCATGCATACTGTCAGTGCCAGTCATAACAGGCATGTTCATACTGCAGCAATGATTTCTAAGCAACTCATTTCTTTCTCTATTCTTTTTTTTTTTGGTGTAGTTGTTAAACCTTTTTTTTTTTTTTCGTTTCCACTAAAAAACTGTGCATCTGGACATCACTTGTAGGATGAGGGATATTGCTACAGCCGATATTTTTCGTCGCACCAGCACAAAGACATTGATGTAAACGTTTTAAAGTACCATTCGGATTAATCTCATCTGCAAGGGATATGCTTGGTCCGACACATAGATCTTTGTGATGGCAGCACTCTGGTTTCATTCCCTTCCTGTATCATGTCATGTGCAGAGCCTGTGTAACTTTCTCTACTTAACCATCTGTTAATGCTTTCTTCACACTCAGACTTCCCTGTTGTATGTGTATGAGTATTATGCAAAGCGTTTGAACCAAAGTATCCAGCATTTAGCAGCATTATCTATGTATTTAACGACAGATAACGTCACAGCTTTGTATTGGTGTGACCATAAAGTAAGTCTTCGAGAATGGCAATATTGTCAGTTTTACATCAGAAGGTCTGAAGTGTTTTTAAAGAGTCTAGGACCTTTTAGAGTAAGACTGAGGATCATTAATAAGCAATGAATGCAAATTTGACACCAGAATTTGCCAATAGTTTGTAGTCTTGTGATGATTGTCCGCAAGACAATTTTATGTTGTTTTTCTTCCTTTTGTTGAAAGAATATCACTTTTATAGTTTATGTAATACTAGAAGTGATGTATAATTGATCCAAAGAGTAAATCTTATTTGTTGTTGTTGGTGTGTATCCAATGAAAGGCTGTTATTGTTAGCCTTTTTTGGACATGAGGCCGTGTGGCGTTAGTGTATTGAGAAATATATATCTTTCGAAGCTCTTGGAGATTTTCTACATCTGGCACACAAGCCAGTGTCAATTAAGATCTGTGCGTGGAGTGAGAGTGTAATACAATGTCTACTTGGTCATTTGAGTATAGCGTACACCAACTCTGCGGTGTTAAGTGTTTGTGTAGCGCTAGTTCAAGCTGTGTAGTGTGAGATATTTGTATTTTGACTATGTGTACAACATATTTGTTGGGAAGGGTATAGCTGAATGTCAGTGTACTTTCTACAGACTTGCATTGGTGTAGCATTTAGCATCTGCTACGTGTATCCTATGCATATGGACTACAATGATGACTACTAGAATACAACTTGAGGTGGTGAGTAAGATAGGCCTACTGTATACCTTTTTGATAATACAAGCTCTCTTCTGTCTCTTGTGCTGATTTTGAACCAGAAATTCCTCCTCGGAAGCCATACTGCTGTATGTCAGGAGCAGTAAGCTTTTCACCGTGGAATATATATAAAGCTTACCAAAACAGGCCACTGCAGGATTATATACACCAGTGAAGAATAACTGTGAAGTTCAGTTTTAACCCGTTCCATACTGAATTCTGAAATGCCCATACACTTAATACACAGGCCACCAGGTTCCCGTACGGAACAGGTTAATACACAAAGTGGTTACTTCTGATGTTGATGCCGATGTCTTCAACAATCTAAAAGAGATAACTGTCTCCTCATATGCCTAGATATCTTGATAAAGAGTTTTCATGGAGTTGATTCCTGCTGGTGATACTACATTTCAGCATCATCTCTCCTGGAGTATGTAGAGTTCTTGCTGTTTTGCTTCCAGTTTATCATGAGTGGTGATATGCTCTTTGTACTGAGGATGGACTTAATTATTAAGGATCACTACTGCTGCAAGTTTGTTCAGACGCAGTCTACTTGGTGCAAGTGATATGTGAATACAGAATCAGGTCTGGGGTTATGCATGTTCAGTAAAAACAAATAAAATCTGGATGCATATCAAGTGTGAACACATACTGGCAGTAAGATGGAAATGCTGCCGGCGTGTTGATACTGGTGTAGGTTGAGATGGTACGTTGTATGCATGCAGACACGACAAATCCTGGCATATTACAAAAACTCTGGCTGCATAGTAGTGAATGGTGTACAGTTAACCTCATGAACTGTAGACGTTGCCATAGTAGTAGTAGTATATGTATTACAATTGTGTCTTTCATCAGTGGGACTAAAAGGTACAAATATTTGCAAAAAAGAAGACAATCTCCTCCTTTGTTGTTCTTAGATGTTATATCTTAAACCCAGCACCCGTCCTGTACAATATGTGTCTTCATTTCTATGATGCATGCTACAGGTAATGTAGTGTGTACAGCTTTTGCAATCATTGTGGACTCTTTCTTAATTATCACTATCATTATCTCCCCCCCCCCCTACTATTCAAACACTAGGGAAGGTTTTGTGTAGCTGTTAACAACTCATAACATATTCATGGCAGCCATACCAATGATTTGATTACATACAAAAGGTTGTTCATCTTCATGGAAGTTTTAAGTTACTGTTATCCAGCAGCAAGTCTCAAAAACCATGTTTCTACCATGTTGCACTGCATCATTCAACAACAACAACAACAACAACAACAACAACAACAACAACAACAACAACAACAACAACAACAGCAGCAACAACAACAACAACAAAACAACAACCACAGCAAAACAACAACAACAACACCCTGAAATAAGAAGAAAGAAAACAAACAAAACAAATCAAAGCAGCCAACTGGCATAGAAGCATCACATGCAGGCTCCCAACAATGGCGGATCGAGGGGGGGGGGGGGGGGGGCTCATCGGGTGCGCTCCTCTCTTTATTATTATTTTGGAGGGGGGGGGGGCATGCGCCCCCTTTACTAATTTGTAAAGGCGCCTCCTCTTTACGGAATTCCTGGATCCTCCTCTGTCCCAAGACTATGAAAGACAATCATTTCTGTTTTTTGTCATGACAATTCCATATTACGTTTAGCAGATTTTTTTTTGTAAGTTACATGTATGTCTTGCCTGTGTGTCAAAATGTGACACCTTCTGTTGATTAGGCACCTACTGTGTTGTGGGAACCACAATTTAGGATGTGATTTAAAGAACTCGATGCCATGCGGACCCCAATGTGTGGTTTACAAATGTAGACAAGAACACCTATACCCCTGCCCAAGTGATGATAGAATAGAAATCACCATCTATTTTATTATTTTTTTTTCTTCAATATACAGTGTGTGTAGGAAAGAGGTGGTTTGTATCTTGCTTACCAAGTTAACGTTTCAAGGGTTTCCAACCAATAATATGATTACATGTCAAAAATGCTATCATATGTCACTGACAGTAGGCTGTGTGTACAGAGCATTTTATTACTCAAGAACCTGTAGGAATGTTGACAATAAGTTCACATTTTTTATCTTGAAGGAATTTCTTTTACTCTTTTTTTTTTTTATTTTTCTCCAGTGCATCATTTTGGCAGAACTTGGGAGTTCTTAACTCTTTATGTGCCACGTTCGCACGCCCGACTAAGTCGACGGTGTGCCAACTTCGCATATTCTGCTCAAACGCACAAACCTGCCCACACGGATCGATAAATCGCCACATGCCACAGTACAATAAATGCGTTTGTCGCGATTCCGTTCCTGTCACATGTGGCTTACATTTTATTTAATGATTGACCAGTAAGCATTGGTCCCTACTGGATTTGTGTGTAAATTCTAAGTTTCTGTCACTGTTTTGTGTGCAAAAGTCATTCATTTACAGTAAGGTAGCTGCTGGTCATTTGAACGAAAAACAGTCATAGATTTGTCATACAATTTACGTCAAATCAAGGCTTGGCATTTTCTGTACAACATTGCTCACCACATGTCCAAGTTTTAACAGAAATGTATAAAAGTTACATTTTAAAAGACAGAACGTTTTCTCAAAGCGTAGCTGCGTTGGTGTCTCAGAAAAATATGGCACACAGGGGGTTTACACCATGGCACATAAAGAGTTAATTGAATAGCCAGTATCTGCATGCTTATTTTGATATCTGGCCTGCAACAAGGCCCAAATTTGCCAGATACTGCCGGCCAAATTGGCAACGCGACTTGGTCTTCTCCCCCACCTCTATGTTATAAATAGTCTGCTTGCTTCAGCTCAACAGAACGGCTGCAAATAGTGCATTGTGTACATAATGTAAATACAGTTGCAGAAAGGATCGGATATTATGTGTTCTGCAAGGAATGATGCAACACAGAAAAGAAGAAAAATGTCTTGCATAATCAACAATCTCTTCTAGCCATATGGTACATGGATGGTAGTTTAGCTCTAGCAATAATTGTACGGAACAATCAAGTATTATTTACAGTGTACAAAGTGTACATGGATGTTGGTAGAAACATTTGTTAAAGGTGGAAATTTGCTGCAGATTTCATGCGATGCCAATGATAGTGTTTTTAATGATGAGATGAAGATTTTGACCTTGGTTGAAATGATACATTCGACTCTAAGTTATCAGCAGAGAGGAATAATGTATGTCATTCAGGTTGTATGAAAGTAGTGGTGGTATGATATAATGTAGAAATGGTCATGTAATATTGGTTTCTTTTTGTGGTTCAAGTCTTATTCCTACTCCTTTGGTTCTTTAAAGGTTGTGGATGTCACGACAATTGCTTAAATGATGATGGCTTTATGTATAATATATTGCTTGATTTAATAGCACACACCAAATAAATTTCATGAAAAAAATATGTGTGTACACTGTATGACAAAGTATGCCCCTTTTATGAGGTAAAGAAAAAGCCAAAAATGAAAAGAGTAGGGCTTTTTTTGTTTTTGTGTTGTTTGTTTGTTTTTTATTTAAAGTACGCTTCAGATGCATGTGACAGATTTTATTCATTCTCCAGTATTTTGTTCGTAAGAACAGAGTTCATTATTAAACTATGTAGGGATATAAAATATGCCTGTGCTTGTGTCTTTTTGTTTTACTAGATCAGAAATGAGCAATAGCTTTCAATCATTGGATTGATCCAGCAATGTCACTTCTGTCCAAGTCGTGGTTGAAATTTGATTTTTTTTTTCTTTTTCCAAGGAACTGTACATGCCCTGTAGGCCTACTGTGAGCCGACATGAATTCAGTATTTTTTTTTATTTTATTTTATGTTTTTAATCATGGTACTTGTCCAGTGTAAGCATTGCTTTGAAGAAACAAGTCTGAAAAAGAGTGTATCCCAGGCTTTGAAGTGAGTATGCAGTGTCGCAAAGCACATCAATCTTGTTCTTACCCATTGTCATGAATTTGTAGATGAGATGTAAATATTGTTCCCATGGCAACCAGCTAACATGTTACTGGCGTTAAAGGACAGCATCTGTGGCCGTGTAATACAGGTGCATGTATAGACTGTGAGCTGTGCATAGGTTCTGGCACTACAGGGGCCAAGCAATCTACACTTTTAATGTGAAAAGCAATAGAATCAGTAATTATGTATTCTTATAGAGCTTGACCAAAGATGTGTTGCTAGGAACTGTGTACCTTTAATCATAATCATTCTTGTTCTAATGTTGTTGTTTTTTTCTTCTGTTCTTTTAACTGTTTGTTTTGTTTTTATATGACATGCACACCTTTTTAACAAGGTTTTTGTCTGATCAAATCTGTTTAGCCTGGCATACTACTTTGCCAGTGTGATTTTGGCTAGTGATGACTCTAAGATAACTGTGAACCTTGTATATTATTTCTCCTGAGGTAGCTCTAGAATCCTTGACCGTACATTGCTGGCTACTGGTGTATGAATTGGATATGGATTAATGTTGACTGTTGCCCCTTTAATAGCTTTTAAAATGGTGAAATATGAATGTTAACAGCAGTGGTTTCACTGTTGTGTTGACAAGTTACTTTGATAGTTTCCTTGATATATATGTTCATATTTAGATTCCCCTGATATTTATATCACTGTGATTATAATACTCAAAAGTGAAAACTAGGCTCTTATAAGGTAACTTTTTGGTTGATACTTGATTCTTTGACAGTGGAACAGTAATAGATTCTCATGCAAGTGCAACATACAATGTATGTACAGTATGTACAGTTCTTTACATCCCATATGATATGTTCAATCATGGAAACCGAGAATTCTCAGTGAGTATCGATAGGACAAATTCATCAATTTAATTTATAATGTAATGACAATATAACATTTTCTATGTTAGCACAAAGACGACATGAAGAGATTTGATGTGTATTCTAGGAAAAGATTTTATGCATTTATTGCATTTGGAAGATGAAATGCCATTTATTGAGAAATATAATGTGTTGGTTTGTTTTCCTTTAGACTTGAATTCTCAAGAAACACAACATTGATCTCTAGTGATGTATAGTTTTAATTCAGGATGTCAAAAGTTTTTAGTGTGAAAGTAGGTCTCCAGTCGAATCTGGACATGCTCAACTAGTGACCCTTGCTTCCTGCATCATTCTGTGTCCCTTCAGACATTGAGATGGATAGTTGGGGAAAAATGAAGGGTTTGGAGTTTGACATGAGAATAGCAGCTTTATTTCCTCTTCTGTAGCAGAAAAGATCTTCCAAGACAAAGTCAGCGATGTCATGCAAAACACTGGAAAGAGCCAAGTCTTGATATGGTCAAACCTAGTGACCACCTTGTATAGAACCCTTCTTTGCTCAATGACCGATAGGTAGCCCTTGCAGAGAATCCAGTTTTCTATGGTGGTCACTTCCTTTATCCCCTTGTAGTGACCATCCTAGATGAGTTGACTGTATCTGGAAAGATTTTATGTGAATGCTCATGAAATGATTGAATTTTTCCTAGCCAAATGCACTGCCAGGCTTTCCAGGATTTGGTACAGAGTGTAGTTGCATCAGAAAGTATTTAAGAACTTAACTTGCTTTGGAAGGGAAAAAAAAATGGCAAAGTGTATGCCTGTGCATCGTAACCATGCAACCGATTCAACAATGACTTTGGTCAAGCATTTGCACTTCTATGTTAAAGTTCACACGCATTTGGTGAGAAAATTTCACTGATATTTTCTAAAACGTGTAGTTGTGCTGTTATAATTATGTGTGATGGATGAAACGCAGATAGGACCAACGTGTATAATTTTGGCATCCATGTTTATGGCATGACAGATTATGTGAAAAGCAAATAAGGTGTCTTGGTTACACCTGTGTATGTCATTCTTCCAGTGAGATTTTCTGCTTGTAAGTACATGCCATATAGGGAAGTAAATTACAGCAAGAATGAAGTTTTTTGTATGGTGTTATGAGTGTATTAGACTTGTGATTGTGCAACGCTGTTGAAACCCTAGCAAGATTAATTGATCTTTCAGATTTGATAGAAACCTTTCATAATGTAAGGTCACATTGTAGTAGAGACATAATGATGTGTTAATTACTTTGTATGTTTACTGCGTGTGTATACATTGTGTTTCTTGCTGAATATAACATTGCCATTTAACCTGTTGAGGAGGAGCTAATTTTGGTGTATTAATTAAACTTGCCCAAGCATAAATGGGACCAGTCTTCAGTGGGTCAAAGGGGATTCTGTGGGGGCATTGTGCTGTGCACTCAAATGTGGGATCAAACATGAAGGAGGAAAAGAGCTGCTAAATGAACTGGGACTCCGGGAGAGTATCTGCTCTAATATGAAATGATTTTCTCAGTAATTCAATAGAGCGCCCTCTTGTGGTGGTAGCCAGCCATCCTCTGTGGTCGGCGCACACCTGAAGAGTGTATAAATATGTCCTTCCTCAAAGGATCATTGACATTGAAACCTGTCTCACTGTAAAGAACTTGGAAAGGCCAATCTTCCTGGATTGTCGAAGCTAAGAACATTCATCAAATACAGTAGAGGTAACAAAATTGAATAATTTGAAGAAAAAAATCTTTGACTCATGGCCTCAAACAGTAGGTTAAGCCTTGAAGACAAACTTATTTTGCCATAACTCACTTTTCCCATAGACACCTGTCCAAATATACTTGGGACGAGTCTTCAGTGGATTAATACTGTATACGCCAAATATTTCGCGAGGTTTTTATTTTCACGAATTTCACGAATCAGGTGCTATTCGCGAAATTAAAGACACGCGAAAACATTGACTCTGATCCCGATGTGAATGTGACGTGCGCATGTGCGTTTTTCTGTCTCCATGATCGCGAATTTAACGACTCGCAAAAAATCGTTGGGAATTCCCGATTCGCGAAAATTTAGACTCGCGAAATATATGGCGTATACAGTAGCAGAAAAGCAAAGAACAGAAGTCCCAATTTGAATGATGACATGTACATTTACAAACAAACTGTAAAAGCTGGTTGAAAGCAATGTGTAGTATTCTTAGAGCCAAATTGTAATGACATAGTCAAAGATGATTAGATAAATATGCTGCCATTCTTTCTTTCTTTTTTTTTTCATAATGTGTAGCATTTTGTTGTTGTATTTTCCAGAAAAGTAAAGCTACATATCTTGACAGCATGTGTACATAATATACCAAATAGCAAACATGTTAGGAGATTAATGTTGTAAATGGTAAGTGCATAGTAGTAATCAGATGCCAAATTGTTTTATGCCCAGTGGTGGATGAAATTATGCAGTAATAGATTTTTTTTTTCCATTTTTAAAATATATTCTTTTGTATTCACCTTGAAAAGGAGAGCCAATGTAGCTTGCCTTTCCCCTTGTTTCTTTGTAACTTAGAGTCCTGTTTATTTTGTAATATTTTGTGGAATAGCTGTGCATTTGCCGTTTATATTAAAAGTAAACTTTGTCTTCGTAAACACCATGGTGGTTTCTTGTTTCTTTGATTGTGAGATGAAGATTTTGATACTGACTGTGAGAGCAGACTCATTTGAATGAGACTAAATGTACAATTTCAATTCAATTTATTCATTTAATAAAATCACCTTCAAAATATTTACAGAGATGTGTGAGTCAGAGGAAGAAATTGCGTAACAGCCTGGGGCTTGGAAATGGAGGTTTCCTTTACGATGTAGGCCTAGTTAAAAAACAATCACCGTTTTGAATGAAACATGTTTGTCAAAATATACCTAAAATAGAAAGTTCTGAATTCAGAGGACTACAGGATTAACAATACATTGATCATAGGCAACATGAAACAAAACAATGACTGAACTAAAACAATACAATACAATTAAACCCCCCCCAAAAAACCCCAAATAAACAAACAAACAAACAAACAAACAAAACAAAAAACATGCAGGATAGTTGTCAAAGGTTTGTATAATAATTACACCATTATTCATTGGATATGATAAACATAATTAATACAATTTAATTTTGTATTAGTCATGTTAGGAACCAGAGGTATGAAGGGATGTGGAAGTACACTGTACAGTCAACTCCACAAAAGTCGCCATTGCATAACATTTATTTTGAATGAATTGCTTAGTCATTGAAAATAGAGTCCCAATTTACATTCATAGTGTTATTGGTATTACTCATATGTGCAAGTACATGCAGAGGAATGTTTAGTCAGATTTAGAGTCGAGGCATGTTTTTTTTTTTTTTCTCAGTTCCTTCAAGATCGACTTGGTGTTGACTGTTTGTGTTAGTATTTATGAGTGTTGGAAAGAGAGGAAGAGAGAGGAATTGAACTATTGAGTGTATGACCCATCAAATCCTGGGAATATTAATGCAGAAATTATAAACCTTCTTAGTGAGTGGGCACCTCTGCATTTCACTCCATAATTATAATCTTACTTTGGTGAAAAATTGGATGAAGCTGATAGCAGCAGCGGCTGATCCAGGAATTCTGTAAAGGGGGGGGGGGGGTGCAACTGGTATTTCTGGTGCTACTTCTGGTTTCATTTCATTTTTTCATTTTATTTCTTTTGTTTTTAAAGAAAAAGGGGGGGGGGGGCGTGCGCTGGTTGCACCCCCTTTGGATCCGTCACTGTAGCAGTCACATATTATAAATCAGTTTACAGAAATTTGCCAGTTTGATACATGCTAAAACAGAAGGTTAATTAGTGTCAATGTAAGAATCAGTTAAATGCATTTTGCTTATAAAAAG
Source organism: Diadema setosum (assembly GCA_033980235.1). Lineage (NCBI taxonomy): Eukaryota > Metazoa > Echinodermata > Echinoidea > Diadematoida > Diadematidae > Diadema > Diadema setosum. The sequence continues at coordinate 31,449,903 of CM067070.1, forward strand.
TTTTCTTTAAAAAAGAAAAGAATAAAACCTACCAAAAGGAGAGAATGAGAGAGTATAAGATATGTTTACCTCAATATTTGCAAATATTCTTAGCTTGTTATGGAACAAGTGGGGCATCAGTGGAGTAGTTTTATATTTTGCTATGTCTGGTGATGTTTGAAGTGTTACTTAATCTTTATTTCTTTTGTGATCAAACTCTTCAAATATCATTAGATTAGAAAGAAATACATGTAGCACACACACACACACCAAAAAAAAAAAAAAAAAAAACCCACAAAAAACAGAGAAATTTGCTTTTTTGGACTGGATGAGTCAAGACCAAACAAACTACAGTAGCTAACTCTCTTTATTACACTGATATTGATTATTACACTTCCAATCTTTCAAGAAAGTAGTACACATATATCATTATCGGTCTCTGAATTCTTGTCTTTCTAATTTATTGTTTTTAGCCATCCTGATAAACTCTCGATTCACTCTTTTTGTATTTTTTTTCACCCAAAAAAGTAAAAAAAAAAAAATCAAAATGAGTCCACATACAGAGAAAGGGTGAGAAAGGGGAGGGAGGAGGAGAAAGGAAGGGAGAGATAGAGAGAGAGAGGGAGAGAGGAGAGGGAGAGAGAGTAGAAGAGAGTGGAAAAGAATGAGCTGACAAAGAGTTTCATTTTTTTTTTTTTCGTTAGTTGCATTGGGAGGAAATCAGACAAAATTTAGCTTGTTGCCCTGCATGCCCGCGAGCCATGCTGAAACTTCAGAAAATATATCAATGGATCATATTGAACCATTATATTTTATGAAGAGGAAAATCCTTGACGATTAAAAATACAATTAAAAGCAACAATAGCATAATGATTGAGTATATTCATACAAAGTACTATAACACTACAGCTGGAGTTCAACAGAATCCACTACGAACACTTACGACAGTTAAGTTGAAAAACCTCTTATGAAATATGGAAGAGCATGTAATTTTAAGAAGGATTCAATGTTTATTTGATGAAAATTGGTTTTCAAATGGCCGAGATACAAAAAAAAAAAAAGCAATAATAATAAAAGGCGACAGGCCACACCTTTTATTATAGATCTCTTTGTTTCACCTTGTTTTCAAATAAACTTTTGATTCCACTTCGAATTGAATGCTCTTTGATGTCTCAAAGAGTGGTGTCTGAATATCTCGCAAAACATTAAAAGTTAAATCCTCTCCTCAACCAGAGCTGTACAGTCCCTTTAAAGCTCAACTTCTTTCTCTCTCTCTCTCTCTCTCTCTTTCTTTCTTTCTTTCTTTCTTTCTTTCCAAACCTGAACGAGAAGTTCACATTAGCACACAGGGCCGGCGGAGCGTTTTCAATTTAAGTGGGGGCCCCACTTAATTCCAGGTTTCATATGAGCTAACAAAAAAACAAAAAACAAAAAACAAACCAAAAATAAACAAAAAAAAAACCCGATTTGTGCTTTACTACCACGCACTGACACCCCCAGTCTACTTGCTTTGGCACGGCCCATTGGATCCCCAGGTCAGCTGCGCTGTAATGGATGTACCATGGAGCTGTATGTACAGAGCTGGCTAGGGTACCGAGTAGCGGGTAAGCGCGCATCTGGCACGCCTCCTTGCCCCACCCCCACCCCCCCGCGCGCCCGACGTGTACCCCCACCCTCCTCATAACTCACACGCTACCGATATGTGTCCGAGATGTTCAATACCGTCCTGTGTGTTGTATGCGACCACTGTTGCGGGATGAATGACGATTTTGGTAAGGAATTTGATTTTTTTTTTCAATTAATGCACATTTTATGGTATAAGTATAGTCAGCTAGGTTTCGTTCGTAAGCACAGCCACTTCGGTTTTGACTTGTGTAGAGCCTAGAGGTTCAACGGCTAGATATCTAGAACTATATAACGTTAGGTTAAATGCGCTGGACAAAAATGCTGACAGAACAATACACGTATGGGACTGATCACCTGCTGATAGGCAGCCTATGTAGACTGTACTAGTAGAGTCTTTTACAGGGCCCATGTTGTGGTACAATGGCTTCGAATCTCGTGTTGACTATGGCTTTGTAGGCGGTAGCTCGGGGGGCTAGGGGGGGGGGGGGTTATGTTGCTTGATGCAGAGGTTTTGCCAGGGGAAGGCAAGAGTTGTGTCTAGCCCGCGCCCGATCAGACGCTGATACTCAGTACGCTGTGCGACTGCGACGAGACAGCGATTGGGCTGTGTATTATTTTAGCTTGTGGCAGATGTTTGCTAGGCCAGCTATTCTATGCCGTATGCTTCATGCTGGTTTCGTCATGTGATGTGTCAATGACCAAACAAAATGATAAAATGTGACCCTTTACCACAAAACCAACAAAAAGTCGCCCGACATGGATCTTTAATTAAGGACAGATTCTGAAAGAGCAGACTCTAGTCTAGCCCGACCAGACGCTGTTAATACGCTACGCGAATACAGCGCTACGTATGTACAGCGGCGACTGGGCTGTGTATAGTTAACTCTAGTCTAGGCCTAAAGCTTTAACGGTTAATGTTTAAAGGGACTGTGTGGGTCTGTACAGTACTGGTTGAGGTGGGGATTCATGTTTTGAACATTCCTAAGTGAGATAATGAAAAAGGATTCATCGTTTATTTGATGATTTTTTTTTTTTCAAATGGCTGAGATATCCAAAAAAGTGCTAATAATAAAAGGCGACATGCCACAACTGATATGACAACTTTATTAGGATCTCCTTGTTTCACCTTGTTTATGGATATCTCAGCCATTTCAAAACCGATTTTCATCGAATAAACTGTTGATACCCTTAGAACTGCATGCTCTTTGACATCTCATAGAGTGGTTTCTGAATATCTCGCAAAACGTTAAAAGCTAAATCCTCACTTTGACCAGAACTGTACACACCCTTTAAAATGATGTATAACTCAATTCAAGTGGACTCCTCTAACCTAGAAATACTGGAAAGAAAGCACATACTCTGGAAAAGTGGGAACTGAGAAAAGAGGCTCTGAAGTATAGCATCTATTCAAGTGCTTAATCCTTACCAAGCCGTGCTAACTGTGCAATGAAAGGGACAAAGCACAGGATGTAAACCACCAGAGCAACAACAATGAAGGAAATATTTGATTAAGCTGAAATTGAGCATGTTCTATGAACACATTCTGTCCATGATTAATGACAACTTTCAAAGCAGTAGTAGCATTATCCCTTCAAAAGTTATTAGACTTGAAAGTAAAGAGTATTCAAAGGATTTCAAGAAATGAAAAGGGGGCCTCTAAGACATACCTAGCTGATCTTCTACTCTCCTCCAAAAGAGGGTTGTAGAAGAACTGCTGAAAACACACATTTTCCCATTCATGTAATGATCTCAAACTAAAGAATGGTGTAGAAGAAGGATAGCTCTTTCAGAAAATATGAAAAACTTAAGATTGACTCGGTTGACCCATTTGACCTTTTTTGAGTCCTCGCATAAAATCAGTGGGTGCAACTTTTTGTTCGTTTTGTGATGCACGGTCACAGAAATGGTGTCGCCAAGGTATTTTGTTGCAGTTGTACTGGTATACATTCAGGGATATGTTCTTCAATGGGATGAATGTTTGAATGTTTGAGAGTATGCCACAAGTGTGCCATATGCAGCCATGCGACTTGCGAGGTTGAGACATACTCTAGCTAGACCTCTAATAAAAAGCTCTATTTTCTATAAATATATGATGAAAAAAGAGCAGCCATGCATTTGAAAAGTACATAGAGTCTACCACTTGATTTCATTGACCTACCACCTAGGCCTTTCTTTTGCCGTAACAGAAAAGTCTACCAAATTTGTTTCTTCATTTGTAAATTGTATGGTTTATTTGGATTTATTCAACATGTCCACTAATGAAGCACTTCATATTAACCAGAGCAAGCTTTGACTGGACCTAGGCCTATGTCTTTAAAGGGGAATAATACCAACTACTGGTTGTACAGTAGATACCTGTCGATTGAATGAATGCAGCAAAATAAGAAGAGTGCTTCATTGGTGTTTTAAGAAAATCGGATGAAAATCATAAATTCTTTTTTTTTTTCTTTCTTTTTTTTTCTTTGGTCATAACTTTAGATTTCTGTGCATTGCAGACACTCCTTTGGATGTTAAATTTACTATCTACAACATTCACCATGAAGAGAAAATATGCATTGTTGTACACCCAGGGAAGTGTACAAATTAGCATGAGTTATTTAATTTCTATCATCCTTTTGTCCCTGCCAGCATATTGCAGGTACAGCATTACCATCATGATCATCCGCAGTAAATGCACATATTAGAATAGCATGCTATACCCAAAGGTGCTCGAGTCCCTCTGCCAAGAATCATGGACTACAACTACCTGAGCCAGCCGAGCCAGAGCCACCACCCTGAGCCAGCGTATGGGCACCCTGCGGTCACACATGCCCAGCATGCAGTGTACCAGCAGCCACTGCAGCTGCACCAGCCACCGCAGGTGTCGTACCCTACCAACCTGCTCTCTCCACACTTTCGCCATCCGGCCACCTTGCATGAACCCCTGGCCATAGGCAGGACACAGCCAGCAGACATTTCTCGTAATCCACATGTGGTGACAGTTTCAGGTACGTGCATGTGTTACGCAGTTTGTTGGTTTGCATGTTTGTTTTGTTTGTGAGCATTTTTTTTTGGGGGGGGGGAGAGGTAAAGAGATATTTTGATATTAATACTCTTCTTTGATAGTTTACATTTCTCAACATGTTTGAAAAAAACCCTGCCCAAATGTGTCTGTTGCACTGAAAACATGAAGTAAATGCTAATCATTGTAAAAAAAAAAGTACTCTTCTCTGATCTTGTCATTTACAATTTAAATGTTCGTATATATCAAAAAGATAAAAAGAAAAAGGAAAAAGAAAAAAAGTTGAAGATTGCTTGACATACTCAGGTGTTAAGAGTGTGAACACAGTTCAACAAAATACTGCAGGGTTGTGAAGAATACTGTTCTGAAGGTCATTTAGAATGGCATCTCGATGTTTTAACAGTGACATTGCAAACATACCCAACACTCATTGTGTTGTGTTGGAAAAAAAAAAAGGTAACCTTTGTGTACATAACTTGATTTCTGATGGTTGAAAAGAGGCACATATATTGTAGGACAAAACAGAAAACATGCTGTCTATGATATACATTGTATTTGGTGCACACTTGAAAAGATACACCTACAGTGCATAAACAAGCTATTAGAGAGACCAGAATGGCCTAATTCTACATGTTAGATGACTAAATGTTTTTCATTAAAAAGTTGGAATGGCAATTGTCATCCATCTGGTATTAAATGGCAAGAATCCAGAGCTCCTTCCTGATTGGCTGTTGCGTGGGAAGTTGCCATTTCAGCAAGAGTTGCTATCCTAAATAGCTTTTATGAAAAGGAGCCCTGATATGATGTTGTCCATTTCCAGGTGGCCCCTATTTAAAAAAAAAAAAAAAAAAAAAAAAAAGAAGCTCATCACTCCATAAAGCTTAGCTTGTGCTGTAAAGTACACTTTCCTATTCCTAGTCTTTTTCAGATCTACAGGGTCATTTGATCATGCATATGAAAACCCCTTTAACCTGTTGAGGACGGATTGATTATGCTACAACACGCATTTCCCATAGACACTTGCCGGTGTGTACTCTGGACTCGACCTCAATGGGTTAAGAGGTATTACTTATTATATTGTAATGCATGAGCTACATGTAAAGTTAAACTTAGGCTATTTAAATATAAAGCATGATTAGTTTCCTGTTTGTTTATTTCTTTTTCATACAGGCCCTGACCAAACTTCCCTACACCAGCTGGAGACTGCCCTGTCAAGCCCCCACCCCCAGACACCCATGATGGTATACCAACCTGAAGTCAACATGACAGGCCAACCCCTAGGCAGTGCACCCTCCATGGGTGTGGTCAACCAGCACGGCACCAGCGGGATGCCCATGGTACCAGGTGCACCCTCCGTATCGAATGCACTACCCATACCCTCCCCACCAGCACCTCTTAGAAGTAACTCCACTAACCCTCTGATGGTGTCACGGAACCACCCATGTGAAGATTCCTTGCTCTCGGAGGAGGGCGTGGCAAGAGAAGCATCCCCACAAGAGAACTCCTCCATCTCAAGCAGTGGGGGAAATCTTCCAGTTGATGTGGTGGAGACTCTCGAGGATGATGAGGACCCATCCTTCCTTGGGGGACCTATTCCAGAGGGGCTGAAGTATAGGAGGGTTCAAGATGAGCAGGTCTGTGTTGTCGCCAACAAGACGATAAGCAAAGGTGTGCAGTTTGGACCCTTGAAAGGAACATTTGGCAAAGGAACCATACATTTCAACAATAACTTATCATGGGAGGTATGTACACAATGCATAAACTGAACTGATTGAATTCTGCAATCAGAGTATGATGTGACCCACCACAACAAAAGGATCCTAAAGTCACTGACGGCTGAGCCGAAAAAATTGAATTTGAAGTCAGATCATCAAAATCGATCAAATCGATCAGATTTCTGTTTTTAGCATAATTTTGTACTCTAATTTATTGTCTATCATCTTCAGAAATTTCGAAGCTAAATGATCAAAGGAAAAGCAAAAAATTAGCATTTTTCTGGGCCATGATTTTCTGACTTTCAATGGAACAGAAATGTGTCCAAAGATTTGGATGTAGTGCTGCAGATAGACTCCGCCCTTAGCAACAAGGGAGTAATCTCATTGGTCAGTGCTTGGTATCCTGTTTACTGATTAGTCGTGCATAGACCACTGGCGCTAAGCTTGAACAACCATCACAGAGGTTGCTATGAGCAGACCTATTATCAGGAGGTGAAAACTGTCTTACCTCCCCTTAATCACGATTTTGTTGGAAAAAACAAAAACAAACTTTGAAGGCACTTTTCTTGAAACACTCATTTCCTAGACGACTTGACATGGTCTCATACAATCACCAATATCTCTGCGACCGAGTACTTTTATGAGTCGTGTTATATACCAAATTAAAGCGGAAGAGTAAGGGAATAATGTCATGTCATTTTCAGAAAATCGTCCCCCCCCCAACTTTCTGATCCTTTTGTTGTAGCGGGTCACATACGTTTCCACTTGTGTAGTGAAGAGCAAGATGAATGGATACGTTTACACTGTGAGATGAAATGATAGTATGTCTGCAGTGTTATTTCATCACAACATTATGTAGCCCACCTTTCCGTTTTAAAATGTAAGCTGAAGAGTACTACAGAATGTAACATTGTAGACAGCTTCTTTAAAGTCATGTGTTGACCTTTGTGTGTTGGGTAATAGACAGACGAACTTGAAGCTCACTTTTACAGATTTTTTATCATGCATAGCAAATTGTGAAAGTAGAACTGTGTGGAACATAACATTTATTAATGACTTATATAGCAATTTGCCAAATCATTGAATGAAGACATAGTTTTGATTATTGTCATTATTTTCTATGTAAAGAACGGTGAGGATGTAAGAGATTTCTGATGTAATGATGTATCTCTTCATAGATTGACTGTCTTTAAAAAAAAAAAAAATCAACTTCATTGTTCTGTGGAATTACATTGTAGAAGCTGAATTTCGCCATCATAGATATTGTTTGTTGTGGGTTGTTGTTTTTTCTGTTCACTACAAAACATATTTTTACAGCTTAATTAAGTGTATGATTTGAAGCATTCCTCAATATTTGTTTATTTCTGTAATTATCAGGTTTATCTTTAAAGAAATTAGAGAAACCCTTGTTTCCAGCCTTCAGCAAAACTTGTCATTAATGTCCTTCAATGTAAATGTAGGCATAATGTCATTCTTATCCATTTAGTTGACCCTAGAGGGAGCCGTTGTGGGCTTCTTGAGTCCCAGCAGAGAGGAGAAGACGTGGACCACCATGGTGCGCTGCGCCTGCTTCCCAGAAGAGCAGACAGTCGAGGTCAGTCAGATTTGCGGCCGTATCTACTTCATCACGACGCGGGAAATACAGGCAGGGGAAGAGCTGCGAGTGTTCTACAGTGACGCGTACAGGGAGGCCTGCGGCTTCAAGCAGGGGCTAGCTGATCTCAAGTATAATCGAGGTGAGAGAAATGCAGAGACACTTGTGTGGATTCACATGAGGAAGTCTTTTGTGTGACAGACCAGATACATGATTCTCTGCTGCATGGGTCACATGACTTCTTGCTGTGACAGTCACATAACAGCTTTGTTGTCAAAGTCACATGACCCAATAGCATGGTTTGCAGCTTCTGACTCTGGAAGTTGGTAGATGACTGCATAATTTCTCTGTCAGTCAACTGCACATTTTCTTGTCATTTCTTCATTAAGACTGTTCTAGCACTCATTAAAAATATTTAAAGCAAAGTCTGGATCTTGCCTCTGTGCCCTTTAGTTTGTTTGTTTGTTTGTTAGTTTGTTTTTTCTCTTTTAATCTCTCTGCCATCCTCTTCAAGAAAGAGAAATAAAAAGAAAGTATCAGATCACTTTCCAAGCCTTTTGCCTGTTTACTCTATTGGTAATACAATGTAGGAACAGCAATTAACTTGGTGTGTAAATGCACAGCCTCAGAATGTGAATGTTGCCTATGCGTAAGAAATTCCTGGTCTCCATCTCAAGGGAGGTATAATGCACATCTGCATGGACACCACAAAATGTATTGCAGTTGTGCAAGTTGTGAAGCAGCAGTTAACAGTGGATTTTTCAAAGCATCAGTCCATTCAACGGGAAACTTGAAAGTGAAACAAAAGTTGTTGTTCTTTTTTGAAATAAGAAACAATCCAATCAGCTCTCATAAAAACATCATCTTTGAAGCAAAACCAGTGCAATGCCATATACAACTGTATTCTTACAAGCAAGGGGTTACTAAGGGTGAATAGGGCACTATGGCATAGTGGATAAGACTTGCAATTCCCAATTAGAGGACGCGAGTGCAATTCCTGCCCAGTGCTTGTGTTTTTGGCCAAGCCCACCATGTCCCTCTTGACCCAGGTGTATAAATGGTTGCTTGGCAACGTTTGGGCAAAATCAAAGGCAGTGCCCTCTGGTAGAACAGTGGCAAAAGTAAAGAGACTACCCTGGATATAGAAGACATCATCATAATTATCATTATTGTTATTATTGTTATGATGATGATGATGATGATGATGATTATTGTAACTTTCAGCTCATTCTGTAGAAATTTATTGAATAATTAATGTGTATTAGGGATTAGGACTGATGACAGTGCCCAGTATGACAGAGGGTGTCTTGATAAGTTTAGTTTTAAGGGCGTTACTTCTGTTCATGTGATGATGATGATGTTCGTCCTTCACAGGCGAAGACAACCACAACTTCTAGTATCACTACGTTCTGTGAGTACAAAGATGGCTAATCGTGTGATAATGATAACCATTCGGTCAATGATTATTAATCTTTTTTGGTTTTCCTTTTTTTTTTGACAGAAACACAGAGCTTTGAGTGCAACTTCTGTCCGTGTCACTGCAGTAGCTCAAAGAGCTTGCTGAGACATATGAAGCTTTTTCATCAAAAGGAGAAACAAACGGCCATTGATGTGAGTCTACCACCATGGGGATCACCCTTGGTGAGAGAAGCGCTTCCTGCCCAGAACAAGGAACCCATGAAAAGCACTTCACCTGTAGCAAACGGGGAGATGGAGACCCCAAAAGAAAAGGACTTGAGACCTTTTGTCTGCAAAACATGTGGGAAGCTTTTTACAAGTGAAGGAAGGCTTCTTATGCACAGGAAGTTCCACATTGAGGAAAGTGAGGAGGAGGTGATGAGTGTTACAAGAGACTGTCACTGCCAAACTTGTGGCTTCAGGTGTCCTGACAAGGCAGGTCTTGAGGATCATGTGAAGAAACATGAGATGGCACCCTTTGGGTGTGGGGAATGTGGGCAAGTGTACACCAAGCAGGCCGTGCTTGAGCGACACAGGGCGGTGAAGCACGGTGACAGCAGAACATCTTCGAAGGTGGTGTACCTCCGGCTGCGGGTTCCGAAGAAGGCTACGTATGCGTGTAGTCGCTGTGGGTTTGTCTGTAAGTCTAAGCAACATCTACAGCAGCACACAAAGGGTCACAAGAATGCACCACATGGCTGTTCGAAATGTGGAAAAGTTTATGTGCTTAAAAGTACCTTAGCGAGGCACTTGCAAAAGCAGCATGGTTCATGTGATACAAGGATGCACAAAGAACCACTGCAGCCCAAGGAGACCAAGGACTTTAAGTGCAGTCAGTGTGGTTTCAACTGCCCAAGCGAAGCTGCACATACAGAACACATAGAAAAACATACCAACGCTAAGTATGGGTGCGACCTTTGTGGAAGGGTGTATACTCAGAGGCAGTTTGTAGGTCGCCACAAACGGCATAAGCATGGAGTAGTTCTTCCAGAGAAGAGTAAGTGCGTCCAACCAATTATTTCACCCTTTGCCTGTAGTGAATGCAACAAGGGCTATGCGTATCTCAAGAGCTTGAGAAGACATCAGCGGGAGAAGCATGGTCACATGTCAGAAGCAAAGTACACAGTGAACAATTTGATTGGGGAAGGTCCCGGAGACTTCGAATGTGATCTCTGTGTTGAAACATTTACAACAGGTGCAGATTTCAATGCTCATCTCAGATCAGCTCACGGCATTGAACCGAATGTGAAAGAGATCAAGAGCAGCAAGACCGATGCAGGAAGCCTCAATGGTAATGCTAAACCTGGACTGCCTCAGAGCAAGGTACCAGGTGGTACTCTCTGCTACATTTGTGGCAAGACTTTCCTGAAGTGGACGTTTCTCCATTCCCATCTGCGGCAGCACCATGGCATTGAACCGTCAGTTCCTTCCGACCTTCCAGATGCACCGGGAGAATGTGAAAGCAGTGCTAATGGTGATCTTCCAGTCAGAGCTGAAACTGAAATTGGACAGATTGATATGCTGGGCAAGCCTGTTGATTACTACAACCGACCACGTCCCTTCAAGTGTAAGCACTGCCCGCGTAGATTCACATACCGTCATGTTCTGAAGCGGCATGAATACCGCGCACACCTCGGTGGCAGCAAGTTCACCTGCAGCTTCTGCCAAAAGGGATTTGATGGGGAAAGCCAACTGCTCGTTCACATCCAGACACACACCAAGAACAGACCTTTTAAGTGTTCCCTGTGCACCCGCTCCTTTGCTTCCCAGCAGGCGTGTGATAACCACCAGGGAGAGCACACTGGGGCCAAACCCCACAAATGCGAAATCTGCGGGCGCGGCTTTGGCACCCGCAAACTTGTCAACAAGCACAAGTACCGTGTGCACAGCAACAAGGAAAAGCGCTTCAAGTGTTCCTTCTGTGACAAGCGATTCCTGATGGCAAAGGATCACCGAATACATGAGAGACGACACAAAGGGATACGGCCGTTTGTATGCTTGACGTGTGGGAAGGGGTTCAAAGACAAACACTGTATGGAGGTGCATACGAGGGTGCATACTGGAGAAAAGCCTTTTGTCTGTCCTCACTGTGGGAAAGCGTTTTCCTTGAGCCATCGACTTACAGATCATATTGTCATGCACACCAAGGAAAACATGGAACAAGCTGCCACTGCTCAGTTTCCTTGATATATCTCAGGATTAGGACAGGGTGTCTTTAGCAGACCTTACGTTATGTGGTGATGTCAGTGATAATCCACTTTTTTTTTCCTTAGGGAACGGAAATAGCGGGATTGTAGGCAAACATTACAGATAGTAAACTGGCATCACATTTGGTCTAGTTATTGCAATAATATGATAAACAGAGTGATCGTTTTACAATTGAAGAAAAAGCTCTTTTTTTTTTCACCCAAAATATGCTCCATGATTTTGGAAACCACAATGCTTTAGTTCTTTGCCAGTTTGAATAAACAGTGAGTGAAGAAAGAAGGGCGCAACTTACACTTTCATAAATCAGAACTACGACCAAATGGAAATGTGTAATGTGTAGTAAGTACAAAAGTCAGATACAGCAGTGTCCTATTCTTGACCAATACTTAGTTGCAGGGTTCTTGCGCAAATGTGGATGTCACAGTCTTTGAACATTGGTTTGAAAGAGAAAGGCACCTTCATTTTCAAGTTTACAACATAAGTTGAATTACATCAGTGGAGAAGGAATAAATTTTACGAGAATCTAGCCCTATTATCAATAAAATGAAGGCTTTCAAACTTTCTTTCTTAACATGTGAAACATTGAATATAAGTTAATCTACGTGTACAACTTGTATGTAAATGCAACAAAGGTAATAGAGCAGAGTCCTCATAAGTATCCATAAGGCTTGCAGACAAATTCGCAATGAATTTTCCTCTTCAAATGAACTCGAGAGAGAGGAATTTTAATTATGGCCTTGACATTATGACCTGAAATTATTATTATTATTTTTTTTTTGGGGGGGGGGGAGGGAGTTGCCAATAATGATATTTGGAAATGGCTATTGATAAAAAAGGTTTTTTTGTAATGTAACAGGATATTTTGAATATTTGCCTAACAATATTATTTTACAATTTAAAAAAGCAGTGGAAGAATGGTGACTTGGTGTCACATGTATTTTTGTTTAAGATAACTCTTGCCAATCAGACTCAGGTGTGTGTATATTATGCCAAAGAAGTTCTGTATGATACCAGACACAAATGTTGGTTACATAAACATCAGTACTGGAGGTGTGCCCCTAATCGTTGACAGGTTGAGTACTGTAAAAGTGGAAATTTTCGCGATGTTGAAATTTTCGAGCATTTCGCGCAACCCAAAACTAGCGCAAAAATAAAAGCACGCAAATATTTTTGCTTGCCATATGTTCCAGTACTTAATGTCTTGATTCCGCGGAATTAAAAACATGCGAAGCTCTTCTTACCCCGCCGAACGCGAAAAATTAGTCACGCGAAAATATCCACTTTTACAGTAATACTAAGTAGATAGTGCATGTATTTACATGTAAGCTGTATAAATTATTACATGTATTCCTTTGTAGCGCATATATGCATGTTGCCAATTTGAACCTTTTTGACATGGAAAAAACTCAATCTGCAAAGATTAATCGTGATTGACAAGTTGCCTACATCAACGTAAATAAGCATCGATGATTCAGTGTTGCAGTAGTCGTCATTATTAAAATTTGTAGGCATACATACTTGGATTCGATTTGAACCAAAGATTTCCTGATTTGCTGGATAGGTGTTGTATCATTTGGACCAATGAGCTGCCACCCGACAGCCAGTGTCGTTTCTAATCCTTACAGCATGCAACAGGTAATGCTTTTAGTATATATTTCAAAATTCAAATTAATGATTTCTTTTTCATATTTCAACATACTGACAAATTACCCTACATCATCGTAACTAAGCATCGGTTATGTAGGACAGTGTGTCAATCAGTTGCAATAGAAGAAATCAAACAGGGCTGGCAGAACTGGGGGGGGGGGGGGGGGGGAGGTGGGGCTCGGGCCCTCCATTTTTTTTTTTTTTTGCGCAATACATAGGTATACATTATGGAGTAACCACGTTGGCCCCCCTCCAACTTTTCTTACCCTGGAAGTGTTTGGTGATTGCAAGTTGTACCAGAGCGATGTTTTTATTATCATTATTATTATTTTTTCGCAAGCCGCTAAACCTTGAAGCTGGGAAGGCCTTTTTTTATTTTTTGCTTCTCAGCTGAAGAAACCCATAATTTTTTTTTTGTGTGTTTTTGTTTTTGCTTGTTAGCTGATTAAACCTGGAAGTGGCACCAGAAATATAAGCTGCCCCCCCCCCCACTTTTGCTAGATCCAAGAAATCATGTATTTGAGTCAAGATTGATCCTGTCATCAGCATTCAAACTGAGAGTGAGAAAGGGAAAAAAGGAGCAAAAGTCAGGTTTTACGCCGAGAGTATAGTAAGAGATAGTCGTTATGACACTTGACAGCAGAACCATTTTCTAGCCTTTTATCTGAATATGAATAACATTTAAAGGAAAGCTTCCAATTCAATAACAGTTGTTAGGACTGTATATTATTTCCAAGACAGGATGAACATTTCTTTCTACGTAATACACTGTATATTCTATTTCTGCTATTCCACGTACTTGCCAAAGCTTTGTTTATCAATTATGTGAACAATGCAAGTACATTCATGTGTTTTGTGTTAGTTGTTTCTGCACGCAGTGCTGTCATACTATACATGTATCTTGCCACGTATCAAAGAATCCAATAAATTGTGTGTCGTACAATACTAATGTACACTCGGTTGTTTTGACATGTCACAACATTGAAGATTCCAACATTTCCCCTAATGTTCTGTTGTGATAACCGTGTTCGTTATAACCATGTTTGTTATAACGGGAGTGCACTGTAAAACAAACAATGTCTGTACATACTTTCACTCTAATTACCATTTCTCTTTTTTTTTTTTTTTTTTTTTTTTTTTTTTTTGTCGTGTGCCTGTGTGGTGTTTGTTTGTTTTTCTGATGGGGTTATTTGCATGGCATCCCTTAATATACAGCCAGCGTTTCATGGGCTCATGTAGTCATGACAGCTGTGTTGTGTTTCATACATATATTATACAAATGTGTGTGTGTGTGTGTAAATATACATGTACATATATATATATATATATATATATATATATATATATATATATGTGTGTGTGTGTGTGTGTGTGTGTGTGTGCTTGTGTGTGTGTTTTCTTGTCTTATGCAGCCGTTATAGAAATAAAATGCACACATTTGAATAACATCATAACATGTCCGCTCTGTATTTTCCCCAATGAATCGCTATCGGTCCTAATTATATCCAAACATGTGAATGATAACAATACTAGTACACCTAATAACGATAAAAGCATCCAAACTTGTGGCTCCACTTTGATGTTAGATTCCACAATTCCACAATCAGCCTGCCGATATATGTTTGCTCTCAATAAAGTGGGGTGTACATGTATTCTTACAGATGATCATGAAACACAATGTACATCATGGCGATAATGTATCCTTTTACTATCGTATCATATCGTATGTATCTCGGCAGGCATAAAAGTATGACTACTCGAATATAAATAATATGCATATCAAAACACGTTAAAAATGACTATGAGGAAGGGGTAGTTGGGAATGTGAAGAGTGAAGATAATTAAAAAAAAAATAGTTGCCAGGCCATGAGATTTGCAATTTCAAGAGAGGGAGAGAGAGAGAGAGAGAGAGAGAGAGAGAGAAAGTAAATTTCCTCGAGCAAAAAAAAAAAAAAAAAAAAACCCACACAAACAACAAGAACAACATTGTGACGCAACTTGGGGGGAAAGAATTTCATTCGTCAACAAGTCTTGCTGAAATTGTTAGAGCGAGAGTGAAAGCGTTTTTCAGATTTGCGTGACTGTATGAGTGCATCTTCTTTTCTATCAATATAATTTGCACTTACAGTCAACCTTTAGTTGCCTTTGTTCTCTTGTGAAATGATTGAATCTTTGTATTTTTTCTGAGGTTATTGATCTACCCCGCGGAGATGTTTCCTCGGTGGTAACACATCCGAATGTGTCAGAAATAGAAGAGATAAGTGCTTCTATTCAATTTTGTGGAGACGCTGATCAAGATTCTTTATACCGACTCTTTGAAAGCTTGAATAGCATTCTATTTTACCTCGACTGCCCTTTATACTTTCGGATGGAAGGGTTAAGATAAGGTGAAGGATCACAGCAGGAAACCAGCAATACAAGTTTTATTAAAAAAAAAAAAAATATTGAAAGTGAAAGAGCAGTAAAGTGATATAAAAGTCAGCAGAACATTTGAATGGGCAGATTGAAATGAGTTACTCTTTCGACCTGAATCTTTTTGTCTCTTAAAAGTAACTTGCCAGGATTTGCAGCTTTGCCAGGCTTATTGATTATCAAGTTCTGAGCGAAATGAAATACAATGCATATGTTCATTTTTTTTTTCACTTCCTTAAGAAAGTTTCACCAAGACCCTGGATGGCAGTGTCAAAGCTTTGCTAGACGGCAACGTCTTTTACGATTTCAAGCGTGAGTAATAGATGCAGTCCATTCTATGGAAATAGAAAAAGAAAAAGAGAGGAAGATAGTCAGGGGGGGGGGGGGACGGCGAAGGAGTGACGTGAATAGCATAGAAGGGAAGTAAAACTCCATAATACCCACTGATCTACGAGACCTAGGATATGTGGGTGGTATGCTGGAAAAGTTATAGGAGAAATAATTCAATTATACTTTACATACTTTATGTCTATCAACCAAAAAGTAATACATAATGCAAAGTACACATTCGTCAACTTATATTGTTGAGCAATTTGGAGAGAAAAATAGACAAGTCACGAAATATAGTACATATTATGTACAGATAGTTATAAAAAGGGTAAGCAATGCACAATTTGCAATTGCAACAAAAGTAACAGAGTAACTTTGCGAAACAAAGTAATCTACATACTGAGTTAAAGCATTTGGAATTTATTAATTGATTGATTGATTGATTGATTTTGTGTGCTTTTGCGGGCCTTTTCGTGAAATACTTTTGTTTGTAATTTAGCATTATATATATAATGGAAATAGAATATATATATATATATATATATATATATATATATATATGCATACCTATATATGAAGAGTTTGTTTGCAAAAACCGATAAGTCCATATTTGCCAAATGGAGATATTTGCGATTGAAGGTAAAGAGAAATAAAGAGAATAATAAGAAAATGTTTGCTTCTTTTGATCACAACTTCAAAAATGTACCTTTATATGTAATAACAGATATATCATTTAAAAGGTTTTATTTTGTACATTATGACACACACCGTAATTAAAATTTTCAAAATGGACTTATCGGTTTTTGCAAACAAACTCTTCATATATATAAATATATTTTTCATTTTGTATTGAGTTTGTAAGCAATGTATATTGTTTTTTCTCCTTTTTTGACTTACTGTACTTTTGTATTCAATTTTGTATGTACTGTATCTTGTATTGTTTTTATGCAGGGCCCCTTTGTAAATCAGTTGTTTTTTTTATGAAAGGGCTACCCTGTGAAAAAAAAAACGGAATAAATAAAATAAAAATAAATTGATTGATTGATTGATTGATTGATTGATTGATTGATTGAAATGAGTTTAAGATTTCCACATCGTCGCAGGCAAATGTCAAATTGTTGCATTTTACATCCAATGAATACTCGTAACAGAAAAAATACATCAAAATAGCTAAAACAAACAAACAAACACACACGGCACACACACACACACACATAAGAACACATAAATATTCATGATGAATAAAAGAAATTATGTGACTTGCTCTATAATATATGACATATCACCACACTGTGAGGGGGAATCCAGAGAAAATATTGCACATGATATGTATTAGATATTAGCAACAACAACAACAACAACAACAACAACAACAACAACAACAACAAAACAAACGAACAAACGAAACAAAGATTTTCCCTCGGTGGCTGCATACACACTTCTTAGATTGGTGCCGTTTGGATAAAAAGTTTCTCAATCAGGTGTTCACAGAAGTTGCTCTGCACTGAATACATATAGTTGGGTACCTAAGGGGGGGGGGGGGGGGGGGGGGGTCACGCCCATTTTTGTAACGGAATGTCGTCCCAAAACGGGCACAATTTTGTGCTTTTGTGCACATTTCCTATAGAAAACAGGTGCTCTGTCATGAAAGTCATGAAAACCTGATTATTTTTACAATTAATCACTTTCATTGATTAGTTTTGTGCTAATTATGGTAGAAAAGTGGTCAGTGACAATTTCCAATAGAAAAATAAAGAAAAAACAAAAGTTGAAAAAGTTGAAAAACAAAGAAATACATAAGAAATTATGAAAAACAATAGAATACATTAAATTTCACACTAGAACAGCCACTTTTCCTTCCTGTTAACATCTTGATTATGTTTTGGTATGTCACGAGGATCCTGAAAATGTAAGTTTCGAGGAGTCCTGGGGGGGGGGGGGGGGAGGTGCACGGTGACCCCCACCCCCCCCCCCCCCCCCCCCCCCCCCTTAGGTACCTTACTAACAAAGCGCATGTGAGAAAATAAAAACTAGAAACAAATTATAGAAATAAGTGTTATAATAATAATGACTAAAGTATGAGATACAGGTAACATCATGGTCACATGCATGGTCTAGATGTCTTTTTCACTGTAAGTCCACCCGTGGGCCTTCGGTTTAATAGATGAAGTGATTTATAAGGTCAAGTAATGAATGTATCATTACCTTGCTCCAATCCCAAACATCAAGTGCGGATGATATCTCTTTTTACAGAGTATTCGCTGCATTACAGTAGTTTAAAAAGCAGACGTATCCACGGAAAATCGGTTCAGAAATTCCTTCCGAACTCCCTGTACTCAATCCCCTCAATGACTAATCGTTTACTCAGCATTATATTCATGATTGCAAGAGTGGAGTCACTGTGGCATAGTGGATAAGACTTCCGACTACCGATCGGAGGACCCGAATTCGAATCCCGCCCAGTGCTTAAGTCCTTGGACAAGATGTTTAGACTCATTAAGTCCCTCTCGAGCCAGGTGTATAAATGGGTACCTGGCAACGTTAAGGTAATAATAATAGCAGAGCCCTCTGGTAGATTAGCGGCAACACTGAGGAGGCTACCCTGGGTGAATAAGGCCTTATTATTATTATTATTATTATTATTATTATTATTATTATTATTATTATTAATATTATTATTATTATTATTATTATTATTATTATTATTATTACTACTACTAATACTATTATTATTATCATCATCATCATCATCATTATTATCATCATCATCATTATAATTACAGTTATTATGATTAATTATTATTGTAGAAATAACTATTATTATCATCATCATAATTATTATTACAATTTTGCAAGAGGTGGAAAGGCCATTTTAGCGACATAGATTGGATATTTCAATAAAGGAATATATAACTTTTGTATTAAATAACTATTTTAATACCACGTCGCAACAGACAATTCGCAATGTTATTTCACTTATAATACCACCAGAAACAGTTTTCTTGTTGTTTTGTTATTCGATGTGACACAAGGGAAAATGACATTGCCTTGCCAAAAGGAAGACCCTACTGTATTTACTGTCTACCGTATTCAGTCAAGGCCAGTCTGACAGAAATTTGAGGGAAGAAATATCAATGGCCGCTCCCAGCTCTCATTGTCAGACACTGTGGTAGATACTTTATCAAAAGTCGTCTTGAGAAATATTTTTGTAGTGTTATGCCTTTTTGATGAGGGAATAAGCATTTCCACAGACATACACGCGCACACACACAAACAAACACACAGCTACTAATGCACACAATAAAACATAAAACAACTGATCTTTGCTTGTTTGTTTGCTTACTTTTATTGTTTCATATACCACATTTGACAAGTAAATCATAAACACATCAAAGAATTGAATGTGCACATTGTCGAGTGCAACAAAATAAGAGAACTAATAAAAAAAAATCGTAAAAGCATTGTTTGTGAAAGGGTAGATATGCAGAGGATAATGTGCATTCTGACATAAAATTTGCAGTTGTAAAGAATGACAAATTCTTAAGTGGTAAAATTGATACATCGAAGAATATAACAAGGTGAATTTCTCTTACATGAAGCTAGACTGCATGGAGTCGCGTAATTATCCGCTGTCAATGAGGATATGTATGACTTCATGCAAAATCTGAATAACAAAACAGGGCAGGGCATTTGAAAAATATAAAATAATAATAATAATAATAATAATAATAATAATAATAATAATAACAATAATAATAATAATAATAATAATAATAATAATAATAATAATAATAATAATTATTATTATTATAATAATAATAAGAAATAATAATAATGTATATAATTCTTATAATGTAAGTCTGATACATTCCAGATGTTCAGCTTTGTTGAGTTCATACCTCGTCAGTGGCTTATGATACATTCAACGTCTCGTGTCAAATTATGAAATAGAATTTCATTGCATTTGACATCTTTGGCAGAAAGCTATAGAAATTATAACTTCACGTAGAAATTTGCCATTTTTTTTTTCGATATCTAAACTTTCTCTGATAGAAGATTTGAAAATGTACTGTAATGATCAGACATTTTTTGAGTGTCGTTATCATTTGATAATTTCCTATCTTATACATCATTACTTTTAATCATAACGCACTGTTCGTATACATTGTATTTCAAGCGATGCGTGGAAATAAGGTAATGAGATATGATGTATAGGCCTAAAGTAATAGGCCTACCTGTCAAAGTTATACGTCGTAGACATTTGTGTCTTTCGGGGAGTAATGTGTGGAAGAAAAAAAAGATTCCTGCATGTTGAAATATACATCAAATTTGTTTTCAATAATATTGCTGCATTACATTTGTGTTGAATAGTAGATTAAGATTGATACCGCGTATAAACTAACTGCACAATTAAGTTGTTCGTCGTCAAGACGACAGACGACACATCACACAAAATCTGAAACACACCACAAGCATGCAAATCAACCATTGAGTTGAAAAGAGAAAATTTCACGGTACCGCAATGTAATACATGATTCAGCTTGGTCAGAGTGCAAGTGGGATATGTATCCTTGTTTATGAAATGTCTTACGCTTCTTGAAAGAGATAGGGCTATCATAAATAAAACGTTCTGTAAAAGGATACCCGAACTGTTTACATCAAAAGCCCTCTTTATAGTTTTAAGAGTGTATCAAGTATATCAAATAACGGTTTTTTTTATAGAAACAAAAAGAAACGAACAAGACAGTAAGAGCGTGAAAGTTCCTGAAATTGAAATCAAAATTGAAATTGAAAAAGAAAATACTATGTGTGTAATATGTATTCTGTATTTTGTTTCATATTACTACTTACTTCATGATTTAATTTCTCCTTTCTGATTGTTTCTGTATTAGGAGACGCTTAGCGCTAAAAAACTTATATAGTACTAGGCGCTTTATAAATGATATTTTAATTTTATTATTATCACTGTCATTGCACTAGCATGTGACTGCGTACTAATGTGCACGAGTGTACCGATACAGGCATGTGGGCCCTGGCTATATCTACAAAGGCATTTGAACAGTTCCCGTTTTCCGTAATAATATTATGTATACCGTGTTATTCACTGTTATCCCACTTGCCAGAGTGACGCCTATCACCTTCCCCGTACCCACACTATTCTTTTTTTTTTTTTTTTCAAAGAAAGCAATTATGTTTACTGGACCCAGATACTGGAATGACCTCCCTCAAGATATTAAAGGACAAGTCCACCTTCATATACATATGGATTGAGTGAAGGCAACAATATTAGTAGAAGACATCAGTGAAAGTTAGGGGAAAATCGGACAATCTGTTAAAAAATTATGAATTTTTAAAGTATCTGCGCAGTCACTGCTGGATGAGAAGACTACTACAGTGTGTGATGTCACATGCGTACAACAATATAAGGAAAATAAAAAGAGAATTTCACAAAAATTTACTTTTTGAATAAAGTGCACATTCTTCAACTTGTTACTGACATATATGTTGAGAGTAAAATTATTCCCCCCTGCCTTCTGTAAGCGAGAAGTCGAGTGTTCTTTTGTTAGGCGAGAAAAATGGAAATATGCTGAATTTTCTTTATTCTTTCTTTATATCGTTGTACACATGTGACATCATAAGCTATAGTAGTCTTCTCATCCAGCCGTGACTGAGCAGACACATCAAAAATTCATAACTTTTGAACGGATTGTCCGATTTTCCTCAAACTCTCACTGATGTGTTCCATTAATATTGCTGCATTCACTCAACCCAAATGTCTGTGAAGGGAAACTTGTCCTTTAACAGTAATTACTAGTTTATTTTTTGTGAACACACCCTGTTATTATTATTATTTATTCGGCATTTGCAAAACAATACAAGTGATAACAGAGAAGCAGAATAAACAAACAAAACACAAGAAAACAAAGTGTCAGGCTTTCCCTCTTGAGCTTCCCGAAGGAGCCGGGTTGGAAAAAAGCAATCAAAATATGACCCTTGGGCCTCTCCAACCAACTTAAGGAAGCACATCAGGGAGTTGTTGAACATAAAACCCTACCAGGCTTTTAGCAACTTTCTTTTAATACTTCCAGTCTTTTGTATTCATCACTAAGTTATTTAATGGTGACGTTTAATCGAACATATAACATTCTTTTTCTAACATGGCGAGATCCGTACAGTCTGGTTTGAGCAATATTCATGTGGTCTATAAGAGTTCACACTTTATATTTATTTTGTACTGATATAATTTTACTTGGTCAAGATGAAAAAGTCCGTTCTCCGTATGATTCAACGCCTATGAATTTGGGAACCTACAGTTTTACAAGTATTATAGCGTTTATGTAGGTCCAATCATTGTTCAGTCATTTCCTTGTGGCACCTTCATATCATAATTATGACCACATGTCATTTGTGTTTAGTATGTGTGTTTTTTTTTTTTATCTTCAATCAGAAGACATGGTTGTATATATTTTGTATTTTCACTTGTTGTATAACTGTCAATCATTTTGAAATTTTATTGAGAAAGTGGAAATGTGAAATAGATTAGAACAGAACTTAATTGAACTGAACCAAATAGCATTTACCATCTCTTAAAGGTAGCATTTTTGTAAGACTTGTTACAATTCACTTTGTTACGACAGTCTTAATGAATAAGATACCTTTACGAACGACATGGGGCTTTCTTCACATTTCGACAACTAGACACACGTTCATTCCACCGATCTACATCGAATTGCTCTTGTTGATTATGATTCAGAAGCTTTAAACCTGTCGTGAGCTTTATGTTGAGAGTTTTCGATAGGAAATAGCAAGATGGATGATGTGAGCAAGGCCATTGAGCCGGAGCAAATTATACGGTTGCTTTTATCCCTGACGTCAACGCACTGCAGTACATTATGTACTGCAAATCAAGTTTACTGTTTGTTTCATGTGACGACGTCAATTAAGCAACAACAACAACAACAACAACAACAACAACAACACAACGGTGAAAGAATGATGAAAATATCGTGAGCATTTTCCTTTCGTTGCTTAAATGAACTTGTCAGAAAAGAATTGGCCTTTTCGACATTATGTATGACAGAACCCTTCTAGGCAGTCTGACGATTAGATTGGTCGTTTTTCGTAAGTTTAGAAAAAGAATCATTTAAAGTTGGTTGATCAAAAAGAGCTTTTTCACCGCCTACACAGTGACTGCGTTTGAAGATATCTCGGATGGCAGTACGAAACTTAGGATACTGGGCTGCGTAGATGATAGGGTTGGCGCAGGAATTTGTGAATGTTACGAAAGTCAACATGTGGAATAGCGGGCTGAATAGGTGACTGCCGAGTCTGTCTGTCATAACCAGAATGAGGGCGTATGTTTCGTTTGGGCCCACGGTGAGGATATAAATGATGACGACAATGAGCGTCAATTTGACGACACGATTACGCGCTGTGACGTGAAATGAAGATGACGTGCTGTCCTTCGCGAAGCGCGCACCGCGCATAGCGCGTGACTGTCGATTGAGTGATAGTACCGTGGCAGCCTGGGTTATTATCATGGTCATTGAAGGCACACCGACGCGTAACATGAACAGAAAAATTGCCGTTATTTTCTTTTCAGTGGTGTTTTTAATGTTGCAGCAGGCGTTGTCGACGACTTGCAAAGTGAGAAACTGGAAACAAGATGGGATGCACAAAATCGAGACGATAGTGAGGTAAATGAAGACGCGTTTTCTTGTCACAAGCCGATGAAAACGGAGTGGGAAGGCAACAGCTAAGAAACGCACAACAGACATTCCTGTTAACGTGTATACAGATGCGTTTATGCACATCCAAAGAAAGAAGCGAGTAAATATTACCAAGCAGTAAACCTCACCAAGCGTTGTCTTTGGTACGTATATGGCCGTGGGTATCGGGATGATAAAGATTGAGGTCAGAAAATCGGCCACTGCGAGTGCTCCGATGAATATGTCCGTAGATTGCTGGGTGGCCTTGCGTCTATGTAAAGCCAGAATGACGAGTAAGTTACCAAAAATACCTACAATTGCAAAGACGATCTGAAGAATATTAGACCAAGACCAACTGAAGATCCAAACCCAATAATGTCTCTGCCCTGTTGAAAGACTCCCGTTGAAGATATCTGAGAAATTTTCATAACTCTCTGCGAGCCAGGAAAAGTCGTCCCAGAGAAAGTCGGTTGGAGCCAAAGTTCCTCTCTCATCGGAGGTGATGAAATACTCGCTTGTATCGGGTGTCATCGAGAAATTCAGTGAAATGGCTTCCTTCAGTGATTGGCTAAATGTATTAAACATCATCTCCCCAGTGATGATAAGAAGGATGAGTTGATTTGATCTTGTCATGTTGAAATTGATGCGTGTCCAACCGCCCAGCTAGCCTATGTGTTCTAGACTGGAAAATCAAGTCCTAGCCGTGAAAAGGATGAAAGCCATTTACAAAATAAGCTCCATCTCTAAACATACACACGGACAGAAATAAACACATACAAGAATTAAATTATGCAATACCAGGTCAAGCAAGATGAACTCTGAAGTTTTACTTCTTTAGATTTTATTTTTTATTTAGATTTTATAAACCATCAAGAAGAAAATACTTATGTGGGGCTTCTGATATATCTTAAGTTTGTTTTTCCATTTTTTTTTTAATCCAAAATTGAAATAAAGTTTGTTATACCGATATTCGCTAATCCGAAAATAACATAAGGTTCGTAATTCCGGAAACTTGTTAGTAGGCACCGTACGTTTTCCATTGCACAAACGAACCTCGTTTTATTTTTGGATTAACTAATCTTCGGAATAATGACCCTTATTTCATATTCAGATAAACGAACCTTAAAGGTCCAGTTTACCTTTGGGAGCAGTGATTTTAAAAATGTTCAAGATATCACCTTTAATACATATGTGTAGATCTGTTGTATCACAAAACATCCTACCATATAAAATTCTCGCAATAAAGCCTAGAATATAAAGAGATATCAGTATTTTTCTCAATAAACCATAACTGTAGACGGTTTAGTCTGGAAGCATTTTTTATTATAACTATTGTTCACATTTCGTGTATTTAACAATACTTAACATCAATTATACGGATTCAAATTTTTACAGTGGTTGTTTCTATTCCTAACTCACATTTTAGAACTATTCTAAAGCACTAATGCTGGGTTTTTGTTTCATCTGCAAATAGTAAATTGTGCCTTTAAGAATAATGAACCCCGCTTCATTTTCGGATAAACGAATCTTTGGACTAACGAGCCTCATTTAATTTTCGGATTAACAAACCTTTGGAATAAGGCCACAAATGTTCCGATTAAAGAACCCCTTTTTTGAAATTACCGAGCATTCAAGCTACAGAGAGTTTGTGTGTTTCCCTATAACGAACCTTCGGAATAACAAAACTTATTTCATTTTCAGTTGAACTAATCTTCGGAATAACGAACATCACCCTCTGGAACTGGGTTCACTGTAAGAGTTACAGTAGTATGTCGGAACTTTTATTTTCTGTCAAAGTAGGGAGCCATATCCTTTTAACTTATATGCTGAATATGAAGAATTCGATTTTGAATGAAAATTAAGTGAGCTTGTCCTATAGACCGATTCAATTTCGATGACCTATTCACCTACCGCCGCTAGCGGCGCTATAACGGTCGCCATAACTGGGGGCCAACGGGGGCTTCCAGCGAGCTAGCTACCCAGCGAGTTGCACTTGCAGCTGCGGCCAAGCGTACCCATCGCGCATAGTTAGCCGGGCGCAGCCGCTGCGCCGCGGCCGGCGACCGCTGGCGCCGCGCTAATATTGTGATTGTTTACTAACTGTGTGGAAAAGTCATTCAGCGGCCTTTAATGCCTTTCTTTTGGACAAATTGAGTGATTCAGACATATTGATCTACTTTGAAAGCTTCAAAGGAAGGATCAGGAAAACACATTGTGCAGTTGTTGGGTGCACAAATAAAAAAATTAAAAAAAATGGAAATGGAAGCTGCACGGCAGAGTGTGAAATTCAGACACCGCTGACGCATGATAAATTAAGGCAAAATTAAAGACAATTAAGTGAAATATAACGGTATAAAAATGTACAGATTTCGAAACAAACTATGTGTACTAGATTCTCTATTAACTATTAGGTTATCACTGCATATTCGTAAAATATGTTGTTCATCTTAGAAGACAAGTTTAGATCAAAGAATTTGATAATTCACCGATTTTTTTTTTATTTTTTTTTTTTGTTAATTCTTGGTGTCCTACTTGCCAAAGTTAGAATCCACTTCCTGGCTAGACTTTATTCATGACAAACATTTTACAGCCTACACTACAGCTAAATAAATGTTTCAAGATGCGTTAAATTCTTATATTGTTTTCACTTCTTCAATGTTCAGCACTGAATTGACCATAGGCCTATTCAATTTTAGCCTGGAACTCTGAATTGGACTTTTGATAAAGTGATACTTATAAATATTAAACCATGGATGGTGGCAATCATCTGTTTCATAATCATACTAAGAAAGTATGATTTGAAAATCACTTTTGTAGATAAATATTAGGCGTATAGCGTGATGTTATGCAAGGTTACTTAGACCTAAAACAGTAGAATTTTCGGTTGTAGACATCAGGCGACGTAGTCGTAACTTAAGTTTAGGCATATACGGCCTAGAAACGCCTAGATTTATATTCAGTTTGGTTTACTCAGTTAGGCTTGCCTCGTGGTTATCGACAACCGAAAATGATATAGGATGTAGGGTTCTAGAAGTCAATAGGTCTAGATCTAGTCTGGACTCTTGCCTAGATTTCTAGACAAGATCTAACGTTAGACAGATTCTACCCTGCTGGCCCGACACTCCCGAGTAAAGGCAAAAGTCTGCCCTAAAAAGGTTAAGTTAACTGATAGCTTGCAATATTGCGCCATATCTAGCTCAAGATTCTTATTCATTATTTGTATTTAATTATATCAGTTAACTTGTCAACAGCCTAGGCTTATTAGCAAGACGTCTGCCTGCGCCTAGCAATAATTATCCCCAGCGGTTTTTATTCTCTTGCAAGTCTTACACAAATGTGAATATACGGGGCTTACACGCGAGTACCCAAGTCATTGCCAAAGAAATACAGTCTACAAACATTCACGGATCGTACCGATATTTACCTTGAAATTCAAGTTTTGGCTACAGCCGTATGTCATCTACCCATTCGCTCATAGTCGGTAAAGTTGTTTAATTCTATTTATTCTTAATTAGCTGGCGAAAAAAAAAATGTAGACTCTAGTTGTCACAAATCCAGATGCGTCGATCGTTGCCAGCGCCAGAGATAGCTAGCTGGCCGGCTGGCGCCGGGTGGTAAAAGCACTGGCCGGCTGCCGCTGGCACCCTTGCTACGCACGCAGGGCGCTTGCCGACCGGCCTTTTTGGCCCCCAGTTATGGCGTCGCCTTAAGAGGGCGCACTTCCATGAACAGTCGCTTGAATCGGTCTATTGACATACATATTCAAAATGGCTGCTGGATCACCAGAAATTTGCAATTTGAGAGATTCTTTTTCTAGTACATGTATTGGTAATATCGAGCTGAATGAATTTATTCCACGTCTTTATGCAAGGATATAAAAGACTGTTTAATGGGAGATAATTTTTGAGTTTCTAGATAGTTTATATCCTTCACGAATGCGCAAATCAATGCAAATGCAAATGAAAAATTTACAAACAAATAGGCGAACATCTCTTTTGCACTAGAACCGTAATTCCCATTATTTTTTCCACAGGAATCAGGCAAACTCAACACACAAATGTCTTTTTAAAAGATTTTATGTAAAGAAAAAGGAATCCCTCACGCTAAAGATATGCATATATCTAATGTGTTTACTATTAATGTATGCAGATCAGAAACATGCTGTGCAGTTTCGCGCGTGTTGATACTGCAGTCATAAAACAACGCTAGGACAGTGAAATGTGTAATTGTTATCTTTAACTTCATTTACATCATCTTTCTACTTCAATTGATCGACATCGTTTTTTGCTTATAATGTAATCATGAAAACAATGAAGTCATTCCCATCTCTGCAATATAACAGGTTATATCAGTGACAGTCCGCAGGGATTTATATTCCCCTTGAGGCAATATCTTTCTCTCAGAAAGTTCCGTTGAGGGAAATATAAAATTTTTGGGAAAATATCAGGTGAGATGAAACTATATTAGATATAAAAAGCACTGTTTTTATATGGTATTATAATGATTTTTTTTTTTTTTACAATAAAATTCCGGCTAATGATAAATGAGGCACATGGTTCTTCAAGACCTATCAGGAAAAGGTTTGCAATTCGTCTGAATATTTGTTGATTCTTCTTTTTGAGTATTCAAAGAGAAAAGGGAGACTTGAAAAAAAAATGCTACCGCAATATTGTCAGAGTCGGCCTGACACAATTCAAATAGTTATCATGCTTGTGGAATAGGTACTAATATTCAATATTGTGGAATTGTTTGATCGGAACATGTATCGCAGAATTTTTTTAATGGCATTTTTCACTTTCTCTACATCAGCCTATATACGCTCCGTTCATGAAATTGGGACTGAACTGGTAATTAGCTCTTGAAGAAACAAATATACTACACATTGGGCACTTTTGAAAAGTTTCTTTGAATAACTTTTTTTTTTTTTTTTAAATCTGAGAGCTAGATTTTTGAAAGCACGTGAAAAATAAAGAGTGATCAACGTTTTTATTGACACGATGTTATAAACATTTTATGTGACTTTGCATCACAAATCCATCAAAAAGTCGCCAGACATGGATTGTTAGTTAACTCTTTATGTGCCATGGTGGAAACCCCCTGTGTGCCACGTTATTCTGAGACACGAAGGTAGTCATGCTTTGAGAAAGAATTCTGTTTTTCCTATTTGTATAACTTCTACAAATTTCTGTTAAGATTGGCGTAATGGTAGGCAAAGTTAAAGAGGAATTCCAAGCTTTGTTTCGATATAAATTGTATGCCGACTCTATTTTCAATTTGTTCTTTTAATGACCAGTTGCTACATTACTGTAAAGGCATGACTTTTGCACATTAAACCGCGACAGAAACATAGAATGTACGAGTAAATCTAGTTGGGAACATCGCTTGATAGTCGATCACCACATAGAATACAAGCCGTATATGACAGGAACAAAAGCACGAGAAACGCTTTCATTGTGCCGCGGGATTAGCAGTAATAAGCGGCACATAAAGAGTTAAGGGCAGGTTACGAAATGATGTTATTGTCGATTCCAATGGACTCTCCTAATCTATCTAAATATTTGAAATAAAGCACACACTCTGGAGAATATTGTGAACTGAGAAAGGAGGCCCAAAGTATAAGATCTATTCAAGCGCTTAATCTACTAATCCGTGGTAGCTGTGGGATAAATGGGACAAAAACAGGATAAAAAACACCATAGCAATGAATGGATTGTCAGACCATGGAATTAAAATTGAACCCATAAAGTACCCTATATTAACACATTCTGTCCATTACTAATACCAACTTTCAAACCAGCAGCATCCTTTTTCAAAGTTATTAGAGCTGAAAGGTGGTGAAGGGTGTGTAAAAGCTTTTTTAGGAATGCAAAGTGGCCTGTAAAGACCTTATACCTATTTACACTATTCTATAGAAAAATACTACGAAAAACTGCTAAAATCACAACTTCCCATTCATTTTATGATTCCATGCTTTGACATAATGTAGAGGAAGATTTTTTTTTTTTTTTTTCAGAAAACATGACAATCTCAAGATTGACTATATAGGTTGACCATTTTCACCTCCTTTGAGTCCTCACTTAAAATCAGGGCCCCGCGACTTTTTTTTTTTGGTTTTGTGATGCACGGTCACATAATTATTTTGTTCATTGTTTTCTGGAAGAAAGGAAAGGAAGAGCGAGAAGGAGATCACTGGTCACTGGGGTGAAAAGCTTTAATTGATTCTAGAATATGCAAAGCAATGAATATTGGAACTTCTTGAAAACTGTGGTCTGCTTGTGGTCTGCTCTCGTGACTTCTTGAACATGCAATATATGACGGCATGAATTAAGTGAGTGCATGTGAATGCCTGTACAGCAAGGGCATTATATAGCAAGAGAGTGTGATATATTTTATCTTATTTACTGACCTATGGTGACGTACAAGTGTATGTATTTTGCACGCATGCGCACGTGTTAGACACCGGTAATTTTGAGAAGATGAATTATGAAGTTGCGAATGTTTCAGAAGCCAATATGTATGCTTTTGAAATGTGAAAATCCGAGTGGAAACGTTGATACAAACACACTTCCGCAACCACCCCCCTCCCACACACACATACACACACATACTTTCAAAGTCATCCATGTTACTGTTTGGTAGTCATGGGAACCAATTAACCCACACACACAGTAGACATACATGAATACATGCAGAATATTGAATACACATAAGGGCCTACATAAATATTATTGTATTATACATATTATGCATACATACACGCATACAGTATAAACACAATATAATGTGCATTTTTTACATGTTTCATAAAGAAGCCCAGGAGCCTTGCAATATACATGGCGTAGGAATAAATGTGTATAAATCACTATATCTTATCTATAACTTGAAGAGTGGCCTCGAAGAGGCACATTACCATGTAATGAATGAGACAATTTTAAACAGAGACTCGACGGCTGTAAATATCTGATGGACAAATAAAGGTTTAAAGGTCATGTTTACCTTTGAAACAGTGATTTAAAAATGTTCAAGATATCACATTAAACTGATGAATATGACAAGATATCACATTAAAATGATGAATTGTGTAGATCTGTTTTATCACAAAACATCGTAGAATTTTCGCAATAAAGCCTAAAATATAAGGAGAGATCAGTATGTTTCTCATTAAACCATAACTGTAGACGGTTTAGTCTGAAAATATTTTTATTATGACTATTGTTCACATTTTGTGTATTCAACAATATGGTCTACTTAACATCGATTATATGGGTTCAATTTTTTGCAGTTGTTGTTATACAGTCATGTTTATCCCAAACTCACGTTTTAGAACTATTTAAAAACACTAATGCTGGATTTTTGTTTCATCTGCAAATGGTAATTAAATTATGCCTTTAACCGGTGCCGGTATAACCCCATCCACCTGCTTACTTTCTTGCATAAGGACGTTTACAGCGAACTTGGCAAATGCATGCCTCATTAAAACCCCTACGCCACAGACTACAATACACAGAAAGGTCTTCAGATGAAGCAGCCATATGCCGTCTGTGTAATCAATTTAATTAAGTTCAGTTCAATCCATGAACAATAATTCAATTCAATTCAATTTTTGTCATAATTCTCATATCGGCTTACATTGGTTTGGCACAAATTATCCTACTCTGTCAATAGAAAATACTCATATGAATGCCCAATATACACATACAATACATTTTATGATATTTGGTCAATATCGAAATTAGTAAGTTTTAATGAAATGCTATAAAATACTAAACATTGCTGATGAATCACTTTCACTTGTACAATCTAATAAGTGTAAAACACATATCTTAACTCTCTGGGTAGAATTTGTGTAAGGATTCTCTCTGTTTACAAGTTGCCAACAAGTTCACAAACGTTCTCAAATAACCTCTGTTGGGACATGCGGAAATCACAGCCGTAAACTCCCTGAATGGAGGGCATGGTTTGAGACTGTAACATTTCATCTTGGTAGGCACAAAGTTAGGCAGTCACTATTGTAAGGTTGGTCTTGATTACGTAATGATTTGTAGACATTGCAGATCAATTTTAGAAATATCTTTTTTTTTTTTGGAATAACATAGTAATTATAGCGAGCAAAAAGGCCTTCGTGACAACACAACATTAATGTTTCAAAGGTGAATATAATCATTGTAGCTTTAAAAATCTATACGATTTCATTATCAAGTCACAATAGATAGATCATGATGTTATATTGCAACTTCCTTTACAAGTAGTTCCTTTTATTTAGTATGAATTGAAGGGAACAAAATGACATCGCTATGGCTGCAAAGGGAAGTCTCTGCTGCAGTCAAGGTCCTTCTGACAGAAACCTGACGGAGAAAGCATTGAAGGGCGCTTCTATGTCATACCGCATCCAGACGCTGTTGTAAAGACACACTGTATCAAAAGACATTTTCAGAGATCGATTGTAAGATTAAAGGCATTGTATAGTTCCGGTTGAGATGGGGATTCAGGCTTTATTTCTTTTGTTTTTGCGAGATGATGAGAAACCATGCACCTATATGAAACATTTAAAAAAAAATTGACTATAAGAGGTCTTGGAAGTTTATTTATTGGTCTTGAACTCCCTGAGATTTCCAGAAAAAAATGGCCATAATAAAAAAGGGCCCTCACCTTTTATTACAACAATAATTGTTACAGTTTGACTTGGGATATCTCAGCAATTTTAAGACCCATTTTATCAAATAAGCTTGTTATTTCTCTTAGAATTGTATATTCTTTCATATGTCAAATAATGATTTCTAATTATCTCACACACACACACACACACACACACATACACACACACACACACACACAATAAAACCTGATTCCCCATCTCAACCAGATATTTATGAAGTATTTACAAACAAAAACACAAGTTTTCTAATACTACAGTGATTTTATGTGCTGCCAACAAGGATATGTATGACACAATGCAAGTTTTCAATGAAAACAGGCAAATACAACAGTCTTCGTCTGCTGTCGTTGATTGGTTTTCAATCAAAAACTGCAGTAACAAGCTAACTATTGTTGTACAAGAGTGTATACTCAATTGTTTGCATTTTTTGGCATAATCAATTTGAAATATTCCAGATGTCCAGTTGCACAATGTTGATACCTGTTCAGTACCTACATCTGATGTCCAAAGAACTTAACTTATAGAAATGCCGGTATTTACTTCCTGATGGACAATGTGAAGGGTTTGTTTGCAGAAACCGATAAGTCCATTTTTGAAGATTTTGAAGTACGATCTCTGTCATAAAGTACAAAATAATACCTTTTAAATGACATATTGGTCACTACATATAATGGTATATTTTTGAAGTTATGGTCAAAAGAAGCAAAAAATTTCTTATTGTTCTCTTTATTTTTCTTGACCTTTAATCGCAAATATCTCCATTTGGCAAATATGGACTTATCGGTTTTTGCAAACAAACTCTTCATGTATACATTAAATTGTAAAACACTAGTCCTGGACTGTAACTGCTACTCCTTGTTTTCCAGGACCTGTGATTTCCTATTTCAATGTTTGAACCATTTCTGGTGCCACAAACTAAATCACTAGCTCTTAATACAGTTAATGTCTTGCGTCAAACGTTGAAACATTTTTCAGAAAGCCGAAAGAAAAAAAAAATAATTTTGACGTTTTCGAGTTTGACATCTAAACTTTCTGTGATAGAAGAGTGGAAACGATTATGTAAGCAATTGAATTTTAGAGTAAAGCTAAAATAACGTTGAAGGTTATGACTTTAAAGGAACTGTACAGTACTGGTTGAGGTGGGGATTCATGTTTTAGTGAACATTCGAAAGTGAGATAATGAAAAGCCTCTTATGAAATATGAAAGAGCATGCAATTTTAAGAAGGATTTAACGTTTATTTGATGAAAATTGGTTTTCAAATGGCTGAGATATCCAAAAAAGTGTGAATAATAAAAGGCAACATGCCACAACTTTAGGATCTCTTTGTTTCACCTTGTTTTTGGATATCTCAGCCATTTCAAGACCGATTTTCATCGAATAAACTTTTGACACCCCTTAGAACTGCATGCTCTTTGACATCTCCTCGAGTGGTTTCTGAATATCTCGCAAAACGTTAAAAGCTAAATCCTCACCTCGACCAGAACTGTACACACCCTTTAAAATGACGTTTAACGTCAAAGGCCCATTTCTAAGATTAGTAGACCATTGTATTGTGGATAGGAGAAGACTTTTTTGAAACCAGATGTATGCAAGTGAGAAACACAGTGATTCTCCGTAGTACATTGTCAAGACTTCACACGTACTGTAAATGTGGACGGGAAATCTGCAACACACCACAAGACAGTGATCGTAATAAACCCTTTACTCTAAAACATCTAAACATGATAAAATTGACTGCAACCGACTGTTTTTCAGGTACTCGTTGAGTGAGTTATCATGTATCTCTGTGAGGTGACGCATTATTTTGGTTTTCTTTCTTTATTAGCAGAGTGAACCATTAGTCGATAGCTATTAAAGAGCATAAACGGTTAACAATGACTACTTCTACTTTACGGTGCGGAAGTTGCGTCAAACTTCTTTAGATTATACATTATTTTCTAAAGCGTGATTCCAATGTTATCATTTTCATCATTGCCATCATCAT
This sequence comes from Diadema setosum, assembly GCA_033980235.1. NCBI lineage: Eukaryota > Metazoa > Echinodermata > Echinoidea > Diadematoida > Diadematidae > Diadema > Diadema setosum. Next base: position 31,484,224 of record CM067070.1, read on the forward strand.
TATCACCATTACGAGAAGACTTCACAAACGAAAAAGAAAAGAGGATAACGTTGAGAACAGTAGGGAACAATTTCATCAACGCTTTTTTTTTCTATTTATGGGAAGAAATGCTCCAGAATTAAGAAAGCATGATAACAAACGAACAGCAGCATACACCTGACACTCCCACTGATTGCCAAAGCTGGTGTTGATCAAGGAGGCAACAACAAAGTATGTCAATTAGCTTTAGGGTACTCAGTAACTGAGTTGATGATGTCACAACTTGCCATGTAGTTTGTACATGTGATTTTAAAATCTGTTTATTCTTTGTTCAAATGCATAATGCCCTTTAGTCTCAAATCATGTCTGACCCATCATCATTCTCAAGTTACTTAGCCAGGATGTTTTCCACTTTTGAGTATTCATCAGTAGGCATTTTGAATACGATTCACCACAAGCAAGGCACATCAACTAAAGTTTGAGAGTTTATTGTGTTTGTGAAGAAATACTTATAAACACCTTTCGCTTTACCTTGAAAGAAACATAGGAAACAGCAACAATGGGACTATATGGACGTTCCACGAACGAACAAATTATATTACTTCCCGTGTCCAAACAGTTACCATGCAGTACCTTTTCACATGTCACATTATATGTCACAATAAATCAATTAAATAGCCGTTATGATCAATGTGGAAATGTTTTTACACATAGGGAACTTTGAACACATGATTGCCTTTTTGACTTGATTCATAAGGCAACGACCTGCCATGAGCTTACGTTGAGAGTTTGAACAAGGACAGAATACAGATGGCTACTGTAAGGCCCCCTGGGGCAGAGTTATTTACACGATAGATTTGTCATATCTACAAGGCTCTCTGTCGCTACGTTGTAACCGTTCGACATATGTATTCCTTTAACGACTCCAACAGATGATCGCTTTGAAAACACTATTGATTAATGATGCTAAATTTGTGCAAACTGTTTTTTTTTTCTCAACTAAATCCATTTCAGGAACCCCCCCCCCCCCGATATTTGTTCAATTCGACATGACATCTGCCACAATCCTTCTACGCAGTCTGAAAAAAAGATTGATCGTTTTTATCAAATTTCGAGTTAGATTCATTTACAGCAGGTTGATCAAACAGGGCATTTTCGTCGCTTTCACGGCGTTTGAAGATATCTCGGATGGCAGAACGAAACTTAGGGTATTGGGCTGTGTAGATGAAAGGGTTTGCACAGGAATTTGTGAATGTTACGAAAGTCAACATGTGGAATAGCGGACTGAATAAGTGACTGCCAAGATTGTCCGTCATAACTAGAATGAGTACGTATGTTTCGTTTGGGCCCACTGTGAGGATGTAAATGATGACTACAATGAGCGTCAATTTGACGACACGATTACGCGCTGTGACGTGAAACGAAGGCGACGCGCCGTCCTTTGCGAAGCGCGCACCGCGCATAGCACGTGACTGCCGATTGAGCGATAGTACCGTGGCAGCCTGAGTTATTATCATGGTCATTGAAGGCACACCGACGCGTAACATGAACAGAAAAATTGCGGTTATTTTCTTTTCAGTGGTGTTTTTAATGTTGCAGCAGGCGTTGTCGACGACTTGCAAAGTGAGAAACTGGAAACAAGACGGGATGCACAAAATCCAGACAATAGTGAGGTAAATGAAGACGCGCTTTCGTGTCACAAGCCGATGAAAACGGAGTGGGAAGGTAACAGCTAAGAAACGCACAACAGACATTCCTGTTAACGTGTATACAGATGCGTTAATACACATCCACAGAAGGTAGCGAGAGTAGACTACCACGCAGTAGACTTTACCAAGCGTTGTCTTTGGTACAGATACGGCCACGGGTAGTGGGATGATATAGATTGAGGTCAGAAAGTCGGCCACTGCGAGTGCTCCGATGAATATGTCCGTACATTGCTGGGCAGCCTTTCGTTTGAACAGAGCCAACATGACGAGTAAGTTGCCGACAAGACCTACACTGGCAAAGACTACCTGAAGAATATTAGACCAAGACCAACTGAAGACCCAAACCCAAGACAGGCCATGTCTCTGCCCCGTTGAAAGACTCCCGTTGGAGATTTCTGCAAAATTCTCGTAACTCTCTGAGAGCCAGTCCTCCCAAAGAAAGTCATCGGTTGGAGTCAAACTTTCTCTCTCATCGGAGGTGATGAAATACTCGCTTGCATCGGGTGTCATCGAGAAATTCAGTGACATAGCTTCCTTCTGTGCTTGGCTAAATGTATTAGACATCATTTCCCCAATGGTGATTAGTAGGATGATGTGATTTGATCTTGTCATTTTGAAATTGATGCGTGTCCAACCGCCCAGCCAATGTGTTCTAGACTGGGAAATCAAGTCATAGCCGTGAAAAGAATGAAGGCCATTTAATGGATTTAATAAAAAAAGAATGGTATTGTATTGTTGGACATTAGAATTTTTCTCCTTTTTTTTTGTTGACATACTAAGAAACCACCTATGAAATAGTACAAAGGATACCATTCTATGAGGAATTCAAAAGTTTATTTGATGAAAATTGGTTATGGAATGGATGAGGCACCCCAAAACAGAGCGATCGTAATACAAAATGTGGGACCTTAATAAAAGGTGGGTCGCACCTTCTGTTGGGATCGCTTTTTAGAGGGATATCACAGCCATTTCAAAAGCAAATTTCATTCATCTTAAAATTACATGCTTTTTGATATTTCATAAGAGGTTTCTCATTATCTCACCAAAAATATTAGAAACATGAAGTTAAGTCTCAACCGAAACTGTACGATCCCTTTAACTAAATTGAGTATGATGAATGTGAAAGATTCAAAATGGCTGCTGTATCACCACTTTGATAGATACGTTTTCTAGCACACGTATCGGTTGCTATTGTCAAGCTGAATAGATTAATTCTAGGTATTCGTGCAAGGACAGGAAAGATTTTAATGGACAATAATTTCTGGGTTTCTATGTAAGTTTAGAGAACTCATGAATACGCAAATCAATGGACATGCATATGAAAAATATGCAAATAAATAGGCCTATAATCAGCACTGGAAGCCTAATTTTCCCCAACGAATCAGGCAGACTCAACACACAAATGTCTTATTTTATTTTCGTATGAGACGTTTGAGAGAAATAGACAATCCCTTGGAGTTAAAATATGCATATATCTAATATATTTATCTAATATGTGCGTGGGTCGGAAACATGCTGTTCAGTTTCATGTGTGTATCTTTCCATTTCAATTCATATAATACGCATCAGTTTGTTGCTCATAATGTAATCATGTAGATTATGCAGTAAGTATTGAAGCTCGCAGCGTCAGGAAATATAATTCAAGGTTTTTAACAGCTGTCAACAGGGTAAGAACAAGATTTATACCGTATATTGCCTTTTCTATCGTTGCAAAGTAGCACGTGACATCCCTCATTGAGTTATAATCCCCTTGAGACAACATTTCTCTCAGAAAGCAGCCTTAAGAGAAATATAAAATTTGAAGGAAAATATCGGTACAGATGAAACACTTAGTGTTATATTACCACAAAAACACACTACTTGTATATGATAAACCATGCAAGATGTAAAAAGTTGGCTACTTATAACGAGGAAGGAGAAGCATGGTTCTTTGAGACCTATCAGGGAAAGCTTTGCAATAATTCGTTTGTTCGTCTTTATGACTTTTCAAAAGAGAAAAGGGACACTTGAAAAAAAAAAATGTTACCGCAATATTCTCAAAGGCGACCTGACACAATTCAAATAATTATTCTGCTTGTGGAATAGGTACTAATATTGCGGAACTGTTTGATCGGAACATGTATCGCAGAATATTTTTAATGTCATTTCTCACTTTCTCTACATCTGCCTATACGCTCCGTCCCTGAAGTAATAGAAACCTCTTCCTTTTTGGGGTATTCCTCTCATCAAGAGTGTAATTCAACTGGTACATTTCCTGTATTAAATTGACTGAATTGGTAATTAGCTCTTGAAGAAACAAACGTAGTACACATTGGACACGTTTGAAAAGTTTCCTTGAATTTGGTTTTATAATCCGAGAGCTGGATTTTCGAAGGCACGTGAAAAATAAAGAGTGATTAAAGTTTTTATTGACACGATGCTACATACAATATTATGCGACTCTGCATCACAAATCCAACAAAAAGTCGCCAGACATTGAGTGTTAGTTTAGCGCAAATTACGCAATGATGTATAACTCGATTCTAAATATCTGAAATAAAGTAGACACTCTGTAGAATTTTGAACTGGGAAAGGAGGCCCCAAAGTATAAGGCCTAATCAAGCGCTTAATCTACCAAGCCGTTGTAGCTGTGCGATAAATGGGACAAAAAAAAAAGGTTAAAATAACACCGTAGCACCACCAATCAAGGGATTATCAGACCATTGATTTAAAGTTGAATCTATAAAGTACGCTCTATTAACACATTCTGTCCATTACCAATAACAACTTTTAAAGCAGCAGCATCCTTTTTGATAGTTACTATAGAGTTTTTTTTTTTTTAGGTATGCGAAGTTGCCTGTAAAGACCTTATGCCTATTTACACTATTCTGCAGAAAAATACTACGAAAAATTCCTAGAAACACAACTTCCCATTCCTTTTATGATTCCATACTTTGACATAATGTAGACGAAAAATTAATCCTTCAGAAAACGTGACAATCTCAAGATTTAAGTTGACCATTTTCACCTATTTTGAGTTCTCACGTAAAATCAGGGCGCGCGACTTTTGTTGGTTTTGTGATGCACGGACACACAATTATTTTGTTCATTGTCTTCTGGAAGAAAGAAAAGGAAGAAGGAGAAGGAGAGCACTGGCGTGAAAGCTTTAATGGATTCTAGAATATGCAAGCAATGAATATTGGAACGGCATATTTACCTTACTTGTGGAAACCGTGGGTCAACGCAAGACTTCTTACTTGTGGTCTGCTCTCGTCACTTCTTGAACATGCGATAATGATTACGACGGCGTGAATTACGAGAGTGCATGAGAATGCCTATACAGCAAGGGCATTATATAGCAAGGGAGTGAGATATTAGACCTATGGGTGATGATATGTATTTTGCACGCATGCGCTTTTATTAGACAATTTACATCGATAATTTTGAGAAGATATGAAGTTGCAGATGTTTCAAAAGCCAGTATGCATGCTTTTAAAACATGAAAATCCGAGGGGAAACGTTGACACAAAGATACATCCTCTCTCATAGCACAGTCACACACACGCAGACACACACACACACACACACACTCACTCACACACACACACACACATACACACACACACACACACACACACACATACATGCACACATACACACATACACACATACACTGTGCATTTATTGCATATTTCATATACGGTCCAAAAGCCTTACAATTTAGCGCACAGGGGTATAAACGTGAATATAAATCACAATAACTTATATGTCAATAACTTAGGCCTATTGAACAGGACTGGTGAGCTTCAGGAAACACATTCATGTAACGGATGGCACAATCTTAAAATATATATATATATCTCGACGGCTGTGAAATGTGTGATGAACAATAAAGGTTCATCGGTATGGGTAAGAAATCCTCCCACCTGCAACTTTTTTTTTTTCTGCATAAGAACGTTACCTGCGAGTTTATGTCTCAAAACCCATACGCCAGAGACTACAATACACAGAACGGTCTTCTGATGAAGAATCGTATGCCGTCTTTGTAATCAGTTTAATTCAATTCAGTTCAATTCAATTCAGGTCAGTTCAATTCAGTTCAATTCAGTTCAATTCGGTTCAATTCAGTTCAATTAAGTTCAATTCAGTTCAATTCTATTCATTTCAATTAAGTTCGTATCATAATTCTTATATCAGGTTACACTGAAGATAGTCTGACCACAAATTATTGTACGCTATCAACAGTAAACAAATAGAACATAGCAAATATACACATAGGCCTAAGAAATATACACATGAAGAGTTTGTTTGCAAAAACCGATAAGTCCATATTTGTCAAATGGAGATATTTGCGATTAAAGGTCAAGAAAAATAAAGAGAATAATAAGAAAATTGTTGGTTCTTTTGACCATAACTTCAAAAATATACCTTTATATATAGTGACCAATATATCATTTAAAAGGTATTATTTTGTACTTTATGACTGAGACCGTACTTCAAAATCTTCAAAAATGGACTTATCGGTTTTTGCAAACAAACCCTTCACATATACGACATTATTTTCATAATAATTGGTCACTATCGAAATTAGGGTAAATTGTAATGAAATGCATGTAGAGCCAGTGCTAAACATTGCTGATGAATCATTTTCACTTGCACCATCTAATAAGTGTAAATTACAAATCTTAATACCCTGGGTATAAAGAATTTGTCTAAGAATTCTCTCTATTTGCAAGTTAAAAGCAAGTTCATAGACGTTCTCAAATGACCTCTGTTGGAACATGTGGAAAACACAACCGTGAACTCCATGAATCATGGAAGTCATTAACATTTTATAGTATAACATATCATCTTAGCAGGCATAAAGATAGGCATTCAGAAGAAAGGCTATCATAGGAGAGGTCTTGATTAGTTAAGGGTTTGTAGACATTGTAGATTAGTTTCAGAAATCTTACCTTTTAATAGTTTTGAACATCATAGCTAACGGTAAAAAGGTCTTTATGGCGACACAACATGGGTATTTCAAAGGTGAATATGAATATTGCACCTTTAAAAATCTATACTATTTCATTACCAAAGCACAATAACTAGATCATAATGTTGTACTGCAACTTCCTTTACAAATGGTTCCTTTTATTTAGCATGAACTGAAGGGAATAAGATGACATCACCACTGCTATAAAGGAATGTTCCTGCTGTGTTGCGTAATCTATCTTGCAGTCAAGGTCCTTCAGACAGAAACCTATAATTGGGAAACATCAATGGACGCTTCTATGTCACACCCCATCATCCTGACGCTGTTGTAAAGGCACACTTTATGAAAAGACATTCTCAGACATCGATTATAGGATTAAAGGCATGGTATGTATAGTTCCGATTGAGATGGGGATTCAGGCTTTACATTTTTGCTATATTATTAGAAACAATCTATATAAGATATCAAAAAGCATTTGACTCTTAGAGGTTTTGGAAGTTTATTTAAAGAAAAATGGTCTTGAACTGGCTTGGATTGCATTGAATTGAATTGAATTGAGATTTCCAGACAAATGGTCATAATAAAAAAGGGGTCCTCACCTTTTTATCACAACAATTTATTTTGTTACAGTTTGTGTTTGGATATCTCAGCGATTTGAAAACCAATTTTATTAAACATTATTAGTCGATAAGAGCATGACTACTTCTACTTTACGGTGCGAAAGTTGCGTCAAATTTCTTTAGATTATACATTTTATTTTTAAGCGTGATTCCAAAGTTATCATTTTCATCATTGTCCTTATCATCACCATAATGAGAAGACTTCACAAACGATAAAGAAAAATGATAACGTTGAGAACAATAGGGAGCAATTTCATCGAGGCTCTTTTTTTATTCTATTTAGGAAGAAATGCTCCAGAATTAATTAAGCAAGATAACAAACGGACAACTGCATACACCTGACCCTTCAACTAATTGCCAAAGCTGATGTTGATCAAGGAGGCAACAACAAAGTATGTCAATTAGCTTTAGGGTACTCAGTAAGTGAGTTGATGTCACAACTTGCCATGTAGTTTGTACATGTGACCTGGAAAGCTCCAGTCTTTTTATTCTTTTTCAAATGCATAGTGCCCTTTAGTATCAAATCATGTCTGAGTCATCATCATTCTGAAGTTATTCAACCAGGAATAACATAATGATTTCCACTTTTATATTAGACGAACTGAGTATTCATCAGCAGGCCATTTTAATACGATCCAACCACAAGCAAGACACATCAACTAAAGTTTGAGAGTTTATCGTGTTTGTCAAGAAATACTTACAAACATCTTTCGCTATACCTTGAAAGAAACATAGGAAACAGACACTTCCCTTGTCCAAACAGTTACCATGCATTACCTTTTCACATCAATTTCTATTATGTCACAATAAATCAATCAAATAGCTGTTATGATCAGTGTGGAAACAATCTGCCATGAGTTTACGTTGAGAGTTTGCACGAGGACAGAATACAGATGGCTGCTGTAAGGCCCCTGGGGCAGAGTTATTTATACGGTAGATTTGTTATACCTACACTGTATAAGGCTCTCTGTCGCTACGTTGTAACCATTCGATATATTACTGTGACGACTCCAATAGACGATTGCTATAAAACATTATTGATTAATGTTGCTAAATTTGTGCACACTTGGTTTTTTTCCTTTCTTTTTTGCTCAACTAAACATTTCACGAAAAAAAAAAAAACATGTGCAATACGATATGAGATATGCCACAATCCTTCTACGCAGTCTGAATATAAGATTGATCGTTTTTATCAAATTTCGAATTAGGTTCATTTAAAGAAGGTTGATCGAACAGAGCATTGTCATCGCTTACACGACGTTTGAAGATATCTCGGATGGCAGAACGAAACTTAGGGTATTGAGCTGCGTAGATGAAAGGGTTGGCACAAGAATTTGTGTATGTCATGAAAGTCAACATGTAGAAGAGTGGGCTGAAAAGATAACTCGCCAGTCTGTCCGTCATAACCAAAATCAGCGTGTACGTTTCGTTTGGGCCCACTGTGAGAATGTAAATGATGACGACGATGATCGTCAATTTAACGACACGATTACGCGCTGTGACATGAAACGAAGGTGACGCGCCGTCCTTTGCGAAGCGCGCACCGTGCATAGCGCGTGACTGTCGATTGAGCGATAGAACTGTGGCAGCCTGGGTTACTATCATGGTCAACGAAGGGACGCCGACGCGTAACATGAAGAGGAAGAATGCGGTAACCTTCTTTTCCGTGATGTTCTTCGTGTTGTAGCAGGCGTTGTCGACGACTTTCACTGTGACAAAATGGAAACAAGATGGAATGCTAAAAATCCAGATGGTAGTGAGGTAAATGAAGACGCGCTTTCGTGTCACAAGCCGATGAAAACGGAGTGGGAACGCAACAGCTATGAAACGTACAACAGACATTCCTGTTAACGTGTATACAGATGCGTTAATACACATCCAAAGAACGTAGCGAGTGAAGACTATCACACAGTACAGATCACCAAGCGTTGTCTGAGGTACGAATACTGCTACGGGTAGCGGGATGATAAAGACTGAAGTCAGAAAGTCGGCCACTGCCAGTGCCCCGATGAATATGTCGGTAGATTGCTGGATAGCTTTTCGTTTGAACAGAGCCAGAATGACGAGTAAGTTACCAAATATACCCACAGTTGCAAAGACGATCTGAAAAATATTAGACCAAGACCAGCTGAAGATCCACACCCAATCACGTTCCCTCGCCGTTGCAAAGTTTTCGTTGAAGAACTCTGTTGAATTCTCACTGCTTTCTGTGATACCGAAAAAGGCGGTTGGAGTAAGGGTTTCTTCTCCGTCGTAGGCGATGGAGTACTCGCTTGTTTCGAGTAATATCGATGAATTCAGTGACATGGTAAAGTTTTCTGCTTGGCTACAAACATTTGGCAAGATGCCCAGTGTGAGGATGAGGAGGAAGAGGCCTGATGATCGTCTCATTTTGATATCGATGTGCCTGCACTCGAAGGATGTATCTTGACTGGGATATAAAATGAAAGGATGAAGGTATTTTAATACAAGATGAATCAACGAGGTAAGGCATCAAAAGCAAAATAAGGCGTTTAATCACCATTCCAAAATCAAATGTACACACAGACACACAAACACATGCACGCAGACAACTGTTTGTTGTAACCACAACAAACAGACTGAACTATGCAGTTACTCTTTTCAGATTATGAAGCTTTCAATTGTCTGGGAAGTCTCAAAGATTACCAAGAAAAGAAGGTAAAAACAACAAAATATTTCAGTTATCTTTGTGAAAGGCTATTTTGCTAGTTTGTCCTTGTTAGAGACACAAGTGTGAAGTCTATTACCAAAATGTCTCTTATACTCTAGTGTTAAAGTGATAGATGTAAGTCATCATCCACCTAACATCAAGGTGAAATTAAAAGGGCCATGTAAGGACCACGACAAGACATTTTAGGTGCTATGGTGTTCCGAAACCGGCAGATGATATCCTACTAGGCCTTTTATTCACGCTTTACAATCCAGACATTTTGCTAAGACATAAGCATACACTTTGCTTGCACGAAATTTACCTTACTTGACTAATGAATGCTGAGACAACAATTAGTACAATCATATCAAATTTGGCGTACTTGCGCGAGAACTTTTGGAACATTCCCTGAAAATATCCTTTCAATATGAGAGCTCATATCCTTAAAGGTAAGTAGTTGTACAGCATGATAATAATATTATACTCTTTGCTAAAAATAAAAAAAAATACTTTTTAAAAAACTGATTTACGTGTGAGAGACAGAGAGAGAGAGAGAGAGAGAGAGAGAGAAGGAGGGAAGTCTCAGATTACAAAATAATGACATGCCAGAATTTTATCCTATGTAAACGAACAGAACTGAAACAGAATATTTACCTGAATTATTAGCACCGCTGGTAAATCAAAACAAGTCCTCTATTTGTGATCTGCTCTTGACACCTCTCGAACCTGACGGTGAGAACTAGGCCAGTGTGACCGCCAGTAGCAACCAGGACGTTATATAGACAACTAGGCAGATATTAGCCCATTTACTGACCAATACCAAAGAGATGCACTCTTCGCGCATGCGCACTGTTTTGACAGCGACACTTCTACTTTGATATCTGTGAGAAGATTATTTTGACGTTGCGGATGCTTGTGTTAGCTATTTTTTTCCCCTTGGGATGGGAAATACAATATACACACCTAAAAAATCTCTCTCTCTCTCTCTCTCTCTCCGATGCTTTTACCATTCGGTAGTCAAGACAGTCATATGCCGTAAACATAAAAATACATGAGTATAAATGCATTAATACACACAAGTAATACATAATTTAATTTGATACACCCTACATTATACATAGTACAGTGGAAAAGATATAGAAATATTATATCACAATATATTTTCATTTGTATATTAAACAGTGGATTCATTGAAGTATACTATAGTACGATGTACCGAATAAAACAAGCTTGTCTAATGAACTGGACGGCTACACATTGTCATGTAGACATAAATCAAGTTTCTGTCTTTGACTTTAATGCAGTCTTCTGTAAAATTCACGCCACCTGCTTGACTTCTTGTATCGGAGGATATGGTTTGAGGATATCATTGTCTGACGTGTACAAAGTTAATCATTTGATTATGCAACATAAGTCTTGATTGTTCCATGATGTGAAAACTTTGCACACTATTTAGAAATGTCTGATTTTGAATGCGAAGCGACGCTTCCTCAGAGCTAAGTTACCTACTCGGTCAAACAAGTTCTGGAGAAAATGAACATTTCTTGTTATAATAACTTGAACTACACGCTACACGTTTGTAACTTCGAACCTCAAGAGTACAATAGTTGTATGTTGTAATTGCCACTACAAAATCTTTCAGACTCTTTGCTAACATGTGGCAATCAACGGAAAAAAGAATGTCGTCAGTAACATTTTGTTACCATTAATGATAATATCGAAAGAGTATGTTGAGCAGTAAAGAGGGTTCAGTCTCACTACTTCGTCATATTACCAATCTTCATTATTGCAGAATTAACTCCTCATTACTTTTCAAATCTACAACGTTGCAACATTGCAAACCCGCCAACGTTATGCGTATCACCTTCCACGTACCCGAACAATTTTTGCGAAGAAAACTACTATGTTCACTGGGCCTAAGTACTGGAATGAACTCCCTACGGAACTTACAAGCTGCACCACTCTAACCTCATTCAAAGGAAAATTAAAACAATATCTTTTAAGCAGCTACGGCATGCATATTGTATAGTACTTGTTGCTCAGTATTTTCTCCCTTGTCTATCTTGTTTATCTTCTAGTAGTAGTCCGACTGGATCCTAACCATGTATATTATTATTTTTTCGATCAGTCTGCCTGTTGCGCTCTCTAAGCACTTATTGTTACACTCGATTGTTGGAATTCTTGCGCTTGGCAGCTGTCTGTTACCATGGTCACACGTCCTGCATGGTTTAGGACCCCGCTGGAATTTGACTCCTGAGCTCCATTGTCCTTGTGTGTATATTTTATATTCACGACAAAACTCTATAGCCCACCTTCCATTTATGTATCTATGCCAAACTGTTACGTCATCATCTATACCTCCACACCCACTTCAATCCTTACAATCTCAGTCGTTGTTCTGTCAATGTCCTTACTTGTAGTATGTTATAGTCGCAACATGTGACCTTTCTGTATTTTATTCTGTACTTTATTTAGTAACACTTATTTGATTTGATCTTTGTTCGTTTTAATCGGATCCCCCAGTTATAGAATGGTCTAAAAATATCTGTACTTATGCTTCCCCTAATCTGATTTTATCACGGGACCTGCTGCTCTATACAAGCTTGCTTTTACGCAGGCCCCATCATATTTTTCGCATTATGATCTCAGTTTAACTCGCATGTATACAGACCTTGTGTATACCAAGACAAACTTTTGAACATTCCGGTGAAGTTCTATTTTGAATTATGTTCTGTATAAATTTCGTATCAATTTATTTTATATTGTGATATATGTGAGAAATATGAAAATAAATTGAAATGAAATGAAATGAAATTATCGTATCAATATTGAATACCAAAGATTAAATACTCTTGCGTTATTGTTATCTTACGTCAATTCCATTTGATATTATCTCTATCGAATAAAAAGCATAATTTCATTTTTAAAAAACAAGATCATGTTATACAAAATCGTCTCCAGACCCTACTTACAGACGGGAGTTCCACAGGCGTGATTCCTTGAGATGTGTAATGGTCATCTGGAATGTAGATTCCAGATGAACGTGAGCCAGGGTGAAGATCATACAGCTCAATTAGGGATGATAGATATCCTTTGGCTGACCATGAATGACCTTTAAAAGAAAGAAATACGATCTTGAAATTAATTCTGTTCTTGACCAGAAGCCAATGGAGCTCAGCCAGGACAGGGGATGATTTGATCATACGTACTTCATCAGCCCAGTGAGCACATGTGCTGCTGCATTCTGTACTGCTTGAAGTCTGTTCAAGGTTGCAGATGGAAGGCCTGCTAATAGACTGTTACAAAGATCCAATCTTGGTGAAATGAGTGAATGGCTGGGGTTTCTCCTGCCGTCCTCGTTAGCTATGGTCTGATGGCTACAATGCTACGTATAGCTGGAAGTAAGCATTCGGGCATAGGGCCTATACCTGCGAAATGTGCTTGTCAATTTTCACAGACTATTTGATAGTGAGTGGGCACCCCGAGTTTACAGGTACTTTAGGCAGGAGAAACAGACACATCGCCGACTTGGAGATCAATGGAAACAATCTTGTTTCTTATCTGTGGTGAGGAAATGATTAGGTTTTCAGTCTTATCCCATACTTCCTGTGTCAATACCCAATGTATAATCTTCGACTCCATTGGACAGATCCGAAGAATGTCCATTTCCAAGATAAAGTAATGAGTAATTTAAATTCATGTTTATGCGCTGTGTATAAAGGCATCCAGACCCTGATTGAAAGATTATATTGACTGCACATTTCATGTATACATAGGAATTTAGTCATGTACTCGTGTCTCTATTTGTGTGGCAAGAGGTCGCCATGACAACTGAATAATGGACGAAGAGAGAATTTGTTCAGGTTTGAGTAAGCGCATCAAGATAACGCGTGTTTGTCTGTATCTACCGTCTTTTTTTTTACTCGCATGTCTATGTTAGAAAAAGGGAAAATGGTTCACATCTGACATTTGTCACGTGGTATTTTGTCAAAAGATGGCCAATGACGGGATATTGGTTTTCAACAAGTGCGCATGCGCGCGATATCTATATCATTACCATAGGTCAGTAAAGTCGCTAATTTCTCATTCTAGTGCTATATAATATCCTGCTTGTCTTGGCGAGCACATTGGAATTCACATCGTCTTCCCTTGTTCAAGAAGTTGGTTGCCGGAGCAGGCCACAAGGAGAAGCCTAGCTTGCATTGACCCAAGGTTTGAATAATTCAGGTAGATTGTTATAATCTTCTTTGTTTGCAGAAACTGAAAACGTGACACTTCATTTATCATTGCAAACCTCCCACTTTCTCTCTCTGTATATTTCATATTATAGTCACCAGGAAACAAAATGTTAAATTATTACTGTCATTCTGACAAAAAAAAATATTACCATACTTTATGATATTTTCCTTAAAGGGTTTGGTCATCGGATCACCAGAAATATTGTGATTGCATCTATTTGCAGGCAAGAAGGCCTACCTTAAAATACTATCCCAACTATATTTGCCATCATCACTGGATGAATCAAGTAATTTTTCATTCATCCAATATGTGTGGGCTTATGTGAGCAAATGTTTGGATTGTAAACCGTATATTAAAGATACTATCACACTGATTTCCATAACACCTCAAATTCATTTATTGTGGTCGTACCTTCCCTATTTCCATTGCAACTCGTAGGGATAACGATGCCTGAAAGTTATTTCTTCGAAGAAGAATTTAAAAGACAGAATAGATTGGCAATAACTAGGGACTTAAAGACAACTCGATAAAGCGGCCTACATCAGACCCGTTACTAGGATTTTAGGGGGATGGGGGATTCAAATTAGTGGGCTTTTCTGAAGAAATGCAACTAGCGAGTGGGGTAGGGGTAAGGAGGAGGACGACCGTACGGAGCATTTTTATGTTGTGTTGGAGAGGACAAGACTGTATTCAACCTTGGAAATTAGGTTGACGGTCAAGCGAGTGAGCAAAGAGGGTGGGCGAGGAGACGATGTAGGGCGGGCGGATACCCCATCCCACATGAGGGAGCTTTTGCATTTTGCAGAATTGGAATGCAACGATGTGGAGATATCTTCAGGTGAAATATTAAAACATTTTTGAATGAGGGCGCTAAAACCATGCATAATGTTGAATAAAGATTTAAGACAAAAACAAACGAAAAGGCGCCCGAAACTAACGAAATATCGTATTTTGTTGCGTGGTTTTCACATTAAGCCTACTCTAGTTTGGCAGAAAAAAAATATCTAAGCGCAGCGACTGTGGAGGAGTACGAGGGAGCTTTTACATTTATAGAATGTCGAAAGGATCGCTGTCTCTGTTGTGTATTTTCGTTTGCTATTTTGTCTTCTGTTTGTTAGTCTTGTCCATTCAGTTTTGTCCCGTACAGCCTTTTCTTCAGTAGTTGTTTCGTTGTCTAGTCTTTTTCTATGTTTATTTGCGTCTACGAAGGTAAATGAATTTATCTGTGAATCTAATTCTCAGTGGGCTTCCAGACTTCTTCCTCTTCTTTTTTCTTTTTTTTCCTTTTGTATTTATGATGCTTCAATTAATCTTCCCATTGATGTTATTTTTCCAGAGGGGCCCACATTCTACAAGCTCTGTCTTTTTAGTGGGTCTCTCCATTTTTCGCACTTTAAGCAAAGTTATACATGTACTTCATTTCGATCACTTCTGTTTCTTTTTTTTACAATGTATAATTACTATAAGGTCCTCAATTGTTGTACATTCTTTTCAATACATAATGTTCTGTTCACCTTATTCTCTGTTGTCAAAAGAAGTGTAACTTATGTTTTGTCGGAAAATGAAATAAACTTTGAACTGAAATTGAATTGAATAGAATTACAATTCAGCGATCTTGTGCTACCTTTGCTCGAATGTTAAGAAGATTTCTAACCGATAAACTAAATCGATAGGTTTGCTAATCTATGTCAATTGCACAGTCAAAAAAAATAACAAAATGCCAGAAAAGTAAGATAATGAGCTATTTTTCTCACCTACAGATCAAATAATTCGGAGATTTAGTATTTGATTGTCAGTAAAGAATGGGGGGGGGGGCGGAGGTCTTAATTCCGCACGAGGGGACTTTTTCACTCGTAAAACTAAGATTGTACTATCATAATAAGTTGCAATATGAAAAAAAAATAATGTCTAATTTGCTAACCAGATAATTTGAAAATATAATATCCAAGTGTAATAAAAAAAGGGAATGGGAGTGGACACTCCTTCCCTTTGTACGGCGATTGGGGATGTTTGTATCTTTACCCATGCATAGAAAAATTGTGTCGTAGCAGACATTACTAAACCACAACTCATTTTATGTTGCCATTCAGTCAACATGCGAATGTCGACTTGCATTTGTGTGTTCTAATTTGTATATTTGTGTGTGTGCGTTTGCTTGGATATGGAAGTTAAAGGTCTTATTTTGTCTGTGATACTTTTATTCGTTGATCTCATAAATTACCTTCATCTTTTCACTTTATTTTCCAGACTATATACATATAAAGGGCTCGGTGACGTGCAGACCCATCAATCTCAAAATGGCAGGATCAAATCGCCTTTTCCTGCTCATCTTCATCGCGGATATGATGTTGAACACCTTAAGCCACGCAGAAAATAGAACCTCGTTTATCTTTTCTCCGATGACACTAAAAACAACCCGACACATTCTCGAACTAAAAGGTGGAGAAAGCTCTGCTCCAACTGACTTTGTCTGGGACGATTTCTCCGGACTCACAAAAATATATGAGAATTCCGATGAGATCTTCACCGAGGGTTTTGCAGAGCCGCAGAAGAATAAGTGGGTGTGGATCTTCAATTGGTCTTGGTCTAATATTGTGCAGGTCATATTTGCAATTGTGGGTATTTTTGGGAACTTGCTCGTCATTCTGGCTTTGCATAGACGAAAGGCTATCCAGCATTCTACGGACATTTTCATCGGGGCACTCGCAGTGGCCGACTTTCTGACATCAATCTTTATCATCCCGCTACCCGTGGCCGTATCTGTACCAAAGACAATGCTTGGTAAAGTCTACTGCGTGGTAATCTACTCTCGCTATCTTCTGTGGATGTGCATAAACGCATCTGTATACACGTTAAAAGGAATGTCTGTTGTCCGTTTCTTAGCTGTTGCCTTCCCACTCCTTTTTCATCGGCTTGTGACAAGAAAACGTGTCTTCATTTACCTCACTATTGTCTGGATTTTATGCATTCCATCATGTATACACCAGATCAGTGTGAAAGTCGTTGACAATGTCTGTTACAATGCGAAGAACATCACGGAAAAGAAGATAACAGCAATTTTTCTCTTCATGTTACGCGTCGGCATCCCTGCGTTGACCATGATAATAACCCAGGCTGCCACGGTACTATCACTCAATCGACAATCACGCGCAATGCACGGTGCGCGCTTCGCAAAGGACGGCGCGTCACCTTCCTTTCATGTCACAGCGCGTAATCGTGTCGTCAAATTGACGCTCATTGTAATCATCATTTACATTCTCACCGTGGGCCCAAATGAGACGTTGACTCTCCTTTTGGTCATGAAGGGCAGACTGGAAAATTATCTATTCAGCCCTCTGTTCTACATGTTGACATTCATGACATTCACAAATTCGTGCGCCAACCCTTTCATCTACGCAGCTCAATACCCTAAGTTTCGTTCTGCCCTCCGAGATATTTTTAAACGTAGCGTAAGCGATAAAAATGCCCTTTTTGATTGACCTTCAAGAAATGATCCTCATTCGATAGTTGGAGAAAACGATTGATGTAATATTCAGAATGCCTAGACAGATTGTGGTAGAAATGATTTTACATAGTTCAAAAGCTTTTCTTAAATGTGTTCTTGAGCAGGATAAAGAATATGAGCACGTATATATAATATATATATGCTCACTCATTATCCCTGTTATTGTCGTATTAATTATCAGTAATTGGCATCATCACAAGAAAAAAAAAACACCAACAAACAAAGTCATATGCATTTCATGCCTTTGTGCAGTGGGCATAAAATCTGCAGAAAGCCTATGAGTAAAATAACCTTAATTGCTCTAAACGTTTAGCGCCCAAAATAGCTCCTTCCACCTTCATTCCGCTCTTTATGTTTATTTCTCCGACTCTTGTTTCTCACGTACTAGTATTTGGTATTCCTCCAAAGGCGGCCTATGCAAGTCAGAAAACACAGCAACTATTGCGATGATAGCTTTAAAATCTAAGGATAAGCAAACAAATTATTAAATAATATCATTTATTTTCCACAAATGAAAAATTTGAAAGACATTGAGATGGTGATTGCATGTACCAAACACAAACCGTGCTCAATACTCGCCACGCTAAAAAGTAACTCGTTCCGTCAAATGAGTACAAAGTACAGTTCGAGTGGAATAACCAGTTGTCAATGTTATCACATTCTAAAAGTAAGATTCATCTTCAAAGGATAAAGCGCATCTAGGAGAGAAAAAAGATTATTTGAGTGAAATGAAAGATTACTTTTACATCATACTGAATGAAACCACTTTACATATAATTTTGCTGGAAAAAAAAATCTTCTTCGTACTCTGTCTGTATCGCCTAAAATCGAAGGCTTCTCATTGTCTCATGGAGAGAGGAAAATAATGTGTTTAATTTTAGTACAGCCACTGTACATCCCAGCTCATATGCTTGTATTGTTGTATCAAAAACTATGAGGATGCAAGATTTGTGTGTAACATGTATCATAAGCAATGGTTGTTTTATGACATGGAGACATTGCAGATCATTAGAAATAGTAATTATACGTTTTCTTGGTAGGACGCAGAATCATTTGTCACACCCAAATTAAACGGTTACAGCTCGTTATTCAGAAGGTTCGTTATTCCGAAGGATCTTCAGTCCGAAGATTCGTTATTTTGAAGGTTCGTTTTTCCGAATTTCATTTTCGGATTAACAAATCTGCGGAATAACGAACCTTCGGAATAACGCCACAAATGTTCGGATTAACGAACCCTTTTTCATTTTCGGATTAACGAACCTTGATAGGTATAGGGAATTTGTGTGTTTCGGATTAACGAATCTTCGGAATAACGAACCTTCGGAATATCGAACCTTCGGAATAACGAACAGCACCCAATTAAACACTAGTCACACTGCCTTTCAGGTTTTAAGATATCATTGAACAAAAGGACGAAGACATTTTTCACCAGACCCCTCGAGCGGACGAGTATTGAAATTACTTTTAAGTTTGATAGAAGTATGCTATTATTGCCACCATGTAAAGCTTTCAGACAATTATTTTGTTTCTGGAAATAATTCAGTACAAACTAGAAGCCTTCGAAGTTCGGCTCTTGTGGAGGAAATTCCAACCCGACTAGAAATGATGATGCTAAAAGGAAAATACCGTGAGAAACAACTATAATGAAATCAAGAGGGAAAGCTGGGAATTAAGGAAGAACCAATCTTCCTTCTCCGTTAACTTTGATAATTGTCACGATTACAGAATAAGATCAGTATTTCTGTCAAGTCAGCATCGTAGCAAATGTAGTATTCAAATCATCATTATCTATACAGCCAACAATTCATTATACTTTCGTTGTTCTTACTGTTAGTTATCATTGTCTTTATCAAGGCAATTTTACTTTACTTTATTTTAATCGAATAGTAGGCGTAAGCATTATCTAAAGTTACAAAGCTTAATTAAAATGGAAACATACCAAATCATTTTGATCTTCTCAACACTTTGCAGAATAAGGCAGGAGTGCGCCTTATGTTTGATTGAGTTTTGAAGTTGTCGGCTTCCTACCAAAAAGCCGATACTTCTAAGACTGTTCTGCCATGTTTACAAAACATCATACATTCAATTGCATTGTTAGATAAAACCTAGTAGTCGCTTAGGTTCACACAATCACACAATCTTAGATCCCCAAATCACAACCTCCAAATTGTACAGCGGCTGCATCTGTGAAATTTCTTAACCGTTCTTTATCCACCAAACAATGTGTAAGCCTTGACTCGATTACACATCCTCTTAAGACATTCTTCTCCAAGAAATGTCACCCTAATTGTCACCCTGTCATGTGGCATCTTCTCAATATGATGATGAGGCATTGTCGGTTTTTAACGCGTGCGCATGAGTGCGAAAACGCATTTCATTGCCATAGTTCAGTAAACTGGCAAATATCTCAAGCTATGCGTATATAAATGCCATGGGTGTCAAAGCGAACTCGTTAGCCTATTTCACGCCGTCTACCTTGCACGTTCAACACATTGTTCAAGAAGAACCGAGAGCGGATGACAAAAGCGAAGCATTGCAATTGACGCAAGGTTTTCAAAATCAAGGTAAATATTTTTTCTCTTCTTTTTTGATGTAGGCTGAAAACCGGGGAATAATTTATCATTTTAGCTACAAACGTCTTTCTCGTCCAAATACGCTGCACAAAATATGCATTTATTTTCATTGAGACTGATATTTTAACTTGAAGATTATTCATCACAAAGATAATTGGCTCTCAAACTGCAACAAATGTTGAAAAAACAATCTTGTTTTTCTGTTGTCGTTTTCCGGGCAAATACCAGCAAACTCAATATCTAATGTATTTGTCATGGAGAAGTTGCTGAATTGACCCAGTCAAGTAAGTTGGTGCATAATGCAAATTTTTGTCTTTTAGCGAATTATAAACAGCTACTGATAATGATATTGTCATTAGGATAATGAAACAAAATAAGTATAATTATGTTTGCCTTTTCGACTGATTTCCTCATTGCTAATCAGATGATATGAGAATTTAGTATTGATGACTAAAGCAAAAGGTGGTTGAACACTTTATGCAAATACACCCTGCTCGTCCCCCTAGTTACGGTATCCTCATTTGATTTCCTCATTTGCTAATCTGATGATATGAGAATTTAGTATTGAGGTTTAAAGGAAAAGGTGGTTGATTTTTTTTTTCAAATAGACCCTGCTCATCCCCCTAGTTACGTGACTGTAAAATAAATCATTTCATGCTATTTTTCAGTTCATATGAATGTTATATTCTGTCTGTGTCTTTGTGTTTGTCATTCATTCCTACGTATTTTGTGTCTATATGTTTTGAGATAGAGGTCAAAAGCCTTGTATTGATATCTTGGACCGTTGAAACATCAAGTAATTAACTTTCTTTCTTTGTGTTGATTTTTTGGTCTATAGATACATACGCAGGGCGTTTGAAGAACCACAGATCTCAAAATGGCAAGATCAAATGGCTTCTTCCCGCTAGTGCTCATTGTGAACATGATGCCCAATACTCTTAGCCAAGCAGAGAACATAACCATGTCACTGAATTCCTCAATTACACCCGATACAAGCCAGTTCATCATCTTCTCCAAAGTGAGAGACAACCTTACTCCAAATGACTGGGGCGACTTCTCGTGCCTCGTAGAAAGTTACGAGAATTCCACAGAGTTCTTCAACGAGAGTCTTGGAAAGGAGAAGGGAAGTGATTGGGTGTGGGTGTTCAGGTGGTCTTGGTCTAATGTTGTTCAATTTATATTTGCAATTGTGGGTATTTGTGGTAACTTACTCGTCATTCTGGCTCTGTTCAAGCGAAAGGCTATCCAGCAATCTACAGACATTTTCATCGGGGCACTCGCAGTGGCCGACTTTCTGACCTCAATCTTTATCATCCCGCTACCTGTGGCTGTATTCGTGCCAAAGACAGCCATAGGTGACCTCTACTGTGTGGTAGTTTTCTCACGCTTCTTTCTTTGGATGTGCATAAACGCATCTGTATACACGTTAACAGGAATGTCTGTTGTGCGTTTCTTAGCTGTTGCGTTCCCACTCCATTTTCACCGGCTTGTGACAAGAAAACGTGTCTTCATTTACCTCACTATCGTCTGGATTTTGTGCATCCCGTCTTGCATCCACCAAATCAGTGTGATAGTCGTCAACAACGTATGCTTTAACACGAAGAGCTTAACTGAAAAGAAGATTAGCGCGATCCTTCTTTTCATTCTACGCATTGGTGTGCCTTCGATGACCATGATAGTAACCCAGGTTGCCACAGCACTCTCGCTCAATCGACAGTCACGCGCTATGCGCGGTGCGCGCTTCGCAAAGGACGGCGCGTCACCTTCGTTTCACGTCACAGCGCGTAATCGTGTCGTCAAATTGACGCTCATTATTGTCATCACATACATTCTCTCAGTGGGCCCTCACGAAACTTACACGCTCATTCTGGTTATGGCTGACAATATCGAAAGTTATCTATTCACCACACTTTTCTACATGTTGACTTTTTTGACATTCACAAATTCATGCGCAAACCCTTTCATCTACGCAGCTCAATACCCGAAGTTTCGTTCTGCCATCAGAGATATCTTCACGCGTAGCATAAGCGATGAAAATGTTCTATTTGACCAATCTGTTTCAAATGACCTTTCCGCGAAAATTGGAGGGAACGGTCAATTCAAAAACCGCCAGATTGCCTAGAAAGATTGTGACAGATTACTATCATTTCAAATTACCCCAAAGCTTTTCTTAAACGTTTATTTGAGCAACGCAATGAAAATGATCACGGTATCATCATCACGCATCATTCCGTGATTATTGTAGTCATTACTAGTAGTTGATATTTTCACGAAAAAAACCCCCACCAAAACAACCGACAACGTAAAATTATAAATTTCACGTGCACTTTTTGTGCATGCATGTGCGATTGACCCATCTCACATATTTTGGGTCCTGACACAAAATCAATGTGTGTGACTTTTTGTAAGCTTTGGGATTTTTGGTCACAATAAGACTTTCTATGAAAAACCGAAGAACCATAACAAATCACAGCAGCAGCTGCTAACGGTATTGTTTTCATAATAATAATGTCAATTTACAGTCTCGTATATTAGTTTGATTTAGATGTACACATGGGAAGTCGAATATATTTATCGTTAAACTCGATAAACCCCTCAAAAGAGAACTCTTGGGCTCAAGTTGTGTTTTTCTTCGATATCGTTGTGCAAGACGTAGACTGCTTACTTGTAAATTGCATTTAGCGAAGATACAACTATAGGCTGTAATTTCAAGTCTTCTACCACTGTTTACTCCAATAATTGCACCGTTAATAAGAGCTAGTATATGGACATTTTACAGGGTTTACATCCTTTAAGGATTTGGAATTAAGGGTAATATGGTATATACTATAAATCCAATGGATAAATTTTATTTTCCTTGCGTCTTTTCTTCTCCTTGATGATATGAAAAGGTAGGGCAATTAGTGGTATAAAGCCATAATTGAATATTTGTCTTTCTGTAATTGTACTTGAGTAATTGAAGGAATAAGTGTTGCCAACAACATAGTTTTAAAACTGCCTGGTTGGTTAACATCCCCCCAAATAAAAGAAAGACACTTTTATGCTGCTCAGATCTCTGCAATCTTGTTTCTTTATTAATCAGCAGAGTAGTACATTCATGTACTAAAGTTGCAGAAGAATATTTGTAATGAAAATGAAATCATCTTATCGTCAGAGGTATATTAAGCGAACGTCTCAGAACTTTAACCAAAGTGTCAGTGATGTTTCTATTCATGAGTTTAATTTCTTTAAAGTGGTCCTATGTTGGTAAAATAATACCACATACAATTTTAGTGTCAAATTCTTATGATGAAATACAAGCCACAGAGGGAAAAAAATCCCATCAAAGAATAGTCTAAAAGATTTAGATGAGGAAATTGGAACACACATTGGACAAAAACAACAACAACAACAACAACAAAGGAATCTCAATAGTCGTATCCTAAAGAGTCAATTGTGTTATCTAATTAATTGAATACACTAGAAATGGAAAATAAACATCTTTCGGTACACTTCAAAGAAAGAAATTTCATTATCAAAAAGTAAAATGCCTATTGTGAAATGGTATTCTTTGAGTGGAGTAAAATCATTACTTTTTCTTGTGAATGACGATGATCCCCGTAGTTTTGTGCTTTTATCAGTAGTCCAGCTCTTTATAAGAAGAGTTGATGAAACTGCACTTCAGAAAATAAGACTTGGCTGCCTTCAGATGCAGTTGGCAGGAAGAATTGTCTATAATATGTGTATACCAGTTCATTAACAATATTTTGTTATGCTAAGTCCATGGTTAAGGAACGTCTTTTTTTTTTCTTTTTTTTGTGCTCACAACTATTGCAATCGTGAAGTATAACTTTTGATGTTACCCATAGGTCTAATGGGGCATAATTATCAGATGAAAAAGCTATGCAACGAATGTATGAAAATAAACATCAAATCTACATCATATTTCCTACTTCGTCACTTAAGATGGATATCCCTCTATAAAATTTTCTTATAGTTTGTTTAAAATACGCCCCGATTGAATATGTGATTCTCTGTTTTCTTTGTACAGCCGCCAGAAACGACGAATCTCACTCTCCGGGTTGGTTTGACTATCACGCCTATTTGTAATTTTCATATCATAATTGGGTTCATGTTGAGCATAATTATGAAATGCCACATTACGTCATCCGACATCCCTTGAATGTTCTATTTCTATCATCTTTTTCTCTTTGTAGTTGTTGTCATGATATTGATAGATATTAATAATACTCATCTTTAGATAAATATAATATGTTTGATGTTGTTATTTCATAAGTTACTTTTACGACTGTGAAGTGATACTTACCACTGACAGATCAACTCGGTGATTCACATTAAGATTTGGAACTGTTCATTTTGTTTGTGGACTTTCAGATAAGCTTTGTATAAGCTTTCAATATCCACAGTCTGTCGGGATATAGTTCATACTCCTACAAGAATGTTTTCAAGTGTGGATTGACACCTTTTTGGCTTTCAGTGTTATAGTCGGTTTGTTTTATGTATAATCAATTGTCACGTTGTTAATTTCAAATTACTCCTAAAACTTAAATACTCACTCAAATAAAACTTTCTACAATTTTGTTTGATAGAAGCTTGCTGTTTCTGTTTTTCACCCTTACTGAAATATTTCAGATAGGCATAAATGTAATTTGCTCATGTTATGAGATAACGTCACAATATCATATCGAATATTTATTGCTCCACTTGTACAATTAAAGTAACTTATCAATCCCACAAAACGCAGACATTAAAGGGATGGTACAGTATTGGTAGAGATGAGAATTGAGCTTTTAACTTTTTGCAAGATACCAAGAAAACACTTTTTATATAGTACAGAGCATACTATTCTAAGAGGAATTCAAAGTTTATATGATGAAAATCGGGTTTGGAATGACTGAAACATTAGAATCCTTTTTTTTTTGTTGATATCTCAGCCATTTCAAAACCAGTTTTTATCCAATACACGTTGAATTCCTCGTAGAATTATATGCTCTTTCATGTTTTATAAGAGGTTTCTCATTATCTCACCAAAAATGTTAGAAACCTGAAATTAGGTCTCAACTTAAACTATACGATCCCTTTAAATGAAGGGTGTGGATAATGTGTGGTTACAGAACAAAACATGTGACCGCTCCGATATAAGTACATTTATCCTTTTAATGGTTACTTCGACAAATTCCTTTATCACATGTCAGTTCAGACTCAGAGACACAGACTCAGGTAATATCAGAATATTTCGGTCATAGGGATTTAATCGGTACTTTAATTACTAAATGCAAAAATCAGTGATTCGCAGCATAAATTCTATTTTTAAATAGTTTGAGAGGGACATCTTCAGTAGTGAAATGCTTGATAAAATGAAAAGATATCAAATCTATTTTCCTGCAATTATTCAAAACTTAAAATTGAACGTATCTAATTAATAAATATACGGATATTGACACCGAAGACAATTAGAAACGACTTTAGATGCCTGGTGAGTTTCAACGATAGTGTAGAAACCTGTTTGATATGAAGACCTAGAGATAATTACTATTGTTCAAATCTTTGGGGACATAATTTGGCATCAATATGAAAACGTGAACATTATGAACCATATAGCGCCTTTACACATTGTCAAGATACTCAAAGCAAAATGAAAGCACCAAAGGTATTTTCATATCCTCGCCTCATTTAAACTCTATAACCTTACTAGCATCAGTTATTCTAAGCCTAAGATGAACACAATCCATATGGTAATGACAATGATTATTTCAGAAAACATTAACATTAACAACATGATACCTGAGCAAGGGGTTCCTTTTTATTTAAATGTCGTGACTAAGGAGTACACTCTGCGTATTCTGTCAAAATTTTGGTTGAAAGGTTTGCGCTGTTGAATTAAACTCGTTTGCTTTTTGTATTACTAAGTTGCCGGCTAAAACATTTTTAGTACTGTTTTATTTTTAACCACTTTCATTTTCACTAAAAACAGCTTTTATGTCATTATGTATTACCTAATATCATCATGATTTATGTTAAAATGCACACTATGTAAAGTTAAAAGTTCTTTACTTTTGGAGATGTTGCCCCAGCATGTTCTAAGTCCCCGCAATGCTATCTTTACCTATTTATATTGCCTGCAAGCAATAAATGTCCTTGACAACGACAGCAACGTGTATTGTGTACATTTATTCAAACATCTATCAAGTCATCAAATAAGACTTCCTTCTGTGATGGTGTCAATAACATTGACCATTAAAGTCAATTGGCTCTATTTCATTCCTGATTTTCTCAAAGAAATAAAAAACATAAACTGTGACTTCTGCCAAAACAATATGTATGTCATTTGAGACAGGGAAAATAAATAGATATGAGCTATGACGGATAAAAAGAAATCACAATTTCATTATGAGTGGTGCATTATGTTCTTCCTAGTGGCTAAAGTCTTTTGAGTTTACTTGGATTGAGCCTAAAAGCACAAAAATGACTCCGCCATTCAAAATCTTGATAAAAGATGAAACGATCAATTAGAACCACTGGGGCGATCGATAAATCAATAATGCGGGTAATGCAGCGTTTCCAAGGACGACGCGACACCGTATAGCGCATTAGTTTCTAAAGATTAAAGACATCATAACAGCTCGTGGTTTGTTAAAGCTACTTTAACAGCATAGAAAGATTGCTACATTGAGAGAGAATGAAAGGAAAATGAGAGGGAAAGAGAAAGCTATAGCAGTAAGAAGGGTATAGGGTCTCAGCTTATAAAGATAGAACATGAGGGCTCACATTTGACAACAAAAGGGACCTTGAGGGTGAAAGCGAAAAAAGACATCGAGGGAGAGAGAGAGAAAGAGGAAAGTGAAAAATAGAATAAGTCAGAGAAAAAGTAGAATCAGTAGTTGAAATAGACAGCGTTAAGGTCTGCAGCGTTTTTGCCTCGATTCAGCGATCTTATATGAGAACAAAGGATATATCTTCTTTTATAAATATCTTCTGTACCACACCAAAGGCTCAAATCGACTGTGAACATACAGGCAGAAGCGCGAATACACGGTTATGCAGCTAATCTCTTATTCCCTTCCCTACTCTGCCTTTACGCATGAATATGTGTGGCGTTTAATCTTAACATTGGTATAATTCATTGCACCTTCATTATTTTTTGTTTCTTCTTGTTTGGTATGTAACGACTATTCTATTCTAAATGATCTGAAATTTGACTATACTAAATAACATTTGGAAACCTATCAAGGAATCATTTGCAAGGGACTTAGTCTGGAAGATTTTACATAATATCTCATTCATTCCTCATTCCCATAAAAAAAATAGAAGAGAGAGGAAGAAAGAAAGAAAGTAAGCTTAGACAGATGAATAGATATATTTCCCTTAAAGTCAAAAGACTTTTGATTCTTTCATCAGTGCTAGGTTGGATGTATTACGTGCCTAGTATGTATGGTCATACTTACTTCATTAATATACATTGTGAGACATGGATAGTTCTGTTCCAAAAAGTGTTAAATTCATTTTTCCTTAAATTTGATTTTTTATTTTAAATTGACAAATTTTCTTAGTGATAGTCCCATACAGCACACTCTTTTCAGTATTGTTTTTCACCGTCTGATTTTTTTTCTCCCAAAATGTGTTAATTCCATAGACTGACACGAGACGTAAGGTCGTTGCATGAAAACTGTAATTTGAAGAAAAGTATTTTTTTTTCTCTTGCCATCACAAGTGGATTAAGCACCTTTTGTAGAAGAACTCAAATAATTATACAATATGCCTGTTTACATATATGTATATATATATATATATATATATATGTACATATATCTACTGTATATTTATAATCATTAATGTCAGTTTATATCACCATCAAGTATGTATGGTATTCTAACGGAAATGGACTTTAACCATAAAAACGTAGCCCATTTTCAAATTTCATTTTATTTATTAAGTTTCCACACAAATCATACAGTGTTGTGTTTACAACATCCATCTATGACAGTGCAAAGTAACACATAAATTATAAGTTCAGTATAGACAAATAACATTTGCATAGCACAAAATCAATTGAAATGAATACAGAAATTATAGTATTTTATGTCGGTTTTCAACTTTCAAGATACCAGCATGTAAAGTCATGTTCTTTATTAATAAACGACACTATGGTTCTATTCATGGGAATCGATTTAATGACCCCATGTTGTCTTGTATTATTTTACATAATTGTGACTCTCCAAGCATGAAAGCACATCATTAGCATCAAAATAGTATTCACACGTTGGTATTGAAATCTCGTGCCATGCGTTCAACTCAAACAGCAGTGCTTATAATCCGTATGTTTTTTATTCCACATACCACAGCTACTGCATACCAGTGAACAACGACACAAATCAATATGTATTTTTTCCTATTTTCCTATTTATTTTTGCTTGAATCTATTTTGCATTTTAAAATCACATTACAAAAGCACGAACTCACATCGGCATTTCACCTCCCTGGATATTTCAAAATTTCAGGTGCGTATTGTAAGGGAACCTTTCTATGTAGTCTAAGATACGTATCTGTATGCTATTCATGACAGTGTTGCTTTGAAGCTGTAAAAGCTTGGCTAAGCCTTAAAACCACGACCATGAATTATAACTTTACACAGATCAAAATAAAGAAGGTAGGTATTAAAATATCAAACTACGTATTTACCTAAGTATCATACCCAAAGGTATACTTAAATATACTATTCCAAGCAATTATTCTTACATGGCAATATCTGCTTTCAACGACTGAAAAAGAATGAACTAGTTATGAAAAGTGCAATAATTTCCAATCAAACAGAATTATTCCATTATATCTATTGAGGGACACCCTTCCAGTGCGCTTGCAAAACATTGCAATCTGCTATTACTTTTAAAACACGTTTCTAACAAATAAAATACATATTCCAAAGCATGTTAGGCTCCATTTAGTATAGTATTATCTATATCAATTATTTCATATTCATGTCCATTGCAACCACGTGTTCAATACCGTTATGGATCTTATATAGATAGTGGATAATGCAAACTAACATCTGCCAAAAGTGAGGACCAATCTCTCTGGTTATGGGTATAACAGTTTAGAGTATTTAACTATCCTAAACATTCACAATGTACTTGCCCTATCATAGGACATTTTAATCACCTTTCAGTAACGGTGCAATAAAGAATGTTCATTGAAGTGCTTTCTGGCTGTGATTCATTTTCAAAATGAATGTCACAAGTTTGGAGAAAGTGGAACAAGACCATGTTTGTACCTATACTGTTTTCTTGTGTAATCATACTATTATTTCGATTATGTACTTTTAAGTTTCAGGTCAATTAAAAAAAACCCAAATGATTCACCTAAAAAAGACGGATTTACAAATACTTCAATTAGATATTAAATCCTGATTTCACACCTCGGAGACATGTTAATTATTATCATTTTACTTGTAAACCAATAAACTAGTTTACCCTTTTTGGGGGGAGGGGGAGTGTACGTAAGGAGAATAGGTGTATACTGGTTAAATCGAATGGATTTAGCTCGTTTTGAGATAATTCATATTGACACAGCGTTTGTCCAAATCAGTAACTCATTTCATGGCTTATCTTTCGGATTTCACTGCCTGTGTTTGAAGATGTCTGACTGGTCTCAATTGTCTGAGCAAAAAGTGGTCCACCTTTTTCTTCGAGTCGGAATGTGAATATTTCGCGAATAGCAACTCGAAATTTGGGGTATCGCGCTGCGTATATGACTGGGTTAGCACACGAGTTAATGAAGGTGGCGTAGGTCAAACTGTAATGTAGAGGACTGAAGAGGTATGACGAATGAGTTTCAGTCATAACTGCGATCAGTGTGGCCAGCATGTTCGGTCCGACAGTGAACATGTAGATGAGAACCACTATGAAAGTCAACTTGACTACCCGATTGCGTGCAGTAACATGAAAAGATGGCTTGGTTCCACCTTTGACGAAGCGAGCCTCGCGCATTTCTCGGGACTGGCGGTGGAGCGAAATCGCGGTTAAACCCTGGGTGATGATCATGGTAAGAGCCGGGACTCCCACCCGGATCATGAAGAGATAGAATACGATTATCTTCTTTTGCTCAGGGGGCTTGACATCTCTGCATATGTTATTTGTTGCCCTGACGGACAGAAACTGGAAACAGGATGGGACGCAGAGTGTCCAGATCACGGCAAGGTACACGAACACGTGTTTACTTGTGAGACGTCTGTGCAAACGAAGCGGGTAGACAACCGCCATGAATCGCTCCAGGGACATGCCCGTCAGAGTGTAGATGGAGGCGTGGATACACACCCACATTGGATAGCGAGAATGGACGATGGAGCAGTACATGTCTCCTAGTACTGTAGCTGGAACGGACCTGGCCCGGGGAACAGGTAAGATGAAGATGGACGTCAAGAGATCAGCAAAGGCCAGGGCCCCGATGAAGATATCCGGTGGGTGGTGAGAGGATTTATGTTTCATCAAAGCCAGCAGGACTAAAACGTTCCCCACGATTCCAATGAGAGAAAATACTGAATACAAAATATTACTCCAAGAGAGGGTGAAGCTCCATACCCAGTCATCCTTCCTCTCGTCACCTGGCAGCTTTGGGGTAAGAATTTCAGTCTCACTTGTTGATTCTATCAGCGAGGCAGCGTAATCGTATTCGTAGTTGGAAGTTACCACAAGATTCCGAAGAGTTGCTTCTGTGCTGTTTGAATCTGATACCGCTTGTAGCTGGTGCGCTCTTGTCGCTGCCAACAGGACCGAAAACAACGTGGAAACACACAGAAGATTTGTTACCACATAGGCAACAAGTTTCGCGCCGGAATCCATCGCTGAAGAATCGCTACGACAAGAAACATACAAAAAAACAAGAACAACAGCAACGAATTACGAAAGGGAAAGTTCAAGCTGAGTTGTCACATATGATTGGTGAATTAAATGACATCTGTGTCAGTACGAGTGAGAGTATGTGTCAGTACGAGTGAGAGTAATGGATATCGTTTTAGTACTCCAGTACCCGTTAGTCTATATATACTATAGTTTCATAAAATAAATGTCTTATGATTCTTTCTTAAATAACGCTAAGGAAAGTTAAATGGTAGAGAAGATTGGAGATTATCAATAGTTCTTCGTCCTCTCGTAAACAGGTTGTGAAGATTGGTTTTCTTTTTTCTAGTCTAGTTCCATTAATTTCTGTTCACCTCCCATTTACATATTATTATTTTTTCATTTACAGCAAGCAAATACTAGTATAAAACATGGTATCAGAGAGGGAGAGAGAGAGAGAGAGAGAGAGACCTGCTGTTGAAGTTGATGTTGAGGTTGAAGTTGAAGATTGTTTTATTTCTCCACTTATACAAATGAAATCATCAGTTCAAAATCAGCAATTTTCGCATAAAATATATAAGCAACCGTACTCAAAAGAAAAATATTATTACGTGCGCAGTATACAGGTGGAAAAGTCTATTTCTATAGGACAACATTGTTTCTCTTATAATTCTCTCTCACTTTAAGATGAATGAGCAAAACGCTTACACACAGTACGTGAACTTCGGAGTAGTTCCAATATCTTTTCACCGAAGAGGACAACACAAGGTGAATATGAAAAGACAGTAACGAGATTACCTAAATAATACTTTAAAATACCTAAAGGCTAAAAGAAAAAAGTTGAAAGAAGACAAGCGATGTTATTCATTGTTTTGGAGTTTGGAGCTATATATAAGAAATACAAAGTAAGAATGTTTTTCGTTCATCCCATGTAAAGAGATTGGTGCATTAAAGGATGATATATATATATTTTTTTCGGAAGCTCATTAATCACTAAAACAGCTTACCCTGCGGGTTTAGTGTGTCTCTGTCTATACGATATTCAATACTCACAAATACTTGGGGACTGTACAATCTTGTGATATCCTACTCCTACGTAGATTGCGAAGAAGACTGTACGACCTCGATCGTGAGTTGGTCGTACAAGGAAAGCAGTTCGATCAGCGTGACCTGTATTTATTAGCGCTTCATATTCTTCTGCGCATGCTCTTGTCAAAAATTTACTCCGGTGTTTATAGACCTTGGACGATGAATTGTCCCTCCCGTTCTGAATACAGATCGTAAATTGACAAAGTCATTAACTATCACTACCTTTTTCATGCCACCTGTGATGTTAATGGCATCCTGAACTTCCATAGCCGGATATTAAGCCTGCATTCGAATGACTTTATAGCAAACGTCACGTGTTACTATAGAGGGCTTTCATCTTTTATGCGCTATGGCCCGTCATTTCTGAGTTATGGTACTCAATTTGAAAGTGTATAGCTTTGTTGCTGCTCTTGTCCATTTGACATAGTTTGTACGTAACTCTCAGCATCTCGAATGTTAGTCTTCATTTCTATAAAATGTTTCTATATTTACCAAATGCTATCTGAATCTATTCAAATCCCTATCTTATGTGTGTGTGTGTGTGTGTGTGGTGTTAGTGTGTGTGTGAAATATATAGAATATAAAAAGTGTGTGTCTGGGTCTGTGTGTGTTTGTATGTGATTGAAAATTCGTGTGTGTGCGTTTGTCATTTCTGCAGGGCTTAATAAGATATGCCGTAGCACCACCAAGGTGGAATGATATATAATGGTAGTGACTCTAAAATCCGGAACCAATTACTTCAACATAGTCTATCCTTGATTATATCTTCTTCTTCTTTTCAGCTGTCTTTGCTGACAACTTACTCTTCACTGATGTAATCGTAGTATTTCTTCTTTTAGCGTTATCTAATCATATGTATACTCAGGCTATTGGATGCTCATAATAGGAAGTTAACAATTTGTCTTGCATTCATTGTCTTCTTTTCATTGTCTTTCTTCTTTTTTTTTTGTAGTTACTAACCATGAAAAGGTGTCGGCATGGTGCCAGTAGGGATCTGAATGACATATGAATACATAAAACTTGAATGAGACATCATGTGACATAATATCATGAGCACAAAAGCAGATGACCTCGTCAAACAGTCATTGCTCTTGGCACAGATGTGAATGCATCTCTGTGTTGTGTTTCCTTGATAAGATTGTAAAACTTCAATAGTCACCACAAACGTACAAGCAATTAACTTTACAAACGTTCCTTCTTTATATACATTTTATATACATATAAAGCACATATCATGATTATGTATCAAAGTTAAATGATATCATGATCACGTGCGTGTTGGTGTATTTACTCTTGTACACACACATGCATATCATTCAAATTAGTAAAGATTTCCGAGGCAAAATCAATGTCATAATTTCTCAAACCTCAACAGTCAGCCATGCACACACACGCAAATCGTAGCATGGCCAAAATAATGTCTCGTGATGTATGTATATATGAAATACAATGATATCCCGTGATGTATTCATGTTTATATATATATATATATATATATATATATATATATATATATATATATATATGTATATGAAGAGTTTGTTTGCAAAAACCGATAAGTCCATTTTTGAAGATTTTGAAGTACGGTCTCTGTCATAAAGTACAAAATAATACATTTTAAATGATATATTGGTCACTACATATAAAGGTATATTTTTGAAGTTATGGTCAAAAGAAGCAAAATATTTCTTATTAGTCTCTTTATTTTTCTTGACCTTTAATCGCAAATATCTCCATTTGGCAAATATGGACTTATCGGTTTTTGCAAACAAACTGTTCATATATATATATATATATATATATATATATATATTTCCCCATGTACATGATATACATACATAAAACATTTGAATTTATGTGTTTGTGTATTTTTCATTTCATTTGATTGAATTCAATTTCATTCATTTATTTAAGAACGGCACATACTTCAGTCTACATATTCTTATATAATATATATATATATTCTTACATATACAAGTATACATATTTTTTACAAAAATATGGAATTCTTAAAGGGGAAGGCTAGTAACTGATCAGTGGGAATCAGTGGAAATGCTGGGAGATGATTGTTCCAATCCTTATGGGATTCATTCAAGAGTTCATTGTATATCTATTGTTGTGTGAAAATGATTTGCTTCAGAATGGTCTCATATTCAAGTAATGTGCAGTTTAATGCTTCCAGGTTAGCGTCCCTGGTCAGTGACGGAGCATTAATCTGCACATTACTTGAATATGAGACCGTTCTGAAGCAAATCATTTTCACACAACAATAGATATACAATGAACTCTTGAATGAATCCCATAAGGATTGGAACAATCATCTCCCAGCATTTCCACTGATTCCCACTGATCAGTTACTAGCCTTCCCCTTTAAAAGATGATTTCCTATGCAAAATCAATGTAAGTAGTGGTCCCATCTGATGTTTCAAATCTCAGGAATGCTTCTGTAATTTTACACTGCTTTTTTTCTGCATTGCCACACCCATGCTTATGGTGTCCCTAGTGAATAGAATGAAATGCAACATACAGACTGGTAAGGCTTATCTGAAGCATAAACATCTGTGGACTATTATTCTTCCACATGTTTTCTGTTGAAAAGTCATACAAGTGCCACCCAAGTTTTATAGATTATCTGAAGCACCGTGAAGTGACAATGCTATTGCCTCACCAGTCTGAAATCCGCACTCACATCTTCCCTTCTCTCTCTCTCTCTCTTGGTTTTATTTAGCCAAAATGGATTGTTGAAATATTCTGAAGGTATTATTTCTGAGAAACCCGTGAGAGACTGATGCAATGATTTCATAACTTCCAATCAGTTCACATACATGTATCTACCTTATTTTTCAAAACTCAAGGGAAAAATCTCCATCTTTATAATTGTGTACCAGAAGTTCAAAAAAGTACTACAAACTTTAATACAAAGGTTTCATGAGCACCTGGGAGTAATCATGAAAAAATCAACGCCTGATGATTTCAGCTAGAATGTGCGCAAAATCGTGATAATAGTACCTCAAATTCCACAACTTATTCATACTTAATCAACTTTTTATCAAATCTTTACTGTCTAAATAAACGATGGTACTGTAAATTATGCTAAGTCTTGCTTGACATTTGTGTAATTATTAAAACAGGGCAGATCCTTAACACTATAGATGCGATACACAGTTTCAGCTCATTCATTTACATATTTTGCTTGATATTGAGATGATACAAAATAATGTACAACAGAGAATTCTGCTAACGCCAAATACATACAGGTTTTTACAATTGAAAAAAAAGTGTCTACATAAGAGATATATATTAAAATTTTAAGAAGATGTCAAATTCCAAGTAAATCTGTGACGCTTAACGGGAGGATAAGAGGATAATGCATTGTAGTATGAATTCTGGTCAGACAACTTATGATCATTGAATAGCATACTGTTGTTTGAGTTTCTGTTTAAGAACGAACAAGGAGGTACTTTTAGTAAAGTCATGAGAGAGATCATTCCAAAATCTTGGTCTGGTGATTGCATATGCTTTCTAGACTAAAAATACCTATATTACTATGAATAATAGTTATTTATATTGAAAAGTTGCAATTTTTATATAGGGATGACAAATATGTGATGTTTTTCCGATGTCACGCTCCTTCACAGCTGTCTTCACCCAGTCGTGGTTACAGCCAATTATACAAACCTCAATAACATCGTATAATAAACCTTCATAATACACATACTATTCATTATAATTCATTGCATTTTAAATTCAAAAGGACACCTTAATGTTCTTAAGTATGTAATATATGCATATCACGTGATGAAACGTTCAGGTTATTTAATATAGTTGTCAAATGTTAATACTTTCTATCAATGTACCAGTATAGAAGGTATGGTACAGTTTTGGTTGAGATGGGTTTGAGGTTTCAAAATTTTTTTGTAATGATGATTTCTATTTTCTTTGAGATGAAAAACCTCTAATGGAACATGAATAATCATATAATTGTAAGAGGAATTCAATGTTCATTTGATCAAACTGGTTAGAAATGGCTGTGATATTCAAAACAAGGTGATCCTAATAAAAGGTGGCACACAATTTTGATTAAGATCGCTTTGCTTTGCTTTGTTTCTGGATATCTCAGCCATTTCAAAACAGATTTTCATCTTGTAAATTTTGAATTCCTCTTAGCATCGTATGTTTTTTTTTTAAACATTTTATTAGGTGGTTTCTACGTATATCGCAAAACGTTAAGAAAGGAATTCTCACCTCAACCAATACAATACCATTCATTCAAAACGTGAATAACGAGATAACAAGAGACATATTAGAAAAAAAATCATACAATATGAAGTTTCCCCTTGCTGAAATGAATGATGTTGAGTAAGATTATTTTCCCTATCTTATCAATGACATTGGCTTTGTTGTAGACTTACGGTATATATTAGACTCATTTTCTGTGTGGTTGATAATTATGATAAGTTGTTGAAATTGGTAACAGTTGAATGCCTCCTATATCAAAAGCGTACTACACTGGAAATTTTCAAGTTCCGGCAGATTCATATAAGCAAATTTGACTTAAACTCTGATTATCATAAAAAAAAAGAAATCTGTAAGTCACATGTGAAGTGTACTTTGCGCAAGCGATTATATACTCATATTTTGTGACGCCTGTAAGTCTTTCAAACATTATTATTTACTTTCAAAAATTCTACTTTGAACAAAATTTTATTCTGATTGTATAGGCTAGCACCTCCTATATGTAGGACTATAAGTTCAGTTTTCTTTTATCGTAAATCAATTAATGCGGACAAATTCCTTGCAAACTTTGTCGAAATGTAATAAATTTTTGTCACATGCAATTTTTACTGAACACTTTCATTTTGTTGACTAATTCCGTCTGTCGGAGCAAAAAGAGGCCCAGTTTTGTGTTCACTTTTAAAAGTAAATATACTACGAATAGCAACCCGAAATTTGGGGTATCGCGCGGCGTATATGAATGGATTAGCACACGAGTTAATGAAGTTGGCGTAGGTCAAGCTATACTGTAGAGGACTGAAGAGGTACGACGAATTAGTTTCGGTCATAACTGCAATCAAAGTGGCTATGATATTTGGTCCGACAGTAAAAATGTAGATGAGGACAACAATAAAGGTCAGTTTAACCACCCGATTGCGCGCTGTAACATGAAAGGATGGTTTTGTCCCGCCTTTCATAAAGCGAGTCCCGCGCATTTCACGGGACTGGCGGTGAAGTGACATTGCGGTGAGGCCCTGCGTAATGATCATAGTGAGAGCAGGAATTCCAAAGCGGAACAAGAAAAGATAAACCACGATAATCTTCTTTGTATCTGGAGGATTGGTGTCCCTGCAGACGTTGTTGATAACCCGAATAGAGAGTAACTGGAAAGAAGACGGTATGCAGACGATCCAAACTGCGGTGAGGTAGACGAAGACGTGTTCACGGGTGAGGCGTCGGTGCAAACGGAGGGGGTAGACGACTGCCATGAATCGCTCTATGGACATGCCCGTCAGTGTGTAGATAGAGGCGTCTATGCACACCGACATTGAATAGCGGGTGAAGATGATTGAACAATAAACGTTTCCTAGAACTGAGTCAGGAACAGTGGTGGCTATGGGAACAGGCAAGATGAAGATCGATGTCAACAGGTCGGCGAGTGCTAGGGCCCCTATGAAGGTGTCCGGAGCGTGTCGGGAGGAATTTCGTTTCATCAAAGCCAATAGAACCAAAGCGTTTCCGAAAATACCGATGAAAGAGAACGCTATGTACAAGAAACTACTCCATGACCACCTGAAGCTCCAAATCCACTGTATCTTTATATCCTTCGTTGGTATTTCCTCAAGAAGAAGCGTTTCATCTGTGGATTGTCTCGAAGAATCATAGAAATCATATTCGACCGCTTTGTCTGTGTAAGCACTAAGTGCCATCACAAAATTTCTGTCAGGTACTTCTGTGCCATTCATGTAGGTCTGAGAATTGGTCCCCATACCTGCATCAGTTATAACTGAACTCATCGCTGCAGATCTGCAGGTCGCAAATAATGTGAACGTATAGAGCATTTATACCATCGTAAAAGCAACAATTTTCGTAATACAAATCATTGGCAATTGTGTGATCTTAAGTTAAGAAATTACAAAGGGTAAAGAATCCACGAAGCAGTGATAAGTGGAAATGTACCTCCAAAATCACATAAAAAGATTTGATATCGACTGCATTTTGAACCAAGTATCATCCTACAGCATATACATTTCTGTATCTTGTAGCAATAATGGTAACCATTATGATGAGATGAGCAGTAAAAGAAATTTACATTGTGCAGCTACTATAATGATAAAGACTACTGTACTGCGCATTACAAAGTAATAGTCATGACATGAAATAAACATTAAACCTTAGTAGCATTTTTCCAACATGACTTTTAAACCTGTGGTTGTTGCCTGACTAATTTCGGCGGAGCATTGAAAAACGTTGTTTCTATATGAGCTTAAAGAGTGATGACCCAGAAAACATATTAATACACTCATTCTTTTTCTGGGAAGGCAGTAACTTCTTTCTGGTCTTGGAGAATTTCTGTTTTTCCCCATTATCAGTTATTCTCAGGCAAGAGCTTATGATATTCTTCCGTTCTAATCATCAGTGATCATGTATGCGAGAATCACACAGGGCACAGGCCAATTTCAAACAACTAATCTTATTTACTTCTTTTTCTAGACTTTTTGAAGTAGAAAAGGTATACCGTCTTCTTCAAAATTTTGCTAAAGAATTGTTGAAGACATAAACAACCAGCACGTAATAGATTCACCTTGAATATGTTTGTTTAAAAATGACAATATTCGCATTTAAATCATAGCCAACACATTACGTGTAAAGACAATGCAATCAAGCTCCATGGACTCAGTGAATTTCAAAGTGAGTGATATCGGTAGAGTATAGAATAGTTAACTCTTGGTCAGCTTTTGTTT
Source organism: Diadema setosum (assembly GCA_033980235.1). Lineage (NCBI taxonomy): Eukaryota > Metazoa > Echinodermata > Echinoidea > Diadematoida > Diadematidae > Diadema > Diadema setosum. The sequence goes on from CM067070.1 coordinate 31,523,354, forward strand.
TGTACCTGATTGTATATAGAAAATTGATTCCAAGGAAATACGTGCAAAGCTGGTTACAAGAAATACGGCTGGAAAAAGATAAATTCGGATGATTTCTTTACATAATGACGAACTCCAGTGTCTAAGAGAGCAGCTTTTTATACCAATACCATCGATAGTTTTGTTTCTTATGATACATTTTACAGTGAATAACTGAATATAATAGAGAGGATTGCTGTTATACGAGGCAATGAATCGGGCTTTATTTAATGATATAAATAACTTAATAAGCTTAGTGTTATTAAAGGGGATAGCTAGTAACTGATCAGTGAGAATCAATGGGAATGCTGGGGGGATGATTGTTCCAATTCATGTGGGATTCATTTAAGAGTACATTATATATAATTCTATTGTGTGAAAATTATTTGCTTCAGAATAGTCTCATGTTCAAGTAATGTTCAATTTAATGTTTCAAGGTTAGCATGCCTGTACAGTAACGGGGCATCAAACTGCACATTACTTGAATATGAGACTGTTCTGAAGCAAACAATTTTCACACAACAATAGATATATAATGTATACTCTTAAATGAATCCAACAGGAATATAATTGGAACAATCATCCCCCAGCATTCCCACTGATTCCCACTGATCAGTTAGGCCTACTAGCCATCCCCTTTAAGCTGCATATAGCTACTGTTCACAGTATGCAATTTTTCGAATCTAAACGTCTGTACTATATTCCGAAGTATATATTTTTCATAAGCACACATCCACACATTTTATATACACAATGTAGACAATATGTGCGTATTCTCATATACAATGATACCGACTACTTACCTGCATTTATGAATAGAAGATTGGTGTAATTCTTGAGAACTTCCCTGTCAAGAACGCAAACAGTCAGAACGTGATCGTACCGAAGCTGTACTGAGTGCGCGCAAATCTGTCTCTTTTTATTAGCGTGTGATAATCTTCTGCGCATGCTCATATATCTGTAAAATAGCAATCTTCATTTTCCAGCTTTTGGATATAATTATTGGCGACTGAATGTGTGAGTGCGAAACATTTGAATGGGCTTCTCGGATTTCAAATTGACATTTTAATTTTGACATAGAAGAGAGTGGGACTAACTAAAATTTACCTGAGTTGAATTAACTTGGCTTCATGGCATATACGACAATTGTGTCTCTTATTTGCTCTGACCTGCGAAAGATCTTTCCTCATTTTGGTTTTCCTATTTGTGCTTGATGTTCAGCCTCTTTCGAGGGAATGGCTAAGTCACTTTTGATTTGTTCTTTCCAGAGGGCTGAACGGGAGTCCTGGTTGTCTCCTTAAAGGGGAATCCAGTCCAAATATAAGTTAGTATATGATGAGAAATTAGAGTATAATATTATGAGTTCAGCGGTAAAATCTTTGATTGAAATCGGGTGAAAAATAAGGAAGTAATGACATTTCGAAGATTAGCTAATTTTTCAGGAAACAGTTCTGGAACCGTCAATATAAACATGCAAATGACAAAGTGAGCATGTCATTCCCTCACAACTTGCCACATATTTTTTTTTACATAAAATTGTGAAATTTCCAGTTTTTATTCAAACGCAATTATGCCCGAAGCTAAAATCCTAGTATAACTAACTGATCACTATTATGAAGTTATTCAACCAGAAATAACATCATGTTTCAGACTTCAATGACAGAAACATTGAATTTTTGTCATTTTTGGGGGTACACAATCAATGGAAAATTGTGAGGGTATGACATGGTTAGCTCACTCATTTGAATATTCATATCCACTGTACGAGAACTGTTCTACAGAAATCAGCAAAACTTCAAAATTTCTCTTTTTAAACCCTCTCTCTCTCTCTCTACATATATATATATATATATATATATATATATATAAACAAAGAAAGGGAAAACTGACCAGAAACAAATGATAAATAGTGAAAACTTTGAGCAAAGAAATGAGCAAAGAAAAAGAAAATCCCGATGAAAGCCCATTTTCTTTGCTGAAAAGTTTTCACAATATATATATATATATATACATATATATATAATATATATATGTATATGTAATATATATATATATATATACATTATATGTACATATATATGGGCCGTAACGCGAGAAAAGGGCCCTTAGGGCATTAAATACCGAAAATGAGTTTTCACCTCCACTTTGTGGAAGGAACTCTGACGTATTTAGATATGCAAACTTTTTTCTGTAATTCCAATCCTAAATGACCCCATTACGTCATTCAAAAAAGTATGTTTTCTTCAAATCCTGTCACTTTTTGATGCGTCTATGCATGTGCGCGCAGTTAGCTAGTTGATCTTTTTTTGCGCGTATTGCTTTGTCAAACTTCCGCGCCGTTTTCTGGCGTTTGCGCGCAGCGGCGCTAAGGGCCCTTTTCTCGCGTCACGGCCCATATATATATATATATATATATATATATATATATATATATGGGTGAGAATTTTGAACGATGTACAATTGCCAATTTTCGCACCTTAAGACTTTTTACCCTTACAACACACAAGGATGATCTAAGAAACCTGTTTCTTTCATGTCATCTCAAAGCCTGGTAAATTTCCTTTCAGGAAATGTATGGGTTAGTTTACTTTTGACGGATATTTTGCATTTGACAAGGACTTAAAGTGTAAAACTACGGTAAAAATCCTATTTCACAATAATTGTTTTTCAAACCTAATGATGTGCCCTTTTAAGGTACGTGACCTCTATTATCTGACCGTGTTTTGGATCTGGCATATCATGATGATGTACCACAGAATTATAAGAATTCTATGAGCACGTATAAAATTACAGAGAACAATTGAAATATCAAAGTCCTAAACAGACGAACGTCCGTGATGATTCTATCTCTATCGCTGCTGCAAATTCTACTTTGTTGTCCCAACTGTAATATATACGAAAATTTGGTGTTCCACCTAATGTTCATATCCTGCAAAAATTGTACATCTGCTGGCTGTACATGGGATGTAACATTCTTTTATGCAAGATTATACTCAGTTTTCGTCACGGACGTGCGTCTCCTATTTACTAATAAGGATCGTACCCCATTGGACGCTATTGGCGATATTGTTCTGAGTCGTAATCAGCTGATTCCTAGCCACATGGTAATATGTATGTTTTGAGTATCTGTCCATCCGTTGTTAAATGCAAACGGAAATTGCATTTTTAGACGAATCTCCGAGAAAAAAAGAATGTCCGTGATGATTAAAACGTTATCGAGTGGGGCACCATCTTGCTTTGATGGCGCAGGTAGATTTTACCTCTGCCTGTCCAGCCGAGGAGCTGCATGCCATGTTTGGGGCGGACTGGGGCTCGTCTGCAGTTTTTGGACAATACGATTCAACGAAAACCAAACAAATAGTGCATATTTTCCCTGAAAATCCACCTCCTACTCCCTCTCTGAGCAATATATATATTGAAAAGTTGTCAAATTTCTAATAATTTGCATTGAAAATACATTTTCAAATTTTTGAATGAGTTGGGACGGCTACGTACTCTTTCGATTTATACACACAGTTATCGGTCCTGGAACATGACCCTTGTAGAACCGAAGTCCGTGACAGTTTTAGCGAACGTCCGTGACGTAAACAATCCGACCGATAGGTATAATGTCTCAAAAGTAAAGTGTCCTTTATTCTTTAAGACTTTCAGCTCAAATAACGAAAAGTAAAGTTTCACAAAGTAAACAATGAGTTTAGAGCAGTAGTTTCAGAATTTTTAAGGCGGTATGTGATCATGATGAACTAACAGCTTAACGTTTACTTGCAATTTTACGCGTGTATTCCCTCTAATTATATAAATATAGCTAAACACTGAAAACCAAGCTAAAGGAAACTGGAATTTTGTATAATCTGTAATTTCTGTGCATTGAAATTTCTTTCTGATGATGTTTTGGAGACAATTTGCATTGTTATAGGTTCTAAAAGTTTCGCTCACGGACGTTCGGTCCGAGAAAGGAAATTTCTGATAATTACAAATGAAGAGTTTGTTCGCAAAGACCGTTAAGTCCATTGTTGAAGATTTTGAAGTACGGTCTCTGTCATAAAGAAAAAAAATGATACCTTTCAAATGATATATTGGTCACTACATATAAAGGTACATTTTTGAAGTTATGGTCAAGAGAAGCAAAAATTTTCTTATTCTCTTTATTTTTCTTGACCTTTAATCGCAAATATCTCCTTTTGGCAAATATGGACTTATCGGTTTGTGCGAACAAACTCTTCAAATATATCGCTGTACGATAAGTTAATGTTACTTGAAAACATTACTAAATTCTTATACCCAAAAGCGAATAACGTTCAGCATTCAATTTACCTGTAATAACAAAAGGAAAACGTTTCCCCCACGGATGTTCGTTGGACTATAAATCCATGAATTACATAGTAGGAGATAGAGGAACAGTGCCACTTTTTAGTGACAGATGCTCCCCGTGTATATCTTTTGACTAAGGTAGCTGCCATCTCAAACAGAACGCATCCATTTTTGGTCTCCATCATGGACATTCGCTGTAATTGTCATATATTTTATGCCTTCATACATTCTTATTTTTTTCTTTTCATAACGATATTTCTCTCATTCCCTAAGTAGCCTGAATATGCTGCGACCAAGTAGAATAGAAAAAATCCGAAAAGTGCTACGCAGTCATATTCGGAATATATTGAAACGAAAAAGATGAAATGACTGAAGAAGTCTGTAATTTGCATGTGGAAAGAAGAAACGTAAAAGTTTCAAAAGAACGTGGAAGCAGTTGAATGAAAATGAGAAAAAACAAAACAAAACCGGAAAAGGGATAGAGCTCCAACACATAAAGAAAAAAAGTTGCCAATGCACTCCAGTTATACCGAATTTCTCTGGAGGGGTTGTTTTTGTTTATTTTTTATTCATCAAAATTACGTCATAAGCGAACAGAAATAATGCAGTATACAATTATTGTCTGATGAAAACAGGCAAATCCTCCGTTTATCATGACATGGTGTTTTTATACTCATCAATGAAAAGCAATCTTAATTTGCAATTCTGTCTCATATATATATATATATATATATATATATATATACAATTTTACAATCAAGAGACAGAGAGATCGTCAAGTTGTTTGTGCTTTTGTTCTTACTTTGAAAACACTCGTCATGTTAAAAAAAGTGATGATTTAGTAATAGATTTGAGGTCGCACTTTGATACGTTCGCTCTTCCAAAGATTCGTTACCCCGAATGTCCGTTATTCTCTGAATTCGTTATTCCAAAGGTTTGTTATTCCGACAATGAAGAAAAGTCCTAATTATTTCACGAGGTTCCTTATTAAATGTTCTTATTCCAACGTTTGTTAATCCGAAAATTCAGTATTGAGGTTCACTATTCTTATGTTTCGTCATTCTAAAAGTGGAATTGGCCTGATATTCGCTTTGGTGACAGTGTGTAACACAAGGAGCAAACGCAGACGAATTTCTTCTTATACATACCGAAACGTGAAACGTTTGCCCTCCGCCGCTAAACTTCGTATTTCGATAACGGCCGGCACATTACATTTGTTTTTCTTCGTCAGTTCTTTGTCATATTCAGCTGTGTGTTCGTAATAAGCAAATTTTGCATTGTAGACATTAGTTAACAAATTTTGGACCTGATTCTTTACTTCGTGGTTACGAAATTTTGATAAAATATTCGTTATCAAGGAAGTGCACTATATCGCGATTACATAGGAGCGATATATTTTTAAAATCAGTCAACTCTCTATGCGATCAGCTTCCATTTTTTTTTTGTCATGCGGACTTGGGTTAATAACTGATCTTCAGTTAAGACATCTGGAGTTATAACATGTTGTCAAAGATATCATTTATTTTGGGGAGAAATGGTAATGAAAGCAATGTGTCCGGAATTTTTTTAAATCATTTTCAGAGGTTACCGATGGCCTGCTTACAACCGAAAAGACATATGTCATTTGATTCTTTTAACCTGAAGTGTAAATTTACAAATGGTAGTCGTTTTAATTACAGACTTCACTGATTTGCTTGATGGAACATACTAGCGACAAGGCGTAATGTTCCATCAGATGGACTAATCATTTAACTAGGATTAACGTATGTTTGTACGTTCATCTACCAGAGATGGAAAAGGTGTTTTCTTTGATTCCTAAGCATGAGAAAATAAACAAGCATATATAACTGAGAATTGGCAATAATTATTTAGGATTTTGCAGAGGAGTTTGTTCTCGACATGAAATCGCTGTTTGTTGTGAATAGAATGCGTTTTCAACTCCAGAGAACTGCATTGTTCAATATCCTGTTTGTTCCGAACGTCTGTGAGCTATATGCAAACCTCCGTGAGGAAAACTATGCTATGCTTGTTGGGTTATAGAGTCTCCCTAAATCAGATACATCTTAAAAATGTATCTTATTATTTGGGAGTAATGATTAAAGTATGGGATAGTGAAATAAGAGGTCGAAATATTGAGTTTCTGTAAAATGCGCATAAATTGGAGAAAATGTTTAGCGAAAGAGTAGAGTTTCAACAGAAATAACGAATTTGGTTAAATCATCAGTTGTTTACCATTACGTACAGGTTGAGAGTAGAGCTTAATATTCTGCCAACACGTACACATATCCCTGAAGATATTTCGTTACGATTCTGAACTGAATCGGATCCTTGCATGCTATGTTAAATGGTATTCAAATGTATGTGCACTATTATTCCTCACGGACGTTCGCTGCTCTGGACATGGTAAACTTCCGCGGTGAATAAAAACTTGTTCGTTTGGAAAAAATCCTGGTATAATTGGGTTCATATTAAAGCTTCAATTATACTCTTCCAGGTAACATAAATTATTTGGAGTAATTCTTACTTCTTAAATTTGGTGTTGTTTTGACTCAATTGTATATCGTTGAAAATTCTGACCCATATATATACAAATATCCTATGATGTATATATGTTTATTCTATGATATACATTATACATAATACACACGCATATGTGACCGTGCACCTCAAAACGAACATAAAGTCGCACACACTGATTTTGCGTGAGGACTGAAAATAAGTAAAATGGGTCAACGTAGCCGAACTTGACTTTTTCATATTTTCTGAAAGAGCGAGTCTTCTTTTACATTATGCTTAAATTTGGTATCATAAAACGGCAGGAAAGTGTGTTTTTTTAGCAGTTTATCTCGAACATTTTTGGTAGAATAGTGCAATTAGGTGTGTCTTTAGAATCCCTTTTTCATTTCTGAAAAACCTTGTCCACACTCTTCACTTTCAACTCTAATAACTTTTGAAAAGATAGTGCTACTGCTTTGAAAGTTGGCATTAATTATGTACAGAATGTGTTAATGAGGCATGCTTAATTTCAGTTTAATCTGATAATCCCTTCATTGTTGTTACTCTTGTGGTTTACTTCCTGTTTTTTGTCCCATTCATCGCACAGCCAGCACGGTTTGGTAAAGATTAAGCGCTTGAATAGACACTGTACTTCAGAGCCTCTTTTCTCAGTTCACACTTTTCCTGAGTTTGTGCTTTCTTTCCAATATTTAGATAGGTTAGGAGAGTCCATTTGATTTGAGTTATACATCATTTTAAAGCTTAAAGTCTGCTCTTTCAGAATATGGTCTTAAATAAAAATTCATGTCTGGCGACTTTTTGTTTGTTTTGAGGTGCAGGGTCACATATGTACATCCCCATGTACATGATATACGTACTAGTACATGAAAAATAGTTGCATTTGTGGGTTTGCATTTACATAGTATGCAATTATGACAAATTCAAAAGATGATTTCCTATGCAATATCTTAGGTAGTGGCTTCATCTGTTTATTGGACAATGCAATCTTTTTTTTTTCTTTTTTTTTCTGCAATGCCACTCCCATCCCTAAGGTGTCTTTAGTGAATAGAATCAATATAAAATACAGACAGGTAAAGCTTATCTGAATTATAATATGGACTATTATCATATTATTCTTCCACATATGTGCTGCTGAATAGTGATATAAGTGCTATCCATGTAATATATAGATTACATGAACCGGAAATGCTATCGCCTCACCAATCTGAGATCCATACTCACAGCTTTCCTACTCTTTTTTTATTTTGTTTAGCTATTAAAGAGGGATTGTTGAAATATTTTTTACACATTACTTCTCAGGAACCTCGTGAGACACTTGATGCAATGATTTCATGAATTCCACCTTGTTCACGTACATGTGTCTACCTTATTTCGCAAAGCAAACAAATACTCATGCTGGTTATCTTTCAATGCAGTTATGAAAATCACACATGCTTTGTGGATGAAAGCGAATAATCTGAAATGTGTAATTTTCCGAAGAGAAAAGCTATATGGTTATAATTATGTATCGGAAGTTAAAAAAACAAACAAACAAAACATAAAGGAATTACAAAGTTTTGAAATAAAGGTATCACGAGCACTTAGAAATAGTGATACAAGTACAACGCCGGATGACTTTAGCTAAAGCGAACACATGATAGAATCACAAATTCCACAATTTTACCACACTTACTCTAGTTAAACATCTACTAATATGACTGTCCAAATACATGAATGCAAATTATATGAAGTTTTGCAGAATATTTGCTTGATTACTGGAACTGCACCGATCCTTACCTGTAGAGTCACTGGTCAGTTTCTGCTTAGTTACGTATTTCACTTGATAATGATGAAACAAAATAATGTACAATAACCTGATATTGATAAAACGTGTATACAACAAAGAACACACTTAAAACCAAATAAACAGTTGAATGTAACGGAAAAAGAAATGTGTCTACATAAAATCCATGAATGTATAAGTTAAAACGTGATGGGAGTGTGGCAAGATACCTCTCCCATATTCTAGCGATTTTTCATTTTTCATTTTTAGAACTGAAATTCAACGATCTGTGGCGCACACTTATATTGAAATATCTGGAAATTTGTCAATTAGAAGAGTGTAACAAGTCTGTGGAAGGTGACAAAACAGGAGGATGTTAGAGGGGATAAGTCTCACTTTCCTGACTGACCCCGTCTGTTGGGGCAAAAAGAGGCCCTGTTTTCTCTTCAGACTTAAGAGTAAACATATTAGCGATAGCAGCCCGAAATTTCGGGTATCGCGCGGCGTATATGACTGGGTTAGCACACGAGTTGATGAAGGTGGCGTATGTCAAACTGTATTGTAGAGGACTGAAGAGGTATGACGAATGATTTTCGGTCATAACTGTAATCAAAGTAGCCATCATGTTCGGCCCGACAGTAAATACGTAGATGAGGACAACAATAAAGGTCAATTTGACCACCCGATTGCGCGCTGTAACATGAAAGGATGGTGTTGTCCCGCCTTTCATAAAGCGAGTACCGCGCATTTCACGGGACTGGCGGTGAAGCGATAATGCGGTGAGGCCTTGGGTAATGATCATAGTGAGAGCAGGAATTCCAAAGCGGAACAAGAAAAGGTAGACCACGATGATCTTCTTCGTATCTAGCGGCTTGGTGTCCCTGCAGACGTTGTTGGTGACCCGGACAGAGAGAAATTGGAAAGAAGACGGTATGCAGATTATCCAAACTGCGATAAGGTAGACGAGAACGTGTTTATGGGTGAGGCGTCGGTGTAAACGGAGCGGGTAGACAACCGCCACGAATCGCTCTATGGACATCCCTGTTAGAGTGTAGATAGAGGCGTGTATGCAGACCGACAATGAATAGCGGCTGAAGACGACTGAACAATAAAAATTTCCTAGGGCTGAGTCAGGAACAGAGATGGCCGTTGGAATAGGTGAGATGAAGATCGACGTCAAGAGATCGGCGAGTGCTAGGGCCCCTATGAAGGTATCCGGAGCGTGTCGGGAGGAATTTCGTTTCATTAGAGCCAGTAGGACCAACACGTTTCCGACAATACCGATGAAAGAGAACATTATATACAGGACATTGCTCCATGACCACCTGTAGGTCCAGACCCAGTGTATCTTTATATCATCCGTGGGCAGTTCGTCGACAAGAAGCGTTCCATTTGTGGATTGTCTGGAATAATCATAGAAATCGTATTCGATCGTTTTGTCTGTGTAAGCATCGAGTGCCATCAGAAGTTTTCCGTCGCCCTTTTCCGTGCCCATCATGTAGGTCTTAGAATTGGTCTCTATACCTGCATCAGTTATGTTTAAACTCAACCCTGCTGATCCGGTTGCAAATGATGTATAAAGCATGATGTATAATGAAGTATAAAGCATGTTTACCATAGTAAAGGCATCAGTTTTTGTGTTGCCATCCATCGTTGGATGATCCTATGAGAAGAAATTACAAAGGTTAAAGAATGCACCAAGCGGTGAAAGACGGAAGTTTTCTTCCAAATCACATAAAAGGATCTGATATTATTTGTATTGTGAAGCAGTTATCATCCTGCAGACTATACGTCCCCATATTTTTCTCACTAGGGTTCCAAGTATACTTAAGAATAATGATAATAATAACAAAAAGTAACAATAATGATAATGATCATAATAAAATAAACGATAAAGGACATTTCCATTGCGCAGCTACTGAAGAAAATACGAACATTATGCTAACTGAGTAAAGTAACCCTACTTCACATTTCAAAACAATACATGTAGTCATGACATGCAAAATCGAAACTTTAGCAGCATATTTCCTAACATGAGCTTTTAACCTGCAGCTGCTTGCCTTACTAATTTCGATGCAGCATGGAAGAACGGCCTCTAGATTTTCATTTCCCTGAGGGATATTACAATGGTTTTTGATCCTGTGAATTTCGGAAATGGTAAAATCTTTGAAATGATGATTTGAACCCTACAGGCTCCTGTTCCCATTCCTGTATGTACCAGTGGGGTAATGACGCCAAACATGTTTGATACACTCATCCTATAAATTGATTATTTCTGCTTCTGCGAAGACAGTTACTCCATTCTGGTGTTGCTTGTTTTCCGTTTTATTTTTCCTGTAATTGCTTATGCTCAAGCAAGAGGTTCTGATTCTTCCTTTATGATCATGTATGCAAAAATCGCACTGAGCACATGCCAATTTCAAACAACTAATCTACTGTTTTTTTTTAAGATTTAAGAACTACAAGATGACAAGAGGTATACTGTCTTCTTCAAAATATCGCAAGAATATTAAAAATACTGGTCAATTAGCACGTCATTAGTCATACGGATTTGCAGAAGAACAGCTTTGCTGAAGCAAATTGCCGTGATTAAATAAAATAAACTGAATAAACTGAAACTAGTATCGTCTTCATTGTGTTCGTGTAAGAATAAAAAACATACGAACATAAATCACAGCCAACATAACGTGTATTCTAAATACACTGCCATCAACCCCAATAAAACAACTTAAACCCTGTGAATAACAAAATAACTGATACGATCAAAGTTGAATAGATATTCTTAAATAGGCCCTATAGATGTCTTAATTTTTGAACTGCTGTTGGTTTCTGCCTGTTGTTAAAAAACAATCAATCCCATGGGCATACCTGTAAAACGGTAAAAATCAGGTAATGAGAAATACGGCTCCAAGAGATAGAATTGTATTATTTTTTTTTTCTTAAAGAAGTCGGACGACTAAGAAAGCATTTTGGTATCAACATCTTCATTAGTTTGATTTCATATGATTGGTTTTACCGTGAACAAGTGAACATACGTTTGGGAGAAGACTGGTGTTACCAGCGGTACTGCATTAGGCTTTATTTGATGAATTTAATAATTTATCAAGCTTTAAGCTTAAAGAGCTATTCAAGCTTCAGCGTCCATGCACTTTCTCTAATTTTTAAAACGTTTTCTTATATCATATACTTAATATATATTTCTACACACATATACAATGAGACTGACTACTTACAAAGTATTTATCAACAGATATTTCTCCTTCCTGTCGATAAAGGAAACCTTCTGACCGTGATCATTCCGTGGCTATACTGAGTGGACAGCTATATCTCTCTTTTATAAGCGTGTGATATTCTTCTGCGCATGCTCATACATCGGCAGAATTCCCAAATTCATTTTCCAGCTTTTGAATAAAGTTTCGACTCAGCATGTGAGTGGAAAATATTTGAGTGGGCTTCTCAGACTTCAAATTGACATTTTGCTTTTGACATAGAAGAGCGCTGACAAACTAAAATCTACCAGAATTGAGTTAACTTGGCTTCACTGCAAACGACAATTGTGTCCCTTTGCTCTTACCTGCGAAAGATCCTTTTTCACTTTGGTTTTCATAATTGTGCTTGACGTTCATCCTCTTTCAAGGGAATTCCAGGGTCATTTCCGCTTTGTTCTCTTCATCGGGCTCTAATGGGAGTACTGGTGGTTTTCTTTAAAAAAGAAAATCAATGACTTTACACCTATACTTGCCTTATATTGATTTGTTTCGATAGACTGAAGCAATACAGTTATTAGAACTGACAATAAATGGACATCTGAGAAACAATGAAAGTCCAGCATTAGGATGAAGCTTAGGTAAAATTTATTTGCTTCTACTACGAAGGGTGTAACTTCATCGTGCTTTCGTAAATGTGAACTCTCTCACTCTCTTTCTCTCTCTCTCTCTCTCTCTCTCAACTCTTCATATATATATATATATATATATATATATATATATATATGAAGAGTTTGTTTGCAAAAACCGATAAGTCCATTTTTGAAGATTTTGAAGTACGGTCTCTGTCATAAAGTACAAAATAATACCTTTTAAATGACATATTGGTCACTACATATAAAGGTACATTGAAGTTATGGTAAAAAGAGAAAAAGTTTTCTTATTATTCTCTTTATTTTTCTTGACCTTTAATCGCAAATATCTCCATTTGGCAAATATGGACTTATCGGTTTTTCATTTTCATTTCATTTTATTTGGCAGAATATAAAACAATGTACAAGAAACAAGAAACAAATACATGCCAGGACTCCTAAGAAGCAAATTTATGCTTGTGACTGGAGCCCTCAAACCAAAAAGGATAAAATACTGTACATACAATCACCAAGCACTTTTTGTGATATGGACCAATACACACAGAAGATTAGTCCAAATTAAAATAACACAATGTGTACTCAAGTCATCTGTTATTGACACAAAAACATATCTTTGCTTAATTTGTTGGCAGACATAGTACACACACGCACACACTCGCACATTCATCCTTAGTATACAGAGAAAAAGAGATGAGAAAGAGAAAGGTAGAGGAAGAAAGGAGGTCTAGTCAGTCATGGATACCATCTGTCTAAATACACTCTGTTTATATAATACTTTAAATCTGGAAAATGTAGTGCGAGATTTAAGGTCACCATCAATAGAATTCCATTCCTTGACACCTGTAAAACGTATGGATTGCAATCTTAGAGTGGAATAAGTAAAAGGTTTACGAAAATTGTAGCGGTACCGGGTGGGATATGAGTGGAATGAGGAATTCATATGGAACATGTTTCTGAACACATCGGGCAACATATTTTGGCGATACTTAAACATGAATAACAAAACATTCAGTTTGACCAGAATATGATTTTGCGAATAAACTCTTCATATATATATATATATATATATATATATATATATATGTGTGTGTGTGTGTGTGTGTGTGTGTGTGTGTGTGCGTGTATACATTGAGCCCGTTTCAATGCAAGATGAATATCACTGACAACATGAAGTCACTCATAAGAAATTTGAGTGGATATTAACGAAAGAAATAAAAATATCTAGCATCAACATGATCAATATGCAAGTGTATAAAATACAACTGCTTCTATTAGAAAGGAACTAATTTGCTTTTGTACTTGCTATCATTCTCTCTCTCTCTCTCTCCGAATATAATTATATTATTTATTTAAAGCTGAAATGTTCTTGGAACCATTTATCGTGTCACACACAGGGATAAATAATTTGATTGCTGAATTCAGTGTTGCTCACCTACAGAGATAAAACAAACTGCAGATGGCTATTCGAAGCAAATTCATTATATCTAACTAAGAACAAAATACGTTTAGAAATCATGGATATTATGCTCGGAAATAATAACACACTGTAGTCAAATGATAATTATACTATTACTACTACTACTGATAATGATAATAATTATAATAAAGATAACAATAACAGCATTCATGAAAGTCCTATAACTCATCATAGCAATCGGCCTGCAAAAATAGGTAATAAGAGATTGCTTATATCTACTTTAGAATGAAAATTTCCTTGAAAAGCTTAATTATGACACTAATAAAGAAGGTTAAAGGTGGATGCGAGGAATCTGTCTATGGATTGTGCTGAGACTGATACTGGATTCAAAAACTTTTTAGAATGTATATTACGTTAGGCAGGAAGAGTATGTCCCTACAAGAAGAAAAAGAAGGGAAATGCGGATGAGGAAAGAAAAAAAAAAGAATTGACAACATCACGTGTTTTTTTTTTTTTTGCGTTGCATGTAACATTGAAATCCAATGTGAAAAAAAAATCTGTATAATTCGTTCTAAAGATTGTTGAATCTTTTTCATTCATTTTTTATTTTACTGAAATTAATTTCACTGAAATATAATGAAAATGCATCTATCAGTACAAATGGGTCTTCCGTAGGATATTTCTTGAGAGTCTTGGGCAAACGAATGAATGTCCTTAATTGTCACGAGATTTGCAGGGCAAACACTGATTGATCCTTTAGTTATGACAGTGTTTCGATATTGAATTTGCTCGTGATGGTTCTATTTAGGCCTAAAACCAATTCCAAATGAAGCAGTTTCAGTGACATTCCTTCACAGCAGAAGGCTGAATGCTGCTGTTTATCTTATATAAGAACTTGGAAATCTTGTCATGGATTTGATGTTTTCACCTTCATCTTCAGTCTTGAATTTTTTGGTAGTTATTTACCAGTTAAAGGTATCGGCATAGTGCCAGAAGGGATCTAAATGATACATACAACTTGAATGAGACATCATGAGACATGATATTATGTGCACAAAAGCAGATGGCCTCTTAAACATGCATTACTCTTAGTACATCATGTGAAAACGTATCTTTGTTGTGTTTCTGCGATAAGATTGTTTGACATCTTATTTGCAATTTGGTTTGTAAAACGTCCACAGTCAGCACAAAGGTACAAGCATATCTTAACAAACGTGTCCTTCCTTATACATAAGTATCGAAGCTATACAGTATCATAATAACGTGTGTGTTGGTGTATTTGCGTATAAAAAATTTTTGTACGCACACAAGTACATTATTCAAATTAGTAAAGATTTCCAAGGCAAAATCATTGTCTTGATCGCTCAAACTTCATCAGTCAGCCATAAACACACGCAAGCACATAAACCCATCCACACACACGCACACACAGACACAGACACAGACAAAGACACACAGACACACACATATATATATACATATATATATATATATATATATATATATATATATATGGATATATATTATATAGAAATATGTATATACATAATGTGTATATATAAACGCCTGGCATATTATGTCCCACGTTTATTCATTATTATTATGTATGAATATATTCCGTATATATATATATATATATATATATACATACATACATATGAAGAGTTTGTTTGCAAAAACCGATAAGTCCATATTTGTCAAATGAAGATATTTGCGATTAAAGGTCAAGAAAAATAAAGAGAATAATAAGAAAATTTTTGCTTCTTTTGACCATAACTTCAAAATTATACCTTTATATGTAGCGACCAATATATCATTTAAAAGGTATTATATTGTACTTTATGACAGAGACCGTACTTCAAAATCTTCAAAAATGGACTTATCGGTTTTTGCAAACAAACTCTTCATATATACATATATATATTTATATTACATATATGATATATGATATACATAATACATTATACACCTATACACATATACCATTATGTTCATTCCCATGTGTATGATATACAAAGGGCCTACATGAAACATTTTGTTTGTTTGGATTTGTATATACATAATAATATAATATGAATTTTTTCAAAAGATGATTTTCTGTGCAATATCTATGTAAATATTTGTTTATCTGTTTATTTTACAGTGCTTTTCTCCTGCAATGCCACTCCCATGGCTAAGGTGTCTTTAGTGAGTAGAATAAGATTAAAAAAAAAAGAAACAGGTAAAGTTTACTTGAACTTTAATATGGACTACAATTCTTCCACATGTGTGCTGGTGAAAAGTGATATAACTGCTACACATGTATTATGTAAATTATATGAAGTGACAATGCTCTTGCCTCGCCAGTCTGAGATCTATGAAAGCACAACGCCTGATGACTTTGGCTGAAGCGGACAAATCATAGAATCACAAATTCCACAATTTTATCATACTTATTCTAGTTAAACATCTACCACCTTGACTGTCCAAATACGTGTTCTGCAAATTATATAAAGTCTATCGCAGGATATTTCCCTGATTAATGAAACTGCACCGTTCCTTACCTGTAGATTCAGTGGATAGTTTCTGCTCATTAACATATTTAACTTGATATTGATGAAACAAAATAATGTACAGTAACCTGATATTGATGAAACGAATATACAACAAATAACACACAAAAGGCAAATAAATACAGCTGATTATAAATGCAAAAGTTATGTGTCTACAAAGAAGGTCTTTACAAAAAAGACTATTGGCAAAATATCAAATACTAAGAAACCGGACAAGCAGTGCTTCTGAGAGCAGGTGGGGGGGGGGGGGGGGTTAAATGTCAATACAGATTGGACACAGAATAGAAACGAGAAAAGAAGTAAAAGCAGAATGACAGGGATGATGCAAAAAAAAAAATCAAAGACAGCACAAAAATACATCCATGTCTTCGTAAGGTTTGTAATAATTTCAAATTATGCAAATGGGTGACAAGAGACTATGAAAGCAGAACACTTTGACTGGAGGCAACCTTTCAAACATTCTTTCGAAGTAATTCTGTGACTCTTATAATGGGGGAAAGTTATTATGAACTGGACAATGCATGTGTAATAAGAATCCTATCCAGGCAACATGAATCGCTGAGCAGCATTTAGAGTATAATCTGAGCAACGTTTAAAATACCGATACTTTCTATCAATGTACAAGTTAAAACTAGAGAAACGAAATGACAACCGAGATTTTGGGATTAAAAATATACAACATGAAGTTTCCCCTCTCTCATATTAATGATCTTGAGTAAGTTTGTCTTTCATATAACAAGGTTATCTAATTAATGACATTGGCTGATATTTTAAACGCCACGGCTAACTGTATATTTTCTGTGAATTTAAAGTAGGTTAAGTCCTAGAAATGATGATTAAATAATTCCTATATCCAACGTGAACTACACTGGAAATTTACAAGTTTCTGCAGGTTCATAAAATCATATTTGATTTAAACTCTGATAAGCATAATAAACCAATTTAATCATGTTAGTAATTTCTTAAAGTCTACTTTGCGCATTTGATTAGTCGTTATTTCCCCTCCTTTTAAACCTGTGAGTCTTAACAAAAGGATAATTTAATTCTAGAAATTCTATTTTGAACAAGATACTCTTAAGGCTGTCAAGGCCAGTAGAACCACCGGCGTAGCCAAGCGAAGCGACCGAGCACGACCGAGCTGAGGGGGGGGGGGGGGGGGGGTGAGGGGTCACAGTGAGAACTTTTTTTTTTCATTTTATGGTGTAAATGGTGCAATTTGATGCATCTTTTTGCGTATTTTGTCGACTTGAAGAGTTCCACTGGTTAAAGTATAAGGTAGCAGTACTTTGATGTAGGTTATTATTGAACAATGTGCCTTTAAACTGTATCATTCAAATACATTTTTTGTAGATGTTAATTCTTACGATGTTAAAAATGATGTCTGTTAAAAAAAAAACATGAACACGAGGGTTTAGGAGATTGGCATTTCTTCTCCCACACGAGGGTGATTTTGCATTTTCATACCTAAAATTCTGCGATTAAGTGCAAACTTTTGGTGAAATAAAAAAAAAACACACACACACAAAAACAAACTGAAAAAAAAAACAAAAACAAACACAAAACAACAACAACAACAAACAAACCTGATAACATTAATGGAAACAATAAGGGATTTTTTTTTTTTCCAGGGAAATGTTACTAGCTAAATCCCGGGATTTAGCTGTTATTCCACCTGCGCATCAGCACTGTGTTTGTACACAAGGTCTAATGAGGTAGTGGGGGAGAGTGTGGGAGGGATGTGCCTCCTCCCTCTCGACGAAGGTTTTGGGATTTTAGAATTTAAATAAATTGATCTCAAGCACACATTTTTTTGAACATTTGGAAATTATAATTCCCAAAGGTGTAAGTCTAAAGAGGGGGACCAAGCAATGGCCTAGGAGTGTGGCAAGATACCTCTTCCATATTCGAGGGATTTTTCATTTTTCATTTTTGGAGCTGAAATTCAACGATCTGTGGCGCAAACTTAATGTTGAAATATCTGGAAATTTGTCAATTAGAACAGTGCAGCAAGTCTGTGGAAGGTGACAAAGTTGGAGGGGATAAGCCTAATTCCCTTTCCTACACGTTGGAGATTGTGTTTTATGTGGTGCAGTTAAACTCATTGGTCCGAATTCACGAAAATGGTACAAATGAAACCATGGTTTAAACCATGGACAAAAACCATGGAGCGCCAAGTGTCGCATGGAATATTTCGTTACGAAATCAGTCATTTCGTCGATGAAATGATTTTTTGTAACGAAATGACAACAATTTGTAACTAAATGGACATTTCGTCCACGAAATCATAATTTCGTTAACGAAACGGTCATTTTGTCGACAAAATGACCAATTTCGTAACGAAATATTCTATGCGACACTTGGCGCTCCGTGGTTTTTGTCCATGGTTTAAACTATGGTTTCATTTGTACCACCTTCGTGAATTCGGACCATTGTGTGCACATTTTGTGGCATATTTGGAAAACTGTCTACGTTTACAGTGTAGCCATAGCCTACTAATATGCATAGTGGGTGAAGCAGGGAGAAGGCGCGAGAGAGTGCTAGCACCACCCTTCCCATACGAGGGAGCTTTTACCTTTTTTAAAGTTAAAATTTAGATGTCCGTATACGCATATGATGGAATATTTTAGAAATAGTAAAAGAAAAAAATAATAAAGCTGATATGAGGGAATTGCAAGGAAAGGGTTGATTATAATTGAATGTTCCCTTTGTAGGCCAATATGAGGCCAATATGAAGTTTTGAAGGTTTTTTTTTTATTTTTAAAGAATATATGTGTTAAGTCTTGTGCACTCAGAATTATTCAGAAATTAATGTCATTATGAAAAGTATACTTAGGCTACGGAAAGGGGCACAGAGGGGGAGGGTTTGAGAGAGGGTCCCCCTCCCACAGGCAAAGGGATTTTGCAAATTTAGAATTGAATGTCAACGACCTGGTGCACACTTTGAGTGAAATATTGGACAATTATAATCTTACTTGATAAAAAGTTGATAGGGAGCGGTTTCATGCAAAATGCATAGAATATGCATTCATTTTTATTTTTGTTTCTTGCCTTCCAAATCCCCGGTCAAAATCTGAACACGAATGTATGACTATACGTTAAGTTTTGTTGTTGTTGTTGTTGTTGAATACGGACAAATTCCATGAACACTTTTTCAAAACACCAGTGAATGGATGTCTGCCACCTTCAAGAGGTTATAGTAAAGAACTCAAAAAAAAAAAAAAAATTAACCAGCACATACACTTTACTGACTGACCCCATCTGTTGTAGCAAAAAGAGGCCCTGTTTTGTCTTCAGACTTAAGAAGAAATATATTACGGATAGCAGCCCGAAATTTCGGGTATCGCGTGGCGTATATGACTGAATTAGCACACGAGTTGATGAAGGTGGCGTAGGTCAAACTGTAATGTAGAGGACTGAAAAGGTAAGACGAATGAGTTTCCGTCATAACTGTAATCAAAGTAGCTATCATGTTCGGCCCGACAGTAATGATATAGATGAGGACAACAATAAAGGTCAATTTAACCACCCGATTGCGCGCTGTAACATGAAAGGATGGTTTTGTCCCGCCTTTCATAAAGCGAGTCCCGCGCATTTCACGGGACTGGCGGTGAAGTGACATTGCGGTGAGGCCCTGGGTAATGATCATAGTGAGAGCAGGAATGCCAAATCGGAACAGGAAAAGGTAGACCACGATAATCTTCTTTGTATCTAGCGGTTTCGTGTCCCTGCAGCCGTTGTTGGTGACCCGGACAGAGAATAGCTGGAACGAAGACGGTATGCAGAGGATCCAAACTGCGATAAGGTAGACGAGCACGTGTTTATGGGTGAGGCGTCGGTGTAAACGGAGCGGGTAGACTACCGCCATGAATCGCTCTATGGACATGCCTGTTAGAGTGTAGACAGAGGCGTGGATGCCCACCCACATTGAATAGCGGCTGAAGACGATTGAACAATAAAAGTTTCCTAGGGCTGAATCAGGAACAGAGATGGCTGTGGGAACAGGCATGATGAAGATGGACGTCAAGAGATCTGCAAGAGCTAGGGCACCTATGAAGGTGTCCGGAGAGTGTCGGGAGGAATTTCGTTTCATTAGAGCCAGTACGACCAACACGTTTCCGACAATACCGATGAAAGAGAACATTATATATAAGACATTGCTCCATGACCACCTGAAGGTCCAGACCCACTGTATGTTTATATCATTCGTGGGCAGTTCCTCGACAAGAAGCATTCCATTTGTGGATTTTGCCGAGTAATCATAGAAGTCGTATTCGATCGTTTTGTCTGTGTAAGCATTCAGTGCCATTAGAAGTTTTTCGTCACTTTTTTCCGTGGCAGTCATGTAGGTCTGAGAATGGGTCTCCATTCCTGCATCAGTTATGTTTAAACTCAACCCTGCTGATCCGGTTGCAAATGATGTATAAAGCATGATGTATAATGAAGTACAAAGCATGTTTACCATAGTAAAGGCATCAGTTTTTGTGTTGCAATCCATCGTTGGACGATCCTATGAGAAGAAATTACAAAGGTTAAAGAATGCACCAAGCGATGAAAGACGGAAGTTTCCTTCCAAATCACATAAAAGGATTTGACTACAGACTACATACGTCCCCGTATCTTTCTCACCAATATCCTACAAATACTTAAGAATAATGATAATGATAACTAATATGATAAAATTAATGATAATGATCATAATAAAATGAACTTTAAAGAAAACAGCTACTGTGAGAAATAAGAACATATTATGCTTACTCTACTGCGCATGACAAAATAATATTCATGGCATGCACATTCTTAACCTAAGTAGCATTTTTCCTAACATGAGTTTTTATCCTGTAGTTGCTAGCCTTACTAATTTCGATGCAGCATGGAAGAACGTCCTGTAGATTTTGATTTCCCTGAGGGATATTCCAATGTTTTTTTTTTTTTTTTTTTTTTTTTTTTAAATCCTGTGAACTTCGGAGATGGTAAACTGTTTCAAATGATGATTTGAATTCTACAAGTTCCGGTTCATTCAATGCACTAGTGGGATAATGACGCCAAACTTATTTATACACTTATTCTAGTTGGTTATTTCTGATTCTGAGAAAGCAGTAACTTCATTCTGGTGTTGCTTGCTTTCCGTCTTATTTTTTTTTTTCTGTGATTTCTTTATTCTAAAGCAAGATGTTCTGATTCTTTCGTTATGATCATGTGTGCAAAAAATCGCATTGGCACCGGCCAATTTCCAACAAGTAATCTACTAGATTTTTAAATAGTTAAGAACTAGAAGAGGTATATCGTCTTCTTCAAAATATTTCAAGAACATTGAAAAAAAAAAGACTGCTGCACAATTAGCACGTCGTAAGTATCTTCTTAATGTTCGTGTAAAAATACAAACATACGAATATAAATCACAGCCAACATAACGTGTAACCTAAATACACGGCCATCCACCCCAAAAAACAACTTAAACCTTGTGAAAATCAAAATGAGTGATACGGTCAAAGTTGAATAAATATTTTTCGTAAATAGGCCCTATAGATGCCTTAACTTTTGATCACCTTTTGGCAGGGCTCGACACTAACTGTGGCCCGGTGGCCCGGGGCCACCAAAAATGAAAGCCGGGCCACCAAATTTCCAAAAAGGGCAAATTTGGTGGCCCGACTCGGGCCACCAAATTTTTTTGAAAAGTATGTCAATAAATTCGTAACTTTTCTGCGCCGGAAATTAGCAGTTAAATTTGTTTAAAGGATGGATGAAAAGGACTGAATGAGTGCCCGAGAGTGAGTGTTGAAGTGTATTTATGAGTAGATATGCCCAACTTCTAATTCTTACTATCAGAAAACTTAAATATTTGACTCATTAAAAAAAAGGACTTTTAATATTTTTTATTGCTTCTTTTTTCGGGACACCAAATTTTTCTCTCGGGCCACCAAAAATTTGAAATTTAGGATTTTGGTGGCCCCATCGGGCCACCAAACAAAAAAGTTAGTGTCGAGCCATGCATACGGGCATACTTGTAATACAGGTAACGAGAAATACGGCTCCAAGAGATAGAATCGTATCTTTTTTTTTTCATTAAAAAAGTCCGACGACTACCAGGAAGCATTTTGGTATCAGCATCTTCATGACTTTTATTTCATATGATAGGTTTTACAGTGAACAAGTGAACATACGTTTGTGAGAAGACTGGTGCTACCAGAGGTTCTGCATTAAGCTTAATTTAGTAAGTTTAATAATTTAACAAGCTTAAGCTTAAAGAGGTATTCAAGTTTTAGAGTCCATTCACTTTCTCTAATCTTTAAAAATGTTTTCTTAT
>CM067070.1:31548593-31619065 GCA_033980235.1 Diadema setosum
GAATCCAGACTGTTCCATTGCTAATAAACTATTAACTCGAATATAATTAAACAATTGCTTGTGCACAACACGTTCTAACACTTTAGATACTACTGGCAATAAAGATATTGGCCTGTAATTATCTGGGCTACTTTTATCCCCTTTCTTAAACAAAGGAATGATTTTGGCTAATTTCCATCGGGATGGAACATTTTTTTCAACAATTGACCTATTTATTAGATATGTTAAAGTAGGTGCGATTACTCCAGCTGACATTTTTAGAATGGCAGATGAGATTCCGTCAATACCAGTGGATTTCTTATTTTTTAGTTTCCAAAGTTCTGTTAATACTTCATTGTGTGTGTGTGTGTGTGTGTGTGTACATACATTGAGCCCGTTTCAATGCAAGATGAATATCACTGACAACGATAAGTTACTCATAAGAAAATTGAGTGGATATTAGACAAAAAAATTTCCACCATCAACATGTAGGCCTAAGTGTATAAAATGCAACTCCTTCTCTCACAAAAGGAACTAACTTGCTTTTGTACTTGTTATCATTTTCTCTCTCCGCTTGATACACGTATATATACATATTATTCACATTAAAGCTAGAAATGTACTAGGAAACATTAATCGTGTCACACACAGGGGTAAATGCATTTGATTGCTGAATTCAGTGCTTCCCACCGCCAAAGATAAAACAAACTGCAGATGATATTTCAAGAAAAGTTAATTCATTATATCTAATTAGGAACAAACTACGGTGCGTAGTGAATCGTGGATATTATGCTCGAATATAATAACGCACTGTAGTCAAATGATAATTATACTATTACTACTGCTACTATACTACTACTACGACTACTACTACTACTAATTGTGATAATTATAACAAATATTACAACAATCACCATGATAAAAAACATCTAACTCATCATAGCTATCGCCCTGCGCAGATAGATAATAAGAATTTGCTTATATTTAATTTAAAACTGAAAATTTCCTTGAAAAGATTGATTATGGCACCAATAAGGAAGATAAAAGTTGGATGCGAGGAATCTGTCAATGGATTGTGTTGAGACTGATACCGCATTCAAAAACTTTTTGGAATGTCTATTACGTTACGCAGAAGAGTATGTCCTTAGATGAAGAAAACGAAGGGAAAATGCGGATGAAGAAAAAAAAAAGGAATTGACAACGTCACGTTTTTCGCGTTGTATCTAACATTGAAACCTAATGTGTAAAAAAAAAAATAAATCTGTCGAATTCGTTCTAAAGATTGTTGATTTCTTTATTTATTTTTACTGAAACTAATTTCAATTATAAGTAATGGAAATACTCCTATCGATACAAACGGGTCTTCCGTTGGATATTTCTTCAAAGTCTCGGGCAAACGAATGAATGTTTTTAATTGCCATGGGATTTACAGGGCAAACACTGATTGATCCTTTAGTAATGATATTGTTTCAATATTGAATTGCTCGTGATGTTTCTAGTTAGGTCTAAAACCAATTCCAAACTAGGCAGTCTCAGTGATATTCCTTTACATCAGAAGGCTGAATGTTGCTGTTTATCTTATATAGGAACTTGAAAATTTGTAATGGATCGATGTTTTCCTTTCATATTATCTTCAGTCTTGAATATTTTGGTAGTTATTCACCAGTTAAAGGTATCGGCATAGTGCCAGAATGGATCCGAATGACACATAAAACTTGAATGAGACATCATGAGACATAATATTATGTGCACAAAAGCAGGTGGCCTCTGAAACATTTATTAATCTTAGTATACCTTGTGAAAACGTATCTTTGTTGTGTGTCTGCGATAAGATTGTATGACATCTTATTTGCACTTTGGTTTGTAAAACGTCCACGGTTAGCACAAACGTACAAGCAAATTTTAGTAAACGTGTCTTTCTTTATACATACGTATCAAATACGTATCAAATATACGACTGTTTATACCGTAAACATAATACATTATACACACATACACATAAACCATTATGTATATTCAGGGGCCCGTTTCATAAAACTTGTAATCAGTGACAAGTTGTCATAGATGTGACAAGCTATTGAAATTCTTGCATCTGATTGGCTGAGAGCAAATTTGTCATAGAAATGTGGCAGTTGTCATTGATGAAAAGTTTTATGAAACGGGCCCCTAATGTACATGATATACAAACATATATTAAGAAAACACTTACGATATAGTACAGAGCATACTATTTTACGAGGAATTCAAAGTTTATTTGATGAAAATCGGATTCGGAATGACTGAAACATCCAAAAACAAAGAAAAACAAAGCGATCGTAATAAAGTGTGGGTCCCACACTTTATCAGAATCGCTCTTTTTTGGATATCTCAGCCATTTCAAAACCAATTTTCATCAAATAAACGTTGAATTCCTCAAAGAATTACATTTTCTTTCATATTTCGTAAGAGGTTTCTCATTATCTCATTAAAAAATGTTAGAAACCTGAAATTAGGTCTCAACCAATACTATACAACCCCTTTAATGCATTCATGAAACATTTTGTTTATGTTGGTTTGTATATACATAATTATACAATAAGAATTTTTGATGTTTTTCTGTGCAATACCAATGTAAATATTGGCTTTATCTGTTTATTTGACACTGCTTTTCTCCTGCAATGCCACTCCCATAGCTAAGGTGTCTTTAGTGAATGGAATAAAATAAAAAAACAAATAGAGACGGGTAAAGCTTTTCTATACTTTGATATGGACTATAATTCTTCCACACGTGTGCTGCTAAGTAGTGATGTAAGTGCTACCCATGTATTATATAAATCATATGAAGTGACAATGCTATTGCCTCACCAGTCTTAGATCCATACTCACAGCTTCCCCACTCATTTTTATTTTGTTTAGCTAAAAGGGATTGTTGAAATATTCTGAACGAATTACTTTGTAGAAACCCCGTGAGTAGCCTTTTGCAAAGCCAGCTCGCAATGGATTCGCACAAAGCGAGCAGTGGACTTGCACGTACACAGCGATCGGATCGGATCGAGCTACGCTTGCAGCTCGCAGCTCGCGCGTTGTGTATGCACACCGCTATCTTTGTGTGCGTGTCCTCAAAGAATCATAGCGAGCTGCCTTTGCAAAAGTCTACCCTGTGAGAGACTTTTGATTCCATAATATGACTTTCACCGAGTTCATATACTGTACATGTATGTACCTTATTTCTCAAAGCAAGCTAATACTCACACTGGTTAACTTTCAATGTAGTAATGAAAACCACTCGTGCTTTGTGGGTGATAACGATTGATTTGAAATGTGAAGTATTTTGCAAAGAAAAATATTCTAATTATATCGGAAGTTGAAAAAAATAAAAGCAAAAAACGTACTACAAAGTTTTGAAACAAAGGTATCAAGAGCACTCAGGAATAATCATGAAAACACAAGAACTGATGACTTTAGCTACAGAGTGAACACTTAACATAGTCATAAATTTTCAAGTTTTATCATACTTAGAGCAAACACTTAATATAGTCACAAATTCACTAGTTTTATCATAATTACTCTAGTTGAATATATACCACCTTGAATGTCCAAATACTGCAAATGATATAATGTCTTGCAGAATATTTGTTTGATTACATAAATTGCACCAATTCTTTCCTGTTGCACCATAGGACAGTTTCCGCTAATTTACATATTTTATTTGATATTGATGAAACAAAATAATGTACAACAATCTAATATTGATGAAATGAATATAACAAACAACACACAAAAAGCAAATAAACACAGTTGATTATCGTGAAAAAGAAATGTGTCTACAAAGAAGGTCTTTACAAAACGACTATTTGCAAAATATCAAATACTAAGAAACCGAGAATGAAGCAGTTTTTTTTTTTTTTTTTGGGGGGGGGGGGGGTAAGTGTCAATGCAAATTGGACACAGAATAGGAACGCAAAAAGAAACAAAAGAGGATGGACCAGAAAGAAGTAAAAGAAGAATAAGAAGAATAATCTGCCCCCCCAAGGAAAAACGCAGTATCTACATCCAGCTCCATTTCTAAACAACCGAGATATTCACCATTTTATATTTTTGCCAAAGCCCCTGGAAAATATACTCTTTTGAAAAATTCCTTCATTGTGGAATTTTAGTCTATCTAGCTACCAATTTTCCTGGAAAATATCATTTTGTGTTTTTGTTTTGTTTTTCAGTTATTGATGAAAATGTAGATACTTTGGGGAAACCCCACGCAATTGACTGGTTTCCCCAAGGAAAAACGCAGTATCTACAATGGAACGAATTTCCCCACGGAAAAACGCAGTATCTACAGCGGAATGACTAGGATTAATCTTCTGCCATAAGTATGTATGCATGTATACATCATTGTTCAAGTATTCTCTGGCCCTGGGGGATGCATCCTCCATCCCCCCCCCCCCCCCCCATTTATGCCCTGATTACAGAGCAGGCTTCATAAGATTATTAAATAACAGATCGTTCTTGGAACGTTTTGCTTAAAAGTGTATCCCAGACCAATCTTGCTGTAGGCCTAACGTTACGTTGATACATGTTTAATATGAAGCTTGCCTGGGCTGTAATGTGATGCTACATGGCCTAGCCGCTAACTAGCATCTAGAATACTAGATCTAGATCTGTACAGTCTAGGTTACAGTCTGTCTAGACCAAAATAAATCTAAATCGGATGTCTGGACCCAGATCGATCTAGACTAGGTCTAGTTTTTATATCGTTTTTTCTAGGCTGGCTACGTAGCAGGCTACACGAGTCTACCGCCTCAGGCTATACATGTCGATGTTCACAGAAAAAAAAAAAATAGCCTAACGTTAGAACTGCAGAAGGTTTAAGCCCTACACGAGCCAGGACTCTTTGATTAGAAAAAAAAATACATCTAGAACCGGTCTAGAATGAAGTGACATCCGCTCTCTAGGCCTATTCCTTCTGGATTGAACCCAAGTTTAACGTCATATAAATTTGAAATGTAACTTTTTTTTACTTGTAAGTTATGTAGCATGCAGCATGGGATCATGCATGCATTTTACGCAACCCAGTCTCACTTCCCTAGGGTCTAGATCCGATAAGAATTAAAATACAACTTATTCTTAACTGTCTCTATTTTGCCCATTTACCGTGGGTAGGCCTACCTATTTTTCACATGGACCCTAATCTATTGTCAACTATGTAATTTTAAGACAGTATGGTATGGAGTAGATAATTGAACATTGACACTTCACTAGACTTAGGATTCTAAAAAGTGGTTAAGTTTTAGACTTCTTACTACAGGCCTGCCCTAGAGTAGGCCCTAGGCCTATTCAAGTCCTACACTAGATCTTTCTTTAGACTTTCGGAATACGGACCCTGAAAGTTCTGATTAACGTTAAGTCTAACATTAGAAAAGAGACTCAAGACTCAAACGTTACTGTCTAGACAAGTCCAAAAGACTTAGGCCTAGACTTAGATCTAAGGGAGGGTGTAACATGTTACATAACCTGACGTTTATCCGATACAACACAAATAGATCTAGGCTAACCGTTATTGCCTTTCGACTAAACTTTCGGATTCGGAGCCTGAGGAATTTTGACAAGGGTCTAGACCTAACAAAGTTACTTCACAACAAGTTAATATTGAAATAGTACGGATAATGTTCATCATTGAGGTAGAATATGAAAGAATAAAGCTGATCGTTTATCACACGAAGCGAAGTAAACACAAATGTATGCATTTGTGTTTACCTCGTTTCGTGTGACAAACATGCATTTGTGTTTACTTCGCTTCGTGTGACAAACAATCAGCTTTATTCTTTCAATATTGAAATAGTTTTGAATAACTTACTCATTATCTGCAGATAAATTTTCCTTGAACTAGGCTCACGAGTAATTTTCCCCACGACAACATTTTGTTTTATTCCAAGTACACACTCCCACTGTATGCTGACTAGCCGGGCCCTGTGCTGACTGCATGCTACCCAGCATCAGTGCAGCTCTAGCTGCAAGCTGTCAGTGTTGTGTTGTATTGTTTAATGTGCACTCGGTTAGTCTTAATCACACACTGTGTTTTACATTAGGATCACGATCTCATCAAAATATTTACAAATCAGTATTGTTTCGGTTAGATATTTTGAACATTATGTCTTATTATTGAGCAAGTATATCTAAAGAAAGTAATTTACGTTCAAATTACAGAACAACCGGCAAAGAATTCACATTTATAAATAACAGTGTCTGGTAATTAAGACTAGCTTTGTAGATACTGCGTTTTTCCTTGGGGAAATATTCATCATGTAGATACTGCGTTTTTCCTTGGGGAAAGTGCAAGTTAAGTGTAGATACTGCGTTTGGCAGTTACGGAAAAGTGGCTTTCTAAACATTTTTTCAAAAATCTGAATATGTCATATGAAGAAGGATTGCCCACTGACTATATTTATGCAAAAAAGTGAAAATCGCCAAAAATGTTAGATACTGCGTTTTTCCTTGGGGGGGGGGGGGGGGGGCAGTAATGCAGAAAGTGAAAGATAGCACGAAAGTACATACATGTCTGACGTTACGTTTGTAATAATTTTAAATTATGGCAATGGGTGACAGGAGACTATGAATGCACAACACTTCGACTGGAGGCGACATTTTAAACGTATACTTTCCAAGTAATTCTGTCACGCTTATAACGGAGGAATTCTATTATGAACAGGACTATACGCATTTGAAAATAAGAATTATGGGCAGGTATTTGATAATCGCTGAACGGTATTTAGAGTACATTTTGACAAACGTTTAAAATACTAATACTTTCTATGAATGTATAAGCTTAAAACGTGGAAAGCAGAATGACAAGCGAGATATTGGGATTTATACGATATACAACTGTAAGGTTCCCTCTTTCTCAAACTTGGTCTTTGTTCATTGTGGTACATCTCATCTCGTCTCATCTCATCAATAACATTGGTTGATGTTAAAAACGCCACGACAAACTGGGTATTTTTTATGAATTTGATATAAATCCTCGTAATTTAATGATAATTAAATACTTTCTACATCCAACGCGTATAACACTGGAAACTGACAAGTTTCTACAGGTTCATACAATCAAATTTGATTTCAAATCTGATAATCATAACAAAACAACTTGGTAATTTCTTGAGTCACATCTGAATTCTACCTTGCATATTCGATTAGTCGTAATTTCTCCTCCTTTTAAGCCTGTGACTCTTTACAACAGGATAATTTACTTTCAGCAATTTTACTTTGAACAAGACACTGTTCCGGCTGTCAAGATCAGCAGTAACTGAATGTATAACTATACGTTAACTTTTCTTTTGTTCTAAATCACTAAATGGCGACAAATTCCATGCACATTTTTTTTAAACACCAGTGAATGAATGTCTTTTACATGTTAGGTTATAATAAAGCATAAAAGCAAATCCTAATCAACACTTTCACTTTGCTGACTAACCCCATCTGTTGGAGCAAAAAGAGGGACAGTTTTCTCTTCAGATTTGAAAGTAAATATATTACGAATAGCATCCCGAAATTTGGGGTATCGCGCAGCGTATATGAAGGGATTAGCGCACGAGTTAATGAAGGTGGCGTAGGTCAAACTGTAATGTAGAGGACTGAAGAGGTATGACGAATGAGTTTCGGTCATAACTGCAATCAAAGTAGCCATCATGTTCGGCCCGACAGTAAAGATGTAGATGAGGACAACAATAAAGGTCAATTTAACCACCCGATTGCGCGCTGTAACGTGAAAGGATGGTTTTGTCCCGCCTTTCATAAAGCGAGTCCCGCGCATTTCACGGGACTGGCGGTGAAGTGATATTGCGGTGAGGCCCTGCGTAATGATCATAGTGAGAGCAGGAATTCCAAATCGGAACAGGAAAAGGTAGACCACGATAATCTTCTTTGTATTTGGCCGCTTGGTGTCCCTGCAGACGTTGTTGGTGACCCGGACAGAGAATAGCTGGAACGATGACGGTACGCAGAGGATCCAGATTACAATGAGGTAGACGAAGACGTGTCCACGGGTGAGGCGTCGGTGTAAACGAAGCGGGTAGACTACCGCCATAAATCGCTCCAGAGACATACCAGTCAGAGTATAGACAGAGGCGTGGATGCCTACCCACATTGAATAGCGGGTGAAGACGATTGAACAATAAAAGTTTCCTAGGGCTGAGTCAGGAACAGAAATGGCAGTAGGAACGGGCAAGATGAAGATCGATGTCAAGAGATCTGCTAGTGCTAGGGCCCCTATGAAGGTGTCCGGAGCGTGGCGAGAGGAATTTCGTTTCATTAAAGCCAGTAGGACCAAAACGTTTCCGACAATACCGATGAAAGAGAACAGTGTATACAAGACATTGCTCCATGACCACCTGAAGCTCCAAACCCAGGGTACTTTTATGTCATCCATGGGCACTTGCTCGACAAGAAGACCCGTTCCATTTGTGGATTGTGTCGAAAAGTCATAGAAATCGTATTCGAACACTTTCTCTGTGCAAGCATAAAAGGCCATCAGACGTTTTCTATCGGGTATTTCTGTACCATTCATGTAGGTCCGAGAATTGTTCCCCATGCCTGCATCAGTTATGTTTGAACTCATCGCTACAGATCTGCAGGTTGCAAGTGATGTGAACGCCCAACATGCCCAAAGCATGTTTATCATCCCATAGGCAGCAATTTTCGTGCTGTAATCCATCGTTGGATGATGCTAAGTCAAGAAAATAGAGAAAGGGTAAAGAATGCACCAATCAAAATAGATGGAAATTTACTTCCAAGTCACTTTAAATGATTCAAATTGACTGTAATATTATGAAACAAACCTCATCCAGAGTATACGTTTCCATGTATGTCTTACCATTTTCCACGAATACTGAGCCCATGAGCACATCTGTAACATAAATAATGCAACTGCAAGAGACAGATTCTTGTTTAAAGAAAACCAACGACTTAGAGGGCATCACTGAATCAAAATCATCATTGGTTCGATTTCATAGCTAGGTTTTACAGTGAAGAAGTAAACATACGTTTGGGAGAAGACTGGTGTTACCAGCGGTTTTGAATTATTCTTTATGTAATAGGCTCAATAACTCAAGCTAACACCATGGGGAAAAAAAATCTAACACTGACCAAGTGCCAATAGAGGACTACACCCACAGGTGTAGAAAGTATGTTGAGATGGTCTTGAAAAGTGTTCACCTCGCACTTCGTGGTGTTAATTCAACACTGTACCTGGTGATATTTTTGACACTGCGCTGGTGTTAATTCAACACTGTACCTGGTGATATTTTTGACACTGCGCTGGTGTTAATTCAACAATGACACCGCATAGTGTGGATTTGATATTGCTGGTGTTAATGTCAATGGTAAAGCACCCTTCCAGCTTCAATATGAGACCACACCAACTGGTATTTATATGGTGTAAATGTGTTTCAAAATCAAGTACTTTATCGGAAATTCCTGAGGGTCTTGTTGAAGTTCAAAGCCAACAAGAAGAAAAGTAATTAAGGAACTATTGATAAAAACAATTTCATATTTTTTTTAATGACAACCGGAGGTGTTAATCTGACACCTAAACGAGCACCTGAAATTTAACATTATCCCGTTGTTTCATATTTAACACCGGACTTTTTGCAGTTTAAGCTTATTAAGCTATATTAAAGGGTGTGTACAGTTCTGGTCGAGGTGAGGATTTAGCTTTTAACGTTTTGTGAGATATTCAGAAACCACTCTATGAGATGTCAAAGAGCATGCAATTCTAACGGGTATCAACAGTTTATTTGATGAAAATCAGTTTTGAAATGGCTGAGATATCCAAAAACAAGGTGAAACAAAGAGATCCTAAAAAAGTTGTGGCCTGTCGCCTTTTACTATTTTCACTTTTTTGGATATCTCAGCCATTTCAAAACCAATTTTCATCAAATAAACGTTGAATCCTTTTTAAAATCACATGCTCTTTCAAATTTCATACAAGGTTTCTCATTATCTCACTTAGAAATGTTCAAAACATGAATCCCTTACCTAAACCAGTACTGTACCGTCCCTTTAAAGATTCAGCACGGACACACTTTCTCTAATCTCAGTGTTTTTCTTATATACTATATTATATTTCTACTCACACATCCATACATTATATTATGTATATCTAGTATATGCTCATCATTACTAAATGCAATGATACTGACTACTTACAAGTATTCATGAACAGTTGATCTTTCTCCTTCCTAGTCGATAAAGGAAACGTTCCTGAGCGATCATTCCATGGCTGTACAGAATGCGCAGCTCTATCTCTCTTTTATAAGAGCGGGATGTTCTTCTGCGCATGCTCTTACATTATTTGCAGAATATGCATCTCCATTTCGTAGATTTGGAATAAATTGTCGACTCAATTTGTTATCGCAGAACATTTGAATAGGCTTCTCAGATTTCAAGTTTACATTTTGACGTGAAAGAGCTGCTGACATATTTAATTTGAATTGCTTTGCCAACACACGGTCATTACATATTTTACATTACTTGACTTCTCTTCTCACGACAATAATAATCTATCACTCTGATACGAGCGATGCTTCTTTATTTTCTTTTTCCTTGTGGTTGATGTCCCGTTTCTTTTGAAGTCATTACTTAAAATTTTGTAGATGAAACAAAAACCCAGCTTTATTGCATAAGAGAGTTATAGTATGTGAGTTAGGGGTAGAAACAACAGGCGTGAAAAAGTTATTCGATATGATCAAGACTGTTAGGTGTTGTTGAATATGCAAAATGTGCATAATAGTTTAATGAAAATGTTTCAGGATTAACCATCTACAGTTATGGTTTAGTGAGAGAAATAGTGATATCTTCTTATATTTTAGGCCTTATTGCAAAATTTGTATACTGTAGGATGGCCTGTGATACAGGTGACCTACACATATGCATTAAATGTAATAACTCGAACATTTTTTTAAATCACTGCTCCAAATGGTAAATCATACCTTAACCGAATGCCGAAGTTACTTCGCATTTTCTCTCTCCAGCGGGCTATAATGGGAGTACTCATAGTCTCCTTTTTTCAATTCAGTGACTTCACACCTATATTGATTTGTCTCAATTTACTGACGCAATGCACTTATTAGAACTGATAAGGAGCGGCTTTCAGATAAAAAGAGTCCAGAATCAGGATGCGGCCTACATAAAATGTAATTGCTTCGATTAGAAAGGGGGCAACTTTGTCGTGATTTCGTACATGTGATATGATCTGTTTCTCTTTACCTCTCCCATCTCATTCTCTCTTTCCCCCTGTCTACCTCTCTCTCTCTCTCTCTCTCTCTCTCTCTATATATATATATATATATATATATATATGTACATATATACACGTGTGTGTGTGTGTGTGTGTCTTTGTGTGAAGGCCTACATATAGCCTGTTTCAAGGCTAGATGAATATTACTAACAACGTTAAAGGGGCATTATAGACAATTTTCATGATTACACATCATGAAGTACATAAATCGACAGCTCCATGTGCAGATTTGTGGAATTTACTGTTGTCCTTGAGCAGAGAAACACTTCTTTGAAAAATCTTAAACAAATTACAATGAACAATGATGATAACATAAGGGCCTCAAATATTTCTGAAATGTAGCAGAGTAATTCCCAATACAACTCTGTTGGCTTGCAAGTTCACGGGTGTATAATCTATGCATGCCTTCTTTCTTTAGTTCTGCTTCCTTGAGCCCCAGCCAATGTATTCTTATGGTGAGGCTGGCATGTCGTAATCCTTGTTTATTGCAATATGTTATAATTTGTGAAAACATTCTTCATCCTAATTATTATAAATCCTGAAACTCTTTACTCAATTTAACTAATTTATTGTTGATCAAAATGTAAAAATCGGAAAATAATCCGGATGTCTCTTTAAGTCATTCGCAAGAAAATTAAGATATAGGAAAGTATAATTGTGTAGTGCCTATATACTCTACGTTCACTGAAAACATGACGCAATGACAGTATCAGATATCTGAAAAACTTTACTCTTTTCGAGAAATACGAATTGTGTTGCCATTTCCCTATAGCAAAGAGAGCATTTTTTATGTTGTCATGGGTAGCAATAATGTTATATCATTAAGATACCCGCGTTGCATATCACTCACTAATTACAAACTTACTATTGCACGAACCATCATAAAAGAGAGAGAGAAAAAAAAAATCACCTAAATCTTTATTCTTTATTTTTTTCAAGTAAAGAATTTCAGTAATCGGTGTGAGAGAAACCGAGCTCGTGCAGTGTTCACGAAGGTAAAGTATGCATATGAATAGCTTTTCTGTTGTACAATAAATATTTGAAGAGTATCTCAAACTCGGATGTGCTGTCGCATGGTTTGTAATAGACACACCGATAAGATCTAATTTCATCTAATATGCCTATATAATGATCGTTTATTTGTTGGTTTAGTGATACTGCTGTATGGGTCATATATGTATATTGTTTATATTATAAACATTATACATAAGACTTATCATAGCTCGTACAATAAAAACTGTTTTTCATTTACTTTATAAGTGGAAATTTACTTGAAAAGATTGATCATGACGCACACACGGAAAAAAGAAATTACGCTTCAGTGAATAGAATTTAACTGTGTTCATATGCAGAAGTAAAGGAAACTCCTGATAATATTTAAAGCAAATTGGTTACATGTAATGACAATAGTAAGATGGCAATTGATTTATGAATATTATGCTCAGAATATAAACGTGCCCTCTACCAAAATAATAGTTATAGCAGTAGTAATAACAACGGTAATGATAATTATGAATTAATGTTAATAACAATAACAAAAGTGATGATGATAATGGTAATGATAACAATAACAGTAGTAGAAGTAGGAATGAAATAATAATAATAATAATGATAATAATAATGGTGATAATAACTTACAATAACAATCACAACAATATTCTTATAACTCGTAAAATTAAGCGGCATCCACGCATAACGTATCTTTGCTTTAAAACTGGAAATTTACTTTAAAGAAATAATCATGACACTAACAAAGCATGACCCGAGTAAAACGTGGATGCGTGGAACCTGTCAAGGGATTTCACTGAGACTAATGCTGCGTTTATAAACATTTAGGAACATGTATTTCTCTTACGTAAGAAAATTACGTCACTAGAAAAAGGTGAAAATGCAAATAGGGTATGATGACGAGACACTGAAGTATTTTGTGCTACAACTAACCTTTCATCGTGGTGTGTTAAAAAAACTAGCCAAAAACAACAACAAACACCTCCGACAAATTACCTCTGAAGATAGTTGAACATTGTCTATCTATACTCAATCATTTCTTCTTCTTTTTTTTTTCTGAAATAAATTAATGGTTAATTCAAGACTTTAGTACACCAAGAGAAGATGCATTAATGAAACCAAGTCTGCCATATAATAGGACTTTCCCTTAAAGTTATGGAGAAAGAAATGAATGCATTTCACTTGCCATATTCCTCACAAAGCACACACGGTGATTGGGCCCGTAGTTCCTTTACGTCAGAAGATTGAGATAAAACATAAGCCTCTATTAGTAAAGAAACTTAACCACCCTCACACAGATTCATAATTTGCTATACTCTAATAAAAATTGCCAAAGTCTTTCCAGCATAAAAGAGAATGCCCATTTGTCTTGTTTCTGACTATTTCAGACTATGTTCCTGTCATCTCAGTTTCTGAAAAGTGTAAGAAATGCTTGTACTGAATACAATGTATGATATCATGAGTTTACGTTGATGTCATAGATATTATATAATAATGCAAAATGTATATTGAGATAAACATATAACAGTGTGTTGCAAATATTACATTGACACACACACTTGCACGCAAATCTAAGTTTAAATCTGACACATTGCAGTCACCGTAGAATAATTAAAGCGCCTCTTCCCTTTTGTCTTTCCAAATGTTTAAGAGGTTCTTTCCAACCGTTGATCGACAAACAATTGATAACGTTTCAGTTAGTTAATGAATACGATGAGCATTAATTGTCGAACCTTGGTGCACACTCATATCTTGTCCAATCCGCCTTTAGCTAGCATCTTCTCAGCCAAAGTGCCTCTGATGCTTGAAATATATTTTTCCAAGAGTTAACGGAATACATTAATGATAATTTTTCTATCAACTTCACTCTTTACAACTAACACCTATTGTTCTATCCACAAGATTTATTTGAAGCAAAGCACGAAAAAACATAATTCGGGAGAAAGTAGAAAAAGAACAACATGATATTCCTTTTTTTTTTTTTTACATCTGACATTACAATGCAGTATGCATTATTTATTCACATTTAATCAAACCTGTGGTCATAATGAATGAGAAACCAAGAAGTTACCTCACCTTTATTGTGTGTCTTCTGTTCTCAAGGTTGTCTCACTGTGTTACCCGTGTGTTTTCCTTACTTTTCAGAAATTTGCAACACAACAGTTCGCCTTTTCACAAAGGCCAACATTAGACACATTACTTCTCCGGTTGCCGTGGTTCGCAGTATACCAATTTGCAACAATTTCTGTACAAAGTAAATGTGATAATGAATTCAGTTTCCGCTTTTTATCTGAAAGATATAACTGATATTTTTGATATTTATTTTTTTGTTGTGGAAAAGTGTATTTTTTGTGACCCTGCACCTCAAAATCACCAAAAAAAAAAAAAGGTCGATCGTTAATTTTTCGTTATTTCGATCGTTTTGCGATTATAAAAGAGCTGACTCTAAGCTTTTAAGTGATTTATTACTTGATACAACTGGACCTTAATCACCTGTCTAAATAGTGGAAAGAAAGTCCATACTCAGGAAAAGTGTTTACTGAGTAAAGTGGCTTTGAAGTATAAGTTTTTTACGTGCTAAATCTCACCAAGCTGTGCTGTGTTCAATGAATGTGGCAGAAGAACAGAATGTGAAACCTCCATAGCATCTACAATGAAGAGATTACAACCTGAAGAGGTACAAACTGACGAGATTTTACTCACAAATTTGGACTTGCTAGGAAGTCGTCTCAGTTTGTACAAAAAGTGGCCCATTTTTCCCCTTTGAATTAAACGTGAAAATATCACGAATAGCTGCGCGAAATTTTGGGTATCGTGCGGTGTATATGAATGGATTAGCACACGAGTTAATGAAGGTGGCGTAGGACAAACTGTAATGTAGAGGACTGAATACGTATGAGGAATGTGAGTCGGTCATAACTGTAATCAAATTGGCTAGTATGTCCGGCCCGACAGTAAATATGTAGATGACGACAACAATGAAGGTCAATTTAACCACCTGATTGCGCGCTTTAACATGAAAAGATGGTGTTGTCCCGCCTTTCACAAAGCGAGTCCCCCGCATTTCACGAGACTGGCGGTGAAGTGATATTGCGGTGAGGCCTTGGGTAATGATCATAGTGAGAGCAGGAATTCCAAATCGGAACAAGAAAAGGTAGACCACGATAATTTTCTTTGTATCCAGCGGCTTGGTGTCCCTGCAGACGTTGTTGGTGACCCGGACATAGAAAAATTGGAAAGAAGACGGAATGCAGAGAATCCAAACTGCGATGAGGTAGACGAAGACGTGTCCACGGTTGAGACGTCGGTGCAAACGGAGCGGGTAGACAACCGCCAGGAATCGCTCTATGGACATGCCTGTCAGAGTGTAGATAGAGGCGTGTATGCACGTCCACATAGGATAGAAAGTGAAGACGATTGAACAGTAAAAGTTTCCAAGGGCTGAGTCAGGAACAGAAATGGCTGTGGGAATAGGCATGACGAAGATCGACGTCAATAGATCGGCGAGTGCTAGGGCCCCTATGAAGGTATCCGGAGCGTGGCGGGAGGAATTGCGTTTCATTAGAGCCAGTAGGACCAACACGTTTCCGACAATACCGATGAAAGAGAACACTATAGACAAGACATTGCTCCATGACCACCTGAAGCTCCAGACCCACGGCGTCTTTCTGTCGTCTATGAGCACTTCCTCGACAAGAAGCGTTTCATTTGT
The DNA here is from genome assembly GCA_033980235.1 of Diadema setosum. Lineage (NCBI taxonomy): Eukaryota > Metazoa > Echinodermata > Echinoidea > Diadematoida > Diadematidae > Diadema > Diadema setosum. Next base: position 31,564,559 of record CM067070.1, read on the forward strand.
GGATTGTGCCAAATAATCATAGAAATCGTATTCGATCGTTTTGCCAGTGCAAGTATTGAGTGTCATCAAAAGTTTTCCGTCGCTTTTTTCCGTGCCAGTCATGTAGGTCTGAGAATTGGTCCCTATGCCTATATCTGTTAAGTTTGAACTCAACCCTGCAGATCCGGTCGCAAATGATGCGAAAGTATAAAGTATGTTCACTATAGTAAAGGTACCAGTTTCCATGTTGCAATCCATCGTTGGATGGTCCTATGAGGAGAAATTACAAAGGTTAATGAATGCACCAAGCGTTGAAAGATGGAAGTTTCCTTCCAAATCACATTAAGAGATGCAATATTGACTGTTTTTTGAAACAGGTATCATCCTGCAGACTGTATGTTCCCGTATCGCTGTCACTAATGTTCCACAAATAATTAAGAAAATGATAATGATAAAAATAGTAGCAATAAAGATATGGATCATAATGAAATGAACATTAAAGGAAATTTATATTGCTCATCTACTGTAAGAAAATAAGAGCATATGCTTACTATACTACTTACAAAATGATAGCCATGATATGTAAAATCTAAAGCTTAAGAAACATTTTCCAAACATGAGTTTTTAACCCGTAGCCGCTTGCCTTATATACTAATTTCGATGCAGCATGGACGAACGTCCTGTCTACTTTGATTTTCCTGAAAGATCCTCCAATGGTTTTTGTTCCTGTGAACTTCGGAAATGGTAAAATGTTTCAAATGATGATTTGAACTCTACAAGTTCCTATTCCTATATGCACTAGTGGGGTAATGATGCCAAACATGTTTAATACACTCATCCTGTAAATTGATTATTTCTGTTCTGCGAAGGCAGTTACTCCATTCTGGTATTGCTTGCTTTCCGTTTTATTTTTCCTGTTAAATTGGCTATTCTCAAGCAAGATGTTCTGATTCTTCTGTTCTGATCATGTTTGCAAAAATCGCACTCGGCACAGGCCAATTTCAAAAAATAATATATCTATATATATATATATATATATATATATATATATATTTTTTTTTTTTTAACCGAATTCTTAGAACTAGAAGAGGTATACCGTCTTCTTTAAGATATTGCAAGAACATAAAAAGTACTGCTCAACTAGCACGTCATTAGTATTGATTTCACTTTGTTCGTGTAAAAATAAAAGATATACGAATATAAATCCCAGGCAATAGACATTACGTGTAGCCTTAATACACTGCCATCAACCCCAATAAACCGACTTAAACCCTTTGAATATCAAAATCAGTGATACGGTCAAAGTTAAATGAATATTATTTGTGAATAGGCCCTATAGATGCTTTAACTTTTGATCACCTGTTGCTTTTTCTGCCTGTTGTGAAAAGAAATCAATCCCATGGGCATACCGCTTAAACAGGTAAAGAGAAATACGGCTCCATGAGAGAGATTCATACTTTTTCTTTTTGATTAGGAAGTCTGATGACTACATTTTGGTACCAACATCATCATTTCATATGATTGGTTTTACAGTGAACGACTGAACATACGTTTTGGAGAAGACATGAGTTACCAGCGGTGCTGTATTACGCCTAAATACTTTAATAATTTAACAAGCTTAAGGTTAAAGAGGTAGTCAGGTTTTAGCGTCCATGCACCTTCTCTAATCTTAACGTTTTCTTTTATTATATACTGAATATATATTTCTACACACAAATACATACAATGAGACTGACTACTTACAAAGTATTTATCAACAGATCTTTCTCCTTCCTGGTCGATAAAGGAAACGTTCTGAAAGCGATCACACCGTAATGTACTGAGTGGACTGCTATATGCCTCTTTTATAGGCGTAAAATATTCTTCTGCGCATGCTCATGCATCGGCAGATTTTCCATCTTCATTTTCCAGCTTTTGAATAAAGTGTCGACTCAATTTGTGAGTGCGAAATATTTGAATGGGCTTCTCAGACTTCAAAGTGACATTTTGATTTCGACATAGAAGAGCGCTAACAAAGTAAAATTTACCAGAATTGAGTTAACTTGGTTTCGCTGCAAACGACTATTGTGTCCCTTGGCTCTGACCTGTGAGCGATCCTTTTTCACTTTGGTTTTTCCTAATTGTGCTTGACGCTCATCCTCTTTCAAGGGAATTTCAGGTTCATTTCCGCTACGTTCTCCTCATCGGGCTATAGTGGGAGTTCTGGTGGTTTCCTTTGAAAAAGAAAATCATTGTCTTTACACCTATACTTGCCCTTTTTTTGATGTGTTTCGATTGACTGAAGCAATGCAGTTATCAGAAGTGACAATGAGTGGATATCTGAGAAAAAACAACAACAAAAGTGTAGCATTAGGATGCAGCTTATGTAAAATTCATGTTGCTTCTATTACGAAGGGGCCAACTTCAACGTGCTTTCTAACATGTGAACTTCCTCCCTCTCACTCTCTCTCTTTCTCTCTCTATTATATATATATATACATGGTATATATATACATATATATAATATACATTGTGTATGTATGTGTATTATAATTATATATATATATATATATACACTCAGCAAAAAAAGAAAGTAAACACTTTTTCAAGATTATATTTCTCATAGAATATTTGGCTAAAAGTTAATGAATTATACACCATATTGAAGGTAATTTAATTGGCTATCAGCCTAGAAAGTCAGTACAAAGGGAAACTTTACGCATGAGTGAACATCTTTGTTTTTCTCTTCCAAGGCACAAAAGCAAAACTTGCAAAATTGAACAAGTTGTTATTCATGCGCAAGTGCTCTTCCATTCAACAGTAAGAACAAAAGACAGTTTTAACACAATAAGATACATGAATTAAGTTCCAAAATTAAACCTTTTCATCTCTATGATATCTTTAAAGCCCAAAATATCAATAAAGGCCGAAAATAAGGGAGAAAAATGAAAAATCTTAGGTCAAACCCATATTCCAATGAAATAAGAGAAGCAATATCAACAAAAATGGTAAAAAATTTCAATTTATTTTCAAATTAGGAAAATTGTAAATAATATTTGGTTCTTAAATTTATCTCATGAATCCTTAAATTACGAAATAAGAAGAGTATATTATAAAGAAATGTTGTTTCTTTCATCTTTATGCTATTACTTCCTATGTCGTTTGAAGTCTAAGCTGACAGAAAATTCTTATTTCCCCCTTTAGTTTCCCATTTCTTTTTGTTTGAAGTTATAAAGAGACAAAGAGAACAAAAACTTTGTTTTTGCTATTTCATTCATGTCTCTCATTGTGTTAAACTGACTTTTTGTTGTCATTGTTATCTTGAAAATGAAAGACAACTTATCAAATTTTGCAATTTTTACTTTTGTGCCTTGGCGGGCAAAAATGAATGTGTTCACTCATGCGTCAAGTTTCCCTTTCCATTAACCTACTAACCTGATAGCCAATTAAATTTCCTTTAATATGCTATATAATACATTGATTTTCACCAAAATCTTCTATGAAATATATGATCTCGAAAAAGTGTTTACTTTCTTTTTTTGCCGAGTGTATATATATATACATGTACGTATATTTAGACATCCTGGTCGCTGATGAAGAATGCGATGACTAACCTGTTTGGTGTCTTGTTTCAAAACATGCGCTTTCCTCGCCAGGATAAAGCGTTTTAATGCCATTTTAGGTTTTAATCTCATTCACTTCTGTTCGTTATTGATTAGTGACTACCAGGAAAGGCTGGTTGACTATCAGGTAAAGTCTGATTGACTATCAGGAAAAGTCTGATTGACTACGGGAAAGACCGTTGACTATCAGGAAAGTCTGATACAGTATTCCATCACGGACAAGGCACAACTACTGGCTGGGATGTCTCTATGGGGGTCGGAGGTGTGAGTTTGCGTCAGTGAAAGACAAGATGAGGTGGGTCTCTGAACCGTTTATCTTCGTGATCGTAAATCGGAGCATGACGTTGGCAATGTAAGTCCATTGAAAAGCTATCAGGGATTCATGTTTGTCATGTTTTTTAAACTGATTTCATCCTTTCATCTTTGGCTCTTCGTGGAGGGAACCAGTCCATGGATGCGTCGTTGCTACGCCAAACGCGCACATACAAACTGCGCGGTTACCATGCACTGTGGCAACAACTACCACCAGTTTAGACGCATTCCATCACTATAGATTATGCAGGTTAGTTTTGAAATCCGTCCGACCAGGAGCAGACGTATACCCTTGTGTGTATGTTCTGCTTCAGAAACGGATTTTTAATCTAACATCACATCGCATCCTGGTCGCTGATGAAGAATGCGATGACTAACCTGTTTGGTGTCTTGTTTCAAAACATGCGCTTTCCTCGCCAGGATAAAGCGTTTTAATGCCATTTTAGGTTTTAATCTCATTCACTTCTGTTCGTTATTGATCAGTGACTACCAGGAAAGGCTGGTTGACTATCAGGTAAAGTCTGATTGACTATCAGGAAAAGTCTGATTGACTACGGGAAAGACCGTTGACTATCAGGAAAGTCTGATTCAGTATTCCATCACGGACAAGGCACAACTACTGGCTGGGATGTCTCTATGGGGGTCGGAGGTGTGAGTTTGCGTCAGTGAAAGACAAGATGAGGTGGGTCTCTGAACCGTTTATCTTCGTGATAGTAAATCGGAGCATGACGTTGGCAATATAAGTCCATTGAAAAGCTATCAGGGATTCATGTTTGTCATGTTTTTTAAACTGATTTCATCCTTTAATCTTTGGCTCTTCGTGGAGGGAACCAGTCCATGGATGCGTCGTTGCTACGCCAAACGCGCACATACAAACTGCGCGGTTACCATGCACTGTGGCAACAACTACCACCAGTTTAGACGCATTCCATCACTATATGCAGGTTAGTTTTGAAATCCGTCCGACCAGGAGCAGACGTATACCCTTGTGTGTATGTTCTGCTTCAGAAACGGATTTTTAATCTAACATCACATCGCATCCTGGTCGCTGACGAAGAATGCGATGACTAACCTGTTTGGTGTCTTGTTTCAAAACATGCGCTTTCCTCGCCAGGATAAAGCGTTTTAATGCCATTTTAGGTTTTAATCTCATATATGATTGTGTGTGTGTGTGTCTGATTGTGTGTGTGAGCATACAATGAGCCCGTTTCAGCATGTTTCAGTGTACGAAGTGAATATTAGTGACAACGTAAAGTCACTGAAAGGAAAATTAAGTGGATATTAGAGGAAAAAATAAGACTGTCATGCATGAAGGTGTAAGTGTTTAAAATGCAACTGATTCTATTACAAAGGAACTAAATTGCATTTGTATTTGCTATCGTTCTTTTTCTTTTTCTCCTCTCTCTCTCTCTCTTTCTCTCCATATATATATATATAATATATATGTATATACATTTGTTTACTTTAAAACTCGCAATGTACTTGGGAACATTTATCGTGACACACACAGTGATAAATAATTTTGATTGCTGAATTCAGTGTTGCTCACCTGCAAAGATAAAACAAACTGCAGATGACATTGCAAGCAAATTCATTATATCTAATTAGGAATAAACTACACTCTAAAAAAGGTATAGTCAAATATGACTGATATCTAGTCAAATCTGACTAGGCAAAAGGGTCAGCTGGGTGCAACTGATAATCAGTCATTTTGACTATATATTTCTAGTTATATTTATTTGACTAGATAATCAGTTAAAAAATCTTACTGGATTTCTAGTAATTTTCACTATTTTTGCTAGTCAGTTTTGACTATTTATATAGTTATCACACTTTCACTGATATTTCAGTCATTTCACCATTCATTTCTAGTCACTTTTCACTCTTTTTATCAGTCAGTATTGACAATAAATATAGTCATTCCACTTTCACTGACATTCTCGTAGATTTTCACCATTCATAATCACAGCATACACTTGCATTCTTTCATGCACCTCCTTGGCCTTTGGTGTTCGTGTCATCACAGTTCAATTATGCTGCAAGCAAACATCAAATCAAATCATAAAAAAATTGCAATAGCAAACCATCTTACATTCAAGGCAACATGCAAATATACACTTTGCATTTGATTTAATAGTCTAACCACGAAACATTTTAATCAAAGTATTTTGAGAACATTTCATTTACATATATTACATGAGCGTCAATCCATGAAACAACATGAAATATTAAAAATTATTATTTTCAACTCCCTTAACCCTAAAAATACTGGGCTATTTTGACCCCCCCCCCCCCAGTCTTTTTAGGGTTAACCCTAATAGGCCGGGCTTGAGATCTTGGCTGTCGAAAAATTGGCACGCATGTCGCCCGTGACATTATCTACTATAGTGTGTAGTTGCTTTTTCGAAAAATTATATAATTTCATTAATTATGCATGGAATCAGACTTTTTGGTCCAAATCAATAAATGAAGGTAAAAAACAGTTATGATGTTCATTATAAACCTACTTTTGGCTGGTACCATTGTAAAGCCAGATATATTTTTTCAGAGGAATATTTTAGATTTGATTTGGTAACGTCATTTTGAGATATTAACATTTTTCTGCGCATTAGTGCAGATTCTTCCATTTGTTTTATACACATAGGTCCGAATTCACAAAAGAGGTTTAAACCATGGGGTGGTTTAAACCTCCTTACGCGTACGAAAAATAAGTGTAAATAAGCGCACCAACCCATGCGCACGCTTAAAGAAAACACATAATTGGACCGGATTCTGTGTGCGCGTACCCTTAACAAAACCTCTTTTGTGAATTCGGGCCATATCGTTGGTCATTGCTGACATCGTATTCATGCAAAACAGAGTACAATGAAAGAAAACATATATTTATGAGATGAAAGTCATTGACAATCTAGTTGTATATGCTATGTACCTAAAGCTAAGAAGCCACATTTTTTTTAATTCATTTATCAAATTCTACTTAGTGACCCTGTTTTTGAAAAACATTTTTTTTCAAAATGGGAATTCGAGAAATCCCATTTGTGAAAAATTCTGTTATTCCTCTACATGTAGCCTGTTGTCATTGTTCAGACCATTTTCAAAAAAAGAATTCTTGGATTGTTATTATGTAACAGTTTTTTGAATAGCCTGTACTAAGGTATGAATATCATATATTAATGTTTTTGTGATGTTTTTATCATTTAGATTACTTGTACATTATGAATTTCTTTCAAGTAACAGTATGATCTTCTTACCAGTTTCTACGTTAAATGATGAAAGTGGCACAAACAGGATTTTGCATCATCACACATAACATAGTATAACTATAACCATGTATAAAGATCATCTGGACAAATTATTTTGCGCTAACTTTTTAAAGGAATTTGATTGGTCCGCATTTTTTGTCGCCATGCGACAAAAAAAGGTCACTTGCCTCTGTAATATAATTTGACGCCTCGTATCCCATTGACTTTGTACACAAAATGTTGCTGAGCTTTCTTGTGCCTTGTCTGAACAAGGCTTTAAAGGTAGTAGCCCACATTTGCAAAATATGTCAAAACAAGCAGTATAGTTGGCATGGAGTTTGGATATGATTACAGTAAACATGTACAAAATAGCATTTCAATCTGCTTCTTACTTTGGTAAAAATATATGAAAATGTAACATGATGTTTCTTCAGATTACCTCTTGTTCAACAGTAACTCAAGAGTGCAAAGCGGCGGAGCTCAAGATCCAATCCAGGGACGACTCATAAAACAGCACGTTTGTCTTTCTTAATCGATATAAAATAGAAGGAATTGGATTTCTGACTTATATCACTTCTAGACTTCTTTAGAAATACGTTCAGGCACTTGAAATTGTCATTCAAAGGTGTCTTCGATAGGAAAAACAGTGATGTCGCATCGTCGATTTGACAATTCGCAGAAAACTGCACAGCACTACTATGAGCATACTATGAGGCGCCGTTTGTAAAACAATTATATAGATAAATTATATGTTATATAATCATATGAGCTCCGCGTTCAACAGTAATTTTGCACCATTCGTAAAAGCATCGTGACGACAGGTTTAGAAATTGATTCTAAAACCCTGGTTCTCTCTCTCTAGAATTGAATATCATTGACAAAAGGCGACAGGTGAATTATGATACTTTTAACTTGTCTTTCAAAGTCATAAAGGACCTACTATTTCATCCCGCTTCGAGTTTTGTGGGTTTGCAAATATGGGCTACTACCTTTAACATTTCCTAGGACTCTATGATGAAAAATTAGAAATGTAAGCCCTAAGGGAAATGGTACTGGATGGGGTTGTGGTCTTGCAGTTGGGTTTTCCACCATCCATCTTATAAATGACTTTCTGCAGAAAGTCATAAGTGTTGGCTGCCTCCCAAGGATAATCTACCAAGAGAACGAAGATGGCCTTGAAACAAAGGTCCACTCCTTGGATGAGGGACATTGCCTCCAATGCAACACCATCACAAATTACAAACACTTGCTCCGGCTTGAGGATGTCTCCAAGGGCGGGCACAAATGGTTGCTTCTGCTTGCAGTTTTCGAGGTAGTCTGGAAGGTTTGTTCCTACCTGAAGAAAGAGAAAATTATGGTGCTCTATCACTTTTCAGATCACATTATTACAATTACGAATTCTTATGACATGAAGAAACAGTGGAGAGTATTTGACAAATGCAATATGAAGTGTTATTTATTTTTTCTTTTTGTTTTGTACATGTCATACCAAGACATGTGTAAATCAATGTTGTTGAAATAATTTGAAGGTATTAAAAGAAAACAAATTTCCATTCATTTGTGTGTTGGCAATGAGGCATGGGACAAAGTATAGTAAAATCTCGATTAGAGGCGCATAATTGTTCTTTTTAAAGAGTTCCATCAAAGTGGGGGTAAATATTAATAATATCTGTCTTGGTAAAAACAGCGCAATATATCATCACAGTATATGAAGAGTTTGTTCGTAAAACGGGTTAGATCCACTTTTGTGACTTCAGAGAAAAACGCATTTGTTTGCCAGATTTTGTACAGGCTTCTATGGAAAAGTGAAATTAGGAAGTGCATTTCTTCATAAGTGCTCTGAAAATTTAGCTTAATACTTTTGTTCAAAAGACAGGCACAGTTGAACAATGATCTTATGTCAATAACTCAATTTTCATAAAAATTGGATCTAACCCCTTTTGCAAACTAATGGGGTGTTGCAAGAAGGTTGCAATCAATTGCAAATAATTGCTAATTTTGAAACAACCATGCTGATTGGCTCAGGGTCTGCCCTTTCAAGAAAACATGCATGCAGCAATGATTTTGATTGGCTAGTAACAATCAGTTTCAACTTGCAATCGATTGCAACTTTCTTGCAACACCCCATTAGTCTTCATATATAAATGAATTAGTATCAATAATCCCAGAAATATAAAGAGTGCAATCCTTCAAGTCAGTTCGCACCTCTGTTTGAGATTTTACAGTAGGGACATTTCCAACAACACAGCAAAAAATGCATATTTTGTCATCTTTTTTATTTCATGATTATGTCATGAAAAAGAACATGATATATGCTAGCTAAAGCAAACTGAAAATGAACCACAGAGAATAAACTGGTTAAGTGAAATAATTGATGCTCATCAGTAAATGAATAATAAGGACAATTTAAAGGTATATAGGAATACATGTACTTGCGGTATAAAATAAATTTCACAGAACCTTAATAATTTAATGCATGATACACATTAAATGTGCTGGAAATAGAACATTCGTCATATAACAATGATCCAAAAAATCATTTTGATATAGAACTGACACAGAAATGCATATATGGGACAGTGTTAATCTGACTTTTTGACGCTGGGTGATGTCAAAAAGTATCAAGCATGTTTTAACCTATGATTCTAAAAATATTCAGTACATTTGTGTTGAAATGTTTCCATACTACAGTGCAAATGTGAAGTACTCTTGGCTGAAAATCAATCATAGGCCTATTAAACTTACGCAAAATTTTCCACCATTGACCAGTACTCCATGTTACCTTTAAAATTGAAAAATTAACATGCTTAGACTATGTCCGAGGCTGAGTGATTTGCATTTCATTAAATTGATTTTCTTACTGGGCCGATGTCGATGAAGGCTTTGGACGCCTCTGCCCTGCTGCATCTCATGCTGCGCTTCCCCACCTTCTTCATTCATGGATTCACGATGTGTGGAAGTGCAAGAAGTGCCATGGTCTCCACTTCTGCTGCAGGACCCGCACTGGCAGAAGATGCCGCACAATTAGGAAGAAAACAAATTACAACTGTAAATAAGATTGGATAATATATAATATAGAATTGCCCAAACCACATTAGGTGAATGACAACTTAAGAATTATCCCATGCCCCGTTTTATTTCACCAAGGCCAATGGACGAGGTGAAATAAAACGGAACATGGGAGGATACTGAATTCAGAGTGACCATAGTTTGGCATAGGGAATGACAAATGGTTTGCTAATTATCATAGTATGGAAATAAAGAACTTTATAAAATGATTTCATGATCCTACACAAAATTTTGATTTGGAAGAAAATGAACTGGAATTAATTTCGAGTAGATGCCATATAACCAACAACTTCATGGTTTGGCATGATGCCCTATCATTTCAAATTACAATTAGCTCATTTCTTTTCAAGACCCCAATGATGTTTTGCAAACAAGCAGCATTACCATTGAACATGTTGAAATCTATATTGTAGTTAGAATATACTAAATTGATATACTACATTGTAGTATAAATTTATTTTCAATTTGAAAGGGAAAAAGCAATATGGGTAATTCCACAGAAAAGTGGACACTTTACTAAAACTTTAATCTTTGAATAGGCTACATGTAACATATAAATGAATCGTTTCAAAGAGGAGCTTCTGGTTTCTAAGGAAAAACTTATAAAGAAAAAAATCGGCCTCCATCTCTTGCAGTTGCACGAGGGTGATCTTGCTAAAGTTACTGTTCACATGTACTACATGTCGATGGGCAATATCAGGTGCAAACAGCTTAAAGAGATAGGTCAGTAGTGGGGCAGAACGCCCCATACATATATCCCACATTTGCACATTATAAAAACATCAAAACAATTAAAAAGTCTAGTCAGTGGATCTGGTGGATCTAACCACCTGGAAGTGGTATGCATGGTTAGAAGAGATTAGTAAAAAAAATGCTACTTAGTGGTTGTTAAGGCAAGTTAAAATGAAAAAAAAAAATGAATGTCATGTACAACCTTATGCCATGGTCACTACTCACACCGCGGCTTTGTGAAAAGTCACCACGTATGAGCCAAGTATTAGAGACAAATCACATGAATTAAAGAAACCAAAAAAAAATTACAAAGCATTTAACGAGAGCCCTTTTTTTTCATTTCATTTCATTTCATTTAATTTATTTCCACATCCTGATAAAAAGCATTTACAAAAATACAGGAATGATACATACACAGTAGGACATTGCAACAATACAAGAAAAATAAGTCCAACTTACAAGGATTTTACAACAAGCAAATACAACATAAAAGCAGCTATTTCAGTTTGTGGAGGGATCAACATAGACCGTCGGTCTTTCTATGGCTGATCCCAAACGTTACAGCAAAGAATAGTTACATTGATGCAATACACACATGAAAAAAACTATACTACAAAAAGTGCACAATACATATAAGAAGGCAAGAGTAGTCAAAGTGTGGTGCTTGTACACTGCATAAGACTTCAAATTTACAGTATATCTTTATGAACAAGGAATGATTTGTATCTTCTTTTAAATATTGAAAGTCTATTAGACAGCTTTATCACATTTGGCAAATCGTTCCATAGAACAGGTCCCGTATATTTGAAAGTGTATCTTGAAATGCAATATCTAAAATTTGGGATATACAATCTATTCATCTGTCTAGTATTATATTTATTCTTATTTTGGATAAAGGAAGTATCAAGAAAACCTGGCAAAATGTTGTTAATATATGTGTACATGAAAACAGCGAGAAAAAATTTGTTCATATCAAAAATCGTCAATAAGTTATGTTCTTTGAATAGAGGACCTGTGTGGCTAAAAAATGGTCTATTGCTGATCATACGGATTGCACGCTTTTGTAAGATAAAAATACGCTGTAAAAGATACTTTGCACAATTTCCCCATATTATGTTGCAATAAGATAATTGAGGCATATTCAAAGTGTGGTATAACTTAATAAGAATTTCAGAAGGTACGATTGCACGTATACTATTGATTGCACCTATTGCTCTAGAGACTTTACAGCATACTTCATTGACATGATATCTCCATGTTAAGTGATCATCAATGATAACTCCAAGAAATTTGGTAAAACGAACAACTGGAATTTTAAAGTCAGCAATCTTAGCATCAAAATCATCAATGTTTACGACTTTATTTCTTGATCTAAATATCATACATGATGTTTTGTCTGCATTCAATTTCAATTTGTTGACTATGAACCATTGATTAACTTTCTCTAGTTCACAACTTAAGATTGCACTGATACTTTGTATATCTTTACATGAAATAAAAAAACTAGTATCATCTGCATATGAGATCAGCTGCAAACAGTTACTGGCATACTGTAAGTCATTAATGTAAAGTATAAAAAGTAATGGACCTAAAACTGACCCCTGGGGTACACCGATATTTACAGTCACACAGGGAGAAGAAAAACCATTAAATGTTACATATTGCACACGATTTGAAAGATAACTCTTAAACCAATCAAAAGCTGTACCTCTTATTCCATAAAACCGCAGTTTACTCAACAATATAGTGTGATCAATACAATCGAAAGCCTTTGACAGATCAAAAAATATTCCTACCAATAAGTTTTTATTCTCAATGGAAGTTGTAATTTTGTCAATAAAATCTAATAATGCCATATAAGTGGAGTATTTTTGTCGAAATCCAAATTGTTTGTTGAATAATATATCATTTTGGGAGAGGTAAGACATAAGACGAGTATGGACAGTTTAATGCCCCACAGATAGATCGGCCTATTAAATAGCCCAATGTTTGGTCTAGCCTAGGCTAGGGTAGGCTTACGTTAAGCCAAGATTATTACTACGTACTAGCGGATATATATTTAGCCCGCTTTAGTCTGGATTAAGTTGGGCTTAGGCCGTAGCCTAGCCTGGGTTGGCCCGAGACTCCGACTCCGAGTCTGAGTGATAGTAGGCCTACCAAATGGAGTTAAATTGGCGCTAGACGGCAGCCCGCTAGTGCACGCAGTTTCGCACCGATTCAATAACGTTTAGACCTCACATTCACACAAAAGGTACAGTGGGTCCTAAAGCTACGCACCATACAAATAACGTACCAAATTTACCAAGTACACGCGCAATGCGACGCGTTCAAATCAGGGTATAATACACACGCGATACACACACACAGTAAATTTTCAATATCAAGATTTGCATGACTCAAATATGCATCTGCGTAGCTTTAGGACCCCTTCATTTTCAGAACAAAATTTGACACCGGCATTAATATTGACCTGAAAATAAGCCTTATTAACATTCAACCCTCGTAATTTTCTCTATCAACTTTGGAATATGTAGAATCAAGACATAAAAATGAAATTGCACACGCCAATGATTTCCGCTCCCTCTTAGGTGCTCTTTTATTCATTTTATATTATCAATGACTTCCTGAACTCATCATCTCTGCGGTCATTTCTTCTGTTCGCAGATGAGACAACTCTTTTATTCTCACTTTGATCCTTTTGCTCAATTTTTCGAATAATGAATTTCAGTTGGTATTTGAGTGGATTCAGGCAAATAAATTGCCGATTGATATAAATAAGACTAGTGATATGGTGTTCAGTCTTAGTATTAGTGTATGGATTACAGTTAAAGCCAAATAGATTCAGCAAAACAATAAATTGGATTATTCACAGACTGAAATATATCTTGCTAAATCCAATATTGCATTCTCTTTCTCAAACTCTGATATTACCTTACTTGAATTACGAAATATTGGCCTGGGGAAATTGCTCAAAGATTAAAATCGATTCGTTATTTTTTATTCAGAACAAGGCCTTGCGGATTATAAATCGTGAACACTTTTTTTTTTGTTTCTGGATCGCACTGATGAATTATTTGTTTCAAGTACATTGTTAAAATTTATGGGTCACACTAATGAATTACTTATTTCAAGTAAATTGTTCAAATTTTCTGATTTTTTGTATTTGTATCATTCTGGAATTTCCATGTATAAGTTGAATTTTGGCGATCTTCCTAGTATATTTTCCTCAATGTTTATCAAAAACAATGATATTAATACTTATCCTACAAGACGCAGTGAATCCTTTCATTTCCCCCCGTTTGTACTTCGACCGGCCCTTCGACCGCCCCACAGATAGCCACAAGACAACCCAAGAAACACACACACGTCTGTTTAGCAGAAAATAAAACTGAAGATGACCAAAGGTCGAAAGTTTCCATCAGCCGGCATCCTGGAACATATTCTGTCATCCAGTATCTCGATTATAATTCTTCCTAAGATGACAGAGGCGTATGGTGCGAGTATCAGCACCATTCCACTTTATATATCTATATGTTGAGAATTCACGTATTGGCTCCAATAAAACGAAGAATCAAGAAATAAACTAGTTATGCACTTTTTTGCCAATAAAGAATGAGTTTATTGTACTCAATACAATAAACTCATTCTTTATCGGGAAAATGCATTACTATCTTATTTCTTGATTTTTCGTTATATATATATAAATATTATATACATGTATAGCTATATAATATGTATATATATATTATATATATATAAATAAATATATATATATATATATATATATATATATATATATAACACGAAGAATCAAGAAATAAACAAGTAATACATTTTCCAAATAAAGAATGAGTTTATATATATATTATAACAACATGAAAAACAAAACTGAAACAAAGTTCATGCTGTATTCACCAACAATTTATTTGTGCACACAAATCTTTGAGCGACTCACTCTTTCTCAAGTGTTTTTACTGAGAGAACAATAGCAAAAATTAAGCCATAACAATATTGCAATCGTGCTTTAAACCAGGGATGCGCGCTTTAACGCATCAATGCTAGACATCCTAGTACCTAGCGCGCATCCTGGCAACATACTACAATGGCATTGAGTTTAAAAGCATACATAAAAAGAAAATTTGGCACCATTGATATAGAGGTAATTCCTATGAGGACGCAGAGCTATGCGGTGGTGATGTCAAAGCAGTACATTATTCCTTTCAAAATTCTAAATACACATAAATCAACTTTCATTCTAGAGAGTATAGATAATCTTTACATAATGTCAGATTCTCATAATTAGGAAAAATATGAACATTTGATTTTTTTTTTGAAAACGAACTGAAACGTCACGCTGTGATAATTATCTAAAATTTGTACAAGCAGTGTATTATTCCTTTCAAACTTCAACATACACATCCTTCTATATTTCTGGTGCAATGAATAGATAATATTCAAATAATCGGAGATTAGCATGGTTATAAAATATATGAATATTCGATTTTTCATAATTAACAGAGACGTCGCAATGCGTCTCGGAATAAAAACAAACAAACATAAAGCAAAAAAAAAATGCAATCAAATAAAAATAGAGCGTGTTTTGAAATTCAGCGTTCTATTACTCAATCATAGTTACAGGACCCATTGCAGCGGGGTAAATGGGGGAACATTTAACAGTTAGCGGCGCACATACTTGCAAAAAGTGTAATTCGTGAGCCATGATAGATCTACGTTCATGCCCTGTCCCTGGAAACTCCTTGTGCGGATGATTGTTTTTAGTTCGTTCATACGTCTCTCTTCAAAGGCTTCCATGGCGGGACCCATGGTGAAATGGGTGCCAACCAAATGATTGGCGAGATACAGTTTATGTAGATAAAGTGCATATTGTGATACACATATACCAGTGTGTTGCAAACCTTATTTTGGCGCACACACGCAAATCTAAGTCTAAATTTGAACAATTGTAGTCACTGCAGAATCATGAAGGTACCTCTCTTCTTTTGTCACAATTGTATAAGCGTTGCTTTCCAACCACTGATCGACAAACAGAAATATATTGATAACGTCTGATTAGATAATGAATACAATGAGTATTAATTGAAGACCTGAATATAAGAACGACCTAAGTCCAATTTTTGGCCCAATTCAGTTTGACATGGGAAATTAAAGCTAAAGCATGGACTCATCTTGTGCATAAGTGATAAAGCCTAATTACCCCCGGAAGTGCCTGAAATGAATGAATTATATCTTATATGAATGTAAGAATGAAGGACTTGGGTCATTCTTACATTCATATTATAGCGCCCTCTCTCGTCCTTCTCTCATCTCTATAGCAGAATATCATGTATATGTTTCAAAGAATGACCCAAGTCCATATGATTCAAAGAACGACCCAAGTCCATCACACAAAATGGCCTCTCCACAATTAATGTAAATTTCAATTGTCATAATAATATATGTTCTAATTTGTATATACAATGATGCCTTCCCATTACAGTTAAATAGAATATTATTGGACAAAAAAAAAAAAGATATGAAGTTTTTTAAAGTTTACTCGAAATGGCCTTCCATGGACTTGGGTCGTTCTTATATTCAGATACTCAATTGTCAAACCCAGATGCCAACTCATCCGCGTTTAGCTCTCATCTGCTCAGCCAAAGTGCTTCTGATGCTTGAAATATTTTTTTTTTTTCTTGAAGAATTGACAGAATACATTGATGATTATGTTTGTGTCTACGTCTATCTTTACAACAAATACCTATTATTTTTCGTTTGTTGGTTTACAGAGCCACCAAAAAGATTTATTTAAAGCAAAGCACAATACCATAAGTCAGGATAACTTAAAAAAGGAACAACACGAGTTCTTTTTTAAAATTCTGACATTACAATACAGTATGCATTATTTATTCACATTTAATTAAACCTGTGGTCATGGTGAATGAGAAAACAAGAAGTCACCTAATCTTTATTTTGTGCCTTCTGTTCTCAAGGTTATCTCACTGTGTTAGTCGTGTGTTTTTCTTACTTTTAAGAAATTTGCAACGCAATAGTTCGCCTATCCTCATAGGCCAACATTAAAGACAACACTACTCCGACTGCCGTGGTTCGCAGTATACATATATTCAACGGTTTCTGTTCAAAGCAAATGTGATAATGTATTCAGTTTCCCTCTTTATATCTGAAAGATATAACTAATAATTTGATTTTTTTTTTTTCTGGAAACATATGTGACTCTGCACCTCAAAATCACCAACAGGTCGCCAATCGGTTATTTTTAGTTTCAAGGGCAGATTCTAAAAGAGCAAACATAAGCTTTGAAATGATTTATAACTCGATACAACTAGACCTAATAGTAACCTGTCAAATAACGGCAAGAAAGTACATACTCAAGAAAAGTGTGTTACAGAGGAAAGAGGCTTTGAAGTTTAAGGTTTTTCCGTGCTAACTCTCACCAAGCTATGCTTGTGCAATGAATATGGCAAAAGAACAGAACAGAATGTGAAACCTCCATAACAACTACAATGAAGATATTGTGAGGTCACGCTGAAATATTGCTCAGCATATCAGCACATTCCATTTATGACAAATACGAACTTTAAAGCAGAAGCATCATTCTTTCGAAAATCATTACGCGTTGAAAATGAAAGGTGTTTAAATGCACTTTTAAGAAATGAAAAAGGGTCTGTAAGTCACATCTAAACATTATCATTGTAAAAAAAAAGTGTTCTAGAAAAATATCCACAGTTTTTTATTCATTTTATTACACCAATCTTTGAAATCATGTGGAAGGAGACTGGCTATTTCAAAAAATATAAACAACTAAAGATTGACTAGTTTGAACCATTTTACCTATTTTGAGTTCTCACGGTGAAATCGAGGAGGTGTGCGACTCTTCGTTTTGTTTTGTTTTGTAATGCACGGTCACTTATGTTTCTAATTATATCTCGATACGATGATGCAAACTGAAGAAATTTTACTCACAAATTTGGATTTGCTGGGAAGTCGTCTCAGTTTGTACAAAAAGTGGCCCATTTTTCCCCTTTGAATTAAACGTGAAAATATCACGAATAGCGGCGCGAAATTTTGGGTATCGCGCTGCGTATATGAATGGATTAGCACACGAGTTAATGAAGGT
This sequence comes from Diadema setosum, assembly GCA_033980235.1. Lineage (NCBI taxonomy): Eukaryota > Metazoa > Echinodermata > Echinoidea > Diadematoida > Diadematidae > Diadema > Diadema setosum. Next base: position 31,582,630 of record CM067070.1, read on the forward strand.
GGCGTAGGTCAAACTGTAATGTAGAGGACTGAAGAGGTATGACGAATGTGTTTCAGTCATCACTGTAATCAAAGTGGCTAATATATTCGGCCCGACAGTAAATATGTAGATGAGGACAACAATAAAGGTCAATTTAACCACCCGATTACGAGCCGTAACATGAAAAGATGGTGATGTCCCGCCTTTCACGAAGCGAGTCCCGCGCATTTCACGAGACTGGCGGTGAAGCGACATGGCGGTGAGGCCTTGGGTAATAATCATAGTGAGAGCCGGAATTCCAAATCGGAACAAGAAAAGGTAAACCACGATAATCCTCTTTGCATCTGGCCGCTTGGTGTCCCTACAGACGTTGCTGGTAACCCGGACAGAGAGAAATTGAAACGAAGACGGTATGCAGAGAATCCAAACTGCGATGAGGTAGACGAAGACGTGTCCGCGGGTGAGGCGTCGGTGCAAACGGAGCGGGTAGACAACCGCCATAAATCGCTCTATGGACATGCCTGTCAGAGTGTAGATAGAGGCGTGTATGCACACCCACATTGGATAGAAAGTGAAGACGAATAAACAATAAAAGTTTCCTAGTGATGAATCAGGTACAGAAATGGCCGTGGGAACGGGTATGACGAAGATCGACGTCAAGAGATCGGCGAGTGCGAGGGCCCCTATGAAGGTTTCCGGAGCGTGACGGGTGGAATTGCGTTTCATAAGAGCCAGTAGGACCAACACGTTTCCAACAATACCGATGAGAGAGAACAGTGTATACAAGACATTACTCCATGACCACCTGAAGCTCCAAACCCAGGGTATCTTTAGATCATTCTTGGGCAGTTCCTTGACATGAAGACCCGTTCCATTTGTGGATTGTGTCGAATAATCATAGAAATCGTATTCGAGCACTTTGTCTGTGTAAGCATTAAGTGCCATCAGAGGCTTTATATCAGGCATTTCTGTCCCAGTCATGTAGGTCTGAGGATTGGTCCCCATACCTGCATCAGTAATGCTTGAACTCATCGCTGCAGATCTAGTCGCAAATGATGCAAACGTGTACAGCATGTTTACCATGGCATAGGCAACAATTTTCGTTCTGCAATCCATCGTTGGACGAACCTAAGTCGAGAAATTACAATGGTCAAAGAATACACCAAGCGATGATTGATAAAAGTTTATTTCCAAATCAAATAAAAAGATTGAATATATTAACTGTATTTTGAGACAGGTATCATCCTGCAGACTATACGTTTTCGCCTTTTTATCACGTTATGTTCAACGAATAGTTAATGATAACGATGATTATAATGATAATGAAACTGATAATAATACTCATAATAATATTATGCAGTGTAAAGGAAATTTACATTACGCAATTACTGTAATAACATCAAAGCATACTCTCATGACTCTAATGCACATTTCAAAATGATAGTCATGACGTGTGAAATCTAAGTAGCTTTTCTTTTTTTACGAAACATGAATTTTTAACCTGCACTTGGTTGCCTTAAAAATTTCACTGCAGCATAAAAGAACTTCATGTTTCTTTTGATTTCCCCGAGGAATATTTCAATAGCGTCTGATCCTGTGAATTTCGGAGATGAAAATATATTGAGATGATGATTTAACTCTCCAAGATCCTGTTCTTGTAAGAGCTTCAAGGGTAATGACGCCGGAAATATGTTGACTGCACTCATTCTAACCAATATTTCTGTTTCCGCCAAGAGTAACTCGATTCTGATCTTGTATATCTTTCTCAACGTTTCTGTTGTTTGTTTTTGCGTGTTCTTTCCTTCAATGAGTAGTTATTCTCAAACAAGAGCTTTTATATTTCATCCATTCTGATCACGAGTGCTGACAATGCATTGGGGACTGGCCAATTGCAGTGCAAATAATTTGTATTTTTTTGTTGTTGATTTCTTAGAAAAAGAAAAGGTATACCGTCTTCTTCAAAATATTGCAACAACAGTTTAAAATGCTGCGCAACTAACACGTTTGTAGAATCACCTTTACTATGGTCGTGTGAAAAAAAGACCGCATGTGAATCATAACAAAAATAATTATTGTATGTAAGACACTAATATCAATTGTCCATGTACCCTGAAATTTTGAAGTAAATGATATAGTGAAAGTTGAATAGTAATACAAATGATAATGATAATACAGGGTACTCATAAAGCGCCAATTCCACATAACTAATGTGCTCAAGGCGCAGTAAAATAAGTGAGTATTACGCAACACAATATGCACATGAAGATGAGTGCCACAATGATGACGATGGAAAAAAAGAATTTAAGTATAGAAATGTAACTTTTTCTATATAGCTGTTGTTTTGTACCTTCTATCGGTCTATGTTGTATTTAGGAAAATTATATTCACTTAAAATACCTGTAATTCAGGTACAATCTAGTAAGAAATATCACTCCAGTTAAAGATATATTCAAATGTCTTCTTAGAGAAATCCGACGTCTACAGGAAAACATTCTTTTGTAATCAATATCCTCAGTAGTTTTAATTCTTATACCTGTAAACAACTGAACTTAAGAGAGAAAACTGCTTTTATCAGCGGAACTGTTCATACTATTAATTGTAATAAGTTTCATTCAATAAGCTTAATAAAGCAGTTTCAAAATCTCAACGTCTTTGGTATATTTAACCATCGAATAACTTTTTTTTAAAATACAAATACATACCATATTCTCATATACAAAGATAGAGATTACTTACAAGCATCTATGAAAAGAAGATTGGTGTAATTCTCGAGCTCTTTCTCCTTCCTAGTCGAAAACGGAAGCAGTCAGACCGCGTTCATACCGAGGCTGTACTGAGTGTACAGCTCTATCTCGCATTTATAAGCGTGTGATATTCTTCTGCGCATGCTCATACATCTGTAAAATAGCCCTCTTCCCTTTTCCAGCCTTGGGATACATTGTCGAATCAATTTGTGAGTGCAGAACATTTGAATAGGCTTCTCAGATTTGAAATAGAGATTTTGACATAGAAGAGCACCGGCATTCTAAAATTTACTTGCGTTGACTTAACTTGACTTCACCGCATAATACGACAATGTGTTTAGTTGCTCTCCCACAAATGATCCTTCTTTATTTTGGTTTTCTTGCCCTTGATGTTCATCCTGTTATCATGGAATGCCCAAGTCACTTCCTTTTTAGAAAGTGAATGATATTACATCTACTTGCCCTATATTCGATTCGATTCGATTCGAGTGACTGAAGCAATGCGGTCATTAGAACTGACAAAGAGTGGATATTACAGAAAAACAAAACCAAATCCAGCACCAAGATGTACATAGAATATAACTGCTTTATTTGAAAAGCACCAACTATCCAAGTCTTCATTGTGCTTTCGCATTTGCTCTCTCTCTTTCTTTCTCTCTCTCTCTGATTATATATATATATATATATATATATATATATATAGCAAAGAAAATGGATTTTCAGCGGTTTTCACCGGTCTTTGCTCAAAGTTCTCGCTATTTATTATTACAATTGTTTCTGGTCAGTTTTTTCCTTTCTTGTTTCAAAATATATTACCAAAAGCTGCATCGCTTCGGCGATCCCTCACATTTATTCCAAAGTTGATTTACATCATTTGGGTTTATGTCAGGTTAATGTGTGTGTGTGTGGCACACATACACACACTATAGCTTCTGACCACACGAGCAAAGAGAGTTAAGGGTTTGGGACGAACACCGATCTAGGGCTTTCAATAGCTCAGTCGGTAGAGCACCGGTCTAGTAATCCAGAGGTCTCGGGTTCGAATCCCGATGAAAACCCATTTTCTTTGCTCAAAGTTCTCGCTATTTATTATTACAATTGTTTCTGGTCAGTTTTTCCTTCCTTGTTTTTATATATATATATATATATATATATATATATATATGTGTGTGTGTGTGTGTGTGTGTGCGTGATAGAGGCCGTTTAAAGCCAAATGAATATCTGTGACAATGCCAGGTCATTGGCAAATACAGTACCGTATATGAAATTATATGTGTGTATACATATACGGACTACTCTAGATTGACCAAAAACATGATGAAAGGCAGAATCAGGATATTCCCAAACTGTCTCTCTGTCTTAAAAGTCATAATTGTGTTGTCATTTCCATGTTTTGTATTAAAAGAAACCTGAAAACTGACATTTTCTACTTGTCTGATAATTCTAATCTACATTTTTGATGCCTACAACTGGAAAGAGAGGATTCTGAGACCCAGGATAAGCCTGTGATGATTTTTTGAAAAAAATGAAAACGAGCAAGCCAAGGAACGATCCACACAATTTGGCATACGTCACAGGTGCCAACCTCCGACTTTAGCAAAACGAACTAAGGTTCTACACATGTCAATTTACTGATGAAATCTCACACGAAGTACTGCAAAAACTGTTATTTAGTAAAATTGCAATATGGAGCTGAAATAAACATGTTAAAGGGGAAGGCTAGTAACTGATCAGTGAGAATCAGTGGAAATGCTGGGAGATTATTGTTCCAATCCTTATGGGATTCATTCAAGAGTTCATTGTATTTCTATTGTTGTGTGAAAATGATTTGCTTCAGAACGGTCTCATATTCAAGTAATGTGCAGATTAATGCTCCGTCACTGACCAGGGACGCTAACCTGGAAGCATTAAACTGCACATTACTTGAATATGAGACCATTCTGAAGCAAATCATTTTCACACAACAATAGATATACAATGAACTCTTGAATGAATCCCATAAGGAGTGGAACAATCATCTCCCAGCATTTCCACTGATTCCCACTGATCAGTTACTAGCCTTCCCCTTTAAACAATATTTATTAATTTTTAAAAGGAATCTCTTCAAAAGCTTTTCATTTAGATAAAATTTGTGGGGAATATTCCAGATATGCAAAATGAAATTGGAATCTTGTCCGAACGTGCTGCCCATAGAAAAATGTGTGTAGGCCCTAAGTCCCGTAAGTAACGATGCACTAACTATGCATTGATGATGAGCGATAATGGTTCGACATCACAGTTCAAACTTTCTAACGAAGATGAGGACTGAGTGATTCTTAAAATCTAAATCCAAAAAATAGTCAACGGCAATCACGGTTTACGCCTAGTTAGAAGAAAACGGCACTCAGTACATATAGACTCTAGACTAGAACTAGGACTAGGACTAGTGAGCAGTCAAGGACCGAGAAGATTCTACTCGCCGCCCCGTCGACAGCTGTACGTGCACAGCGCTAATAATAGGCACAGCGTAAACGTTTGGTATGCAATACCCTGCTGCCAGAACTTGAAGAAAGTCCAGACGAAAGTCCAGACTCCAAGGTCTAGCGTTGCCGCTAGATCTAGGCCCTTGTGCTGTAGGCCCTGTTGTTTCTGTGCTGAATGTTGCAGGTAAGGTATCTGCTTTATGGATTTTCAATGTTTTTGTAGTCGAGATAAATCTCATGGTGGTCGTACTAACACCAAGGACTAACTTAGAATTTAGATCTAGTTTAGTAGGACCCATACCTCGGAAGAGTGGCCTGACCACGTAGATACAAACAGTGCCGCCGCTTCGCGATCCGAGCGCTGGTGTAGGCATAGTGCTAGAGTTGTATCCATGTAGATATCTCAAAATTCACTTAACCAAATTGCACCAAAATCACAAGAAATATTTTATGACTCATGTCCACTTGCTCACGCTAATTGGAACCAAATCGCAAGTCGGGAAGCGTAAGTGAAGTTGTCGACTTTCCTGTCGTCGCTAAAAACAATCTGCTCTGAACAACTAATGTACTAGTAAACAAGAGTGATCGCGGCGTAGTAGCCCTACTTGCTGCGCACGCACAGACTGAAGTTAGCCATCTAATATCATGAGACAAATCTTTCAAGTAATCGGGAGCAAAAAATCAATTTATAAATTGTTTGAGGTAAGTTGAATGAAAATAAAGTTCGTAAATCACACAAATCGCCAAAATCATGATATTTTTTAGTTTAGTTCCCGCATAAATTCCCCGTTCGCTTAGTACTAGTCGGCTAACTTCAGTTCTAGATTGTGCATGTTGCGTTTACCAAGATCTCTCGCGAAGAGTGAGTTTTTTTTTTTTTTAGTGACAACTTGAAAGTCGGCGTCAATATTGATACTTCTCGATTAGCGATTTCGTTCAAATATAATACAGTATTTTAGAATATGCTTAGAAGTATATCCTGTAACTTTGGTGCGATTTGGTTCAGCGAAATTTGAGACAGCTGCATGGATAGGACAGTACACAAATGCCGCCTTCTAGCTAAATTGGGCCTAAGCGTCGTCTGCTACTCGGTACGATTTAACGCGCGCGTATGCGAGGGCTTGTAATCAGTGATATATTTGGCACCTGTGACATCACGACATCCGGGCTTGTCAGCTCATTAGCATAATTCTCGCCCAAAAAATTTCCATTTTCAACATGAAATTACGGACTAAATCGTTATGAAATTTTGATTCTGTTTGCACCGCTGGGTCTTTTAGAATTAATAGAACAACATATAAAAAGATAAAAAACCGGTACAATGCCCTTTTAAGAGAGCGCTGTTTTATGTTGATATTGGTTGCAATGACGCGATAATATAAATATTTTCTATTTTGCTTATTACTCAATAATGTGCGAACCTTTAAACACAAAATCATGCAGCATTTCACTTGTTACTACCTGTTGTAATTGTATATGATTATATATTATATATGTATATATGTGTATATATATATATATAACATACACTCAGCAAAAAATGAAAGTAAACATTTATTTCACCTATATTTTTCACAAGAGGATTTTGATCAAGATCAATGTATCAAAGGTAATTTATGATTGGTCATAAATCTGATAGATCTTTACATAAAAAACCTTACGCATGAATGAACACATTTGTTTTTGTCCTCGAAGGTACACAAGAAAATGAACAATTGACATGTCGTCATTCATATGCAAATGCCCTCCAAGATAACAATAATCATAATAAAAGACCAATTATGCAAACTGAGAGGCATGAATAATGAAATAAAAGTAAGTTTAAATTTCCTTGTGGCTCTCTCTATAGCCTAGAAATGGGGAAACTAAAGGGTAAAAATAAGAACTTATTTTCAATTACAACTCCAGCCGACGAAGGGTGTGGGGAGTAACGCCACAAAGGCTATTTCATGGACAGAATATCTTTGTTCACTTCTTTTAATTTAAGAATTTACGAATTCATGACACAAATTCAAGATCCCAAGAGCCCGGTTTTTCTCTAATGTCATTTGAATTTGGATTTGACAGTAGCTTTTTCATTTTCCTCCATTTTTTGTCAATCTTTCTGCGTCTTTGGGACTACGAAGGCATTATAAAACGAATAAATTTATTTTTCGCAAATTTATCAATGCTTCTTATTTTAATGAATTTGTCTTTTGTTCTCATTGTTGTATGGAAGATCACTTACGCATGAATAACAACTTGTGATTTTTCAATTTTTATTGTTGTGACTTGGAAGAGAAGAACGAATGTGTTCACTCATGCGTAAAACTACCTTTTTATTTACATTTCGGTTTGATAGAAAATTAGATTACTTTTAATATGGCATATAATATATTAGTTTTCAGCCAAATATTCTATGAGAAATTTAAACTTCAAAAAGTGATTACTTTTTTTTTTTCTAGAGTGTATACGTATACATTATCATAACTCGGATATTAAGCCTGCACGCATGTACAATAGGTTAAAACTAGCCTTTATTGAAAAGATTAAAACTGGATCACTAGCCTTTATTGAAAAGATTAAAACTGGATCACACGCGCAAGAATTATGTTTAACTGCTGAATTTAATACTGATCACCTACAAAGGTAAAGCAAACATGAGGTAATATTGCAACCAGATACAGTGCACATAAATGATTAACTGATGGAAACTGGTTAATGAATATCATGTTGGGAAATGACAATTAAACCCGTGCATAGAATCGGCCTACACGCACAAACGTTTACTTATATTAACATGTAGTTTAAAATTGGAAATTTACTTTCCAGGATCAATCTTGACCCCCCCCCCTCCACACAAACAGTAAGTTAAAAGTGGATGCTTATAATCTACCAATGGATTGGGCTGAGATTGATTCTACCTTTACACTTTGGGAATATCTTGATTTCTATTACGCACGGAAATTACGTTCATAGAAGAAGAAACAAAAATGAAGATAGAGATAGAGAAAGAAACGAAGTTATTGATAACTTAATGTATTTTGCGTTGAATATTGAAACGTGGTGTGTGAACACATCCTACGAATTTATTCCGAAGTGTTGAAACTCTTTTCATTTCTTTTTATTTTGTTCACTAAAGCAGATGAATGTTCGATTTTCAATTATCTTTTACAATGTTTTACCAGGAGAAAATAGCAATATCAGTAAAACATGAGAAAGTAGCAATATCAGTAAAAATGGGGCTGCCACATGAAATGTATTTTTTTTTTAAATGGGAAATTCTTCACAGGACACAAAATGTGTTTGATCTTGAATATAAAAGAACATTTTGATACTGAACATGCTGGTGTTGCTTCTATCTAGGCCTAAACCTAATTTTAAATAAAACAGATTCCATTGCATAACTCTTTAACATCAGAACAAAGGACTAAAATACTAGTCTCTAAGATTTAAAGAATGTATATATTCAGTATGTATACACATAAAGCAGTGTGTGTTGCTAATTTTACCTTGACACACAGTGACTCACAAATTTCAAATCCCAATTTCACATTATAGTCTCCTTGGGGAATCGTTAAAGTGTGTTGATTCTTTTGTTGCAAATGTATGAACGTTCCTATCCAACCAGTGATTGACAAGCGGCACTTAATAAAGTCTGGGTTAATTAATGAGTAAACGCATCAAATACGTATCAACTGTCAATCCCTGATTGACACTCAGATCTTATACAGGTCTGCGTTATAAGATCCCACCTTTTCAACTGCTCTTTGACAACTGCTTTCGGTACAACTGACACCCATTTCTTTAAAGGACGATTAAAAAAGAAACAAAGAAAGATATTCAAAGCAAAACACAAAGTCATGAGCCAAGTAAAGTGAGAACAAGAAAAACATGACACTTTAAAGCTGACTTTGCAATAGAGTATATCATAACATTTAATCAAACTTGTGATCATGATGAAAAAGTCTAAAACACGCCTAAAAATGTAAGAGGATAGAACCTTCTCTGTGCCACGTCTGTAGAACTCTCTACCTCCAGTCCAGCTTCGGAATTGTAACAGACTCAATACCTTCAAATTTAAAATGAAGACTTATCAATTCCATCAACTTTGTGAATGATGTGTGACACATTGTGGGGGCAGCGTGCCTTTGAAAGTTTGCACATGTAAATGGCGCTATATAACTGCTGTTTCACATCATGATGTTTCTAAGCAGGCTAATTGCAATGTCACAATAATTATGATGCTACAAACTGATAAAAATGTACTCACACAGGTGAATATACTGGGATGTTATCTCAGTTTGTAGAAAAATTGGCCCACTCTTTTCCTTTAAATCACACATAAAAAATATTACGAATAGCAGCGCGAATTTTTTGGTATCGGGCGGTGTATATGAATGGATTAGCACACGTGTTAATGAAGGTGGCGTAGGACAAACTATAATACAAAGGACTGAATAGGTACACCGAATGTCTGCCTGTCGTTACTGCGATCAAAATATTAAGAGTTCAACGGTAAAATTTTGATCGCAATGGAATGAAAAATAAGGAGGTTATGACATTTTAAAGATTGGCAAATTTCCGAGGAAACAGTTCTTGAGCGGTCGATATGAATGTCAAAGTGAACATGTCATTTCCTCACAACTTGCCATATACAGCATATACATAATTTTTTGACATTTCCAGTTTTCATTCAAACCTAATTATGCCCGAGCCTCAAATCCTGAAATCTAACTGATCACTATTCTGAAGTTATTCAACCAGGAATTACATCATGTTTCAGACTTCCATACCAGAATTTGAATTTGAATCACTTTTTTTTTTTTTTTTTTTTGTACACGATCGATGGAAAATTGTAAGGTTGTGACACGGTCAGCTCACTTATTTGCATATTCATCTCCACTGTACAAGAACTGTCTTGGCGAAATGAGTAAGATTTCAAAATGTCATAACTTCCTTATTTTTCATCCGATTTAAGTAAAATTTTTACCGTTGAACTCGTAAGATTTTACTTTTTTTAATCAGACTTACTTAGTTTTGGACTGACTTCCCCTTCAAAGCAGAAGGAAGTATCACCGATGGCTATTTCATGATTTTTCGTTTTGATTTAATCGGGATATGCGTATAGGACATTTTATCATGAAATTGTGTGTTGATTTAGCAGTCCACCTTAAGGTAATAACGTTACTGAGGCGATATAAAGAGCAAAAAACACGTAGTGTCCCGTAAATCTTCCCATCCCCCACCAAAAAAGGAGAAAACAATTACAATAACAACGACAAGAATAAACACTTGGGACTGACGATATCTTGAAAGTCATTAGAACGTTGAAAGAATGAATTGTAGATACAGCAAAGTGCATTTCATCTGATCAATTCTTAAACTCACATCGTAAAAGAGTGTATAGAAAATTACGAAAGTGAGAAAGGAAAAGGAAATATTACATACTTACTACTGCTTATGCTTGTGCTGCAAATGTGTAAAAAGCGGGTGAGGTACGGCATGACATTAGGATAGGTCCTACACTGCACTAAAACAAATTGGTCTATGGTTTAGAAGTGCTACTTGGTTCAGCTGTTTCAAAAGTTTGAGCAAAAAGAGGTTCACTTTTCTTTTTTGATTTTAATGAGAATATATCTCGAATAGCAGAACGAAATTTAGGATAACGCGCAGTGTAAATGATTGGATTAGCACAAGAGTTGATAAACGTGGCGTAGGTCAAACTATAATGGAGGGGACTAAAAAGATACGATGAATGTGTGCCTGTCATAACAGCGATCAATGTTGCCAACATGTTGGGTCCAACAGTAAAGATGTAAGTGAGAACCACGATGAATAACAACTTGATTACGCGAGCGCGTGCCCTGACGTGGATAGATGACTTCGTCTGGCCTTTGGCGATTCGAGACTCTCCTCTCATTTCCCGGGACTGGCGGTGAAGCGACAACGCAGTTAAGCCCTGGGTGATGGCCATAGTAAGACCCGGGAGTCCAAAACGGATTATGAAGAGGTAAAAAGCGCTGATTTTCTTTCCACTAGTCAACTTGACATCTCTGCAGACGTTGTTGATGACTCTCATCGAGAGGAAATGGAAACAGGAAGGGACGCAGAGGATCCAGACCACGATGAGATAGATGAACACGTGTCTTCGGGTAAGACGTCGATGTACACGAAGTGGATAGACAACGGCCATAAATCGCTCCAGGGACATGCCCGTCAGAGTGTAGATAGAGGCGTGTATACACACCCACATTGGATAGCGAGTGAAGATAACTAAGCAGTATGCAGCTCCGAGCCTTGTCTCAGGGACGAAAGTAGCCCGGGGACTAGGCAAGATGAAGATGGACGTTAAGAGGTCGGCAAGGGCCAGGGCCCCGATAAAGGTATCTGAAGGGTGGCGAGAGTTGTGTTGCATCACAGCCAGCAGAACCAAAATGTTTCCAACAATGCCAAGCAAAGAAAACAATGTGTATAAAATGTTAGTCCATGACCACACGAAATTCCAAACCCATTTGACCTTCGTCACATCAACGGACACTTCTGAGGCAACAACCATGGCAACGCTTGTCGAATTTTCTGGAGAATCATCGTAATCCTGGATGATCGTTTGATGTTGATAAACGCCTTCCGTCACCAAAAGAGTTTGTTCAGATAACTCTGTACCGGAGCCTATGATGTTTGAAGTCGTCGCTGCAGATATATTCACCGGTAGTATGGAAATAGACACCATGCTGAGTAAGAAGCGCGTGAGTTCCTTCTTGCTGGAATCCATCTTTTGATGACTCTATATCAAGAAAATGAAAAACAGTGACAATGAAATTAAATGTTTTCAAAGTTTATTGACTACACAAAGTAACGAGCGTGAAATGTGAACTAGAATAATCATGACACTTGTTGGTTTATATCATGTTAACATTCATTTTTCCTATATAACGATAGCTTGGTCACAATTATAGATTGAATTATAGCTTGTTTTTATTTCATTTCTTCATCAAATAGGCATACCTCGCTTCTCTTAGTTGGTACCATTAAATCCCCTGGTCTGAAATTGTATCCGTTCTCCGTTTCTCTTTCACAAACACTGATTATCCGGAAGTTACAGCCAAACAAGCTTGCTTTCATGTAGGTCCCATCATACTTCTCTTTGTACCGCCCCACTTCGATTTCGACCAGTTATCATTATAATTACTGTGTTATTATCATGTATGTATTTTTTGTATATTGTTGACAGGGTAAAAAGAAAGAACTTGTGCTTTATTTTTGATGTATTATTGATATACGAGAAGAATGAAAATAAAGACTGAAATCTAAAATACTTTTTCTGTCGATGCTGATTGATTATGATTGATAGTTCAGCTTAATATGTCCCAAACAGTTATCCACGATATAATCATATTCCTTATACTTTTCTTATCTTCACAAATTACTCATCAACACTTGTGTCATGCAATATGTCATTTTCTTTTCTGAGAAGTTGATACAATGTTAAGAGAGGAGACAATGCTCAAAACACTATTAACTTTTGTGTAAATGTAGCGTTGCAATACCTTACCAGAATTTAAAGGCATTATGGAATTTGCAAATGAAACCAAAACCCAGGTTAAGTACTTCAAAATAGTAACTAGAATGTGAGTTTGGGATAGAAACAACCAATGCAAAAAAGTGTTAATGAGTGTAAAAATTTTTAAATGCACAAAATGTGAGCAGTAGTTATAATAAAATTACAGTATTTCTAGACTAAACCGTCTACAGTTATGGTTTATTAAGAAAAATAGTGACATCTCTTTATATTTGAGGATTTATTGCGAAGCATGTATATGGTACGATGTTTTATGATACAACTGACCTACACATATGTATCAAATGTGATAAGTCGACTTTTTTTTAAATCACTGTTACGAAAGATAAACACCACCTTTAAGGAATTGGGCGAAAGCTTCAAACCTTTTATTAAAATGTATCAGTATTAAAAATATAACGAAAAGGTGTGGCGAACTCTGTGCTGCGGAATAGTACTGTACTCATAATGAGAGGTGCCGATACATTTGCATCTCTTTTTCACTCTTATTTCGGATTTTGTTCTATTTCTTCTTTACTAAATTTGTATGATTTGCAGATTTTGAGGGTAGCAAATGGATGTGTGGGTTTTTTTTTCATATTGATGAAATAGCAATTCTTCATATCAATTCATTTTGGCGAAATGTATAAGAGAAGAATATGAGGTGTTATAGTGGGTAATGTTTTTCCTAACAATCACATTCCAGAATTATTATGAAGAAAACTTATCACATAAATTAGTTTACTTGAAGGCGTAAAAATTACCCCAAATAATACATGTGGATTGTGAAAAAAAAGTAGAAATGTGAGAAGAACAAATCGGGGAAGTGGAAGCAAACTAAAAGGAAACGTTTTACATGCTATGCATTTGAAAATATCTGATGAACTAGTGTGCCGTCATGGGCGAATAACGACTCTACAACTACTTGTGATGTCATAACATTGTTACAATGCAGCAAAAAAGGAGATGAATGAATGAATGAATGAATAAATAAAAAAAAATGAATTTCACATATTCTTAGTTTTTAATTGAAATACATACGACTCCTGTTGTAACGACATCCTCTGGACCAAGAAATTAAGGGGATTGGGCGTGACACAAATTAAATGAAAATATATGAAGGGTTTGTTTGCAAAAAACCGATAAGTCCATTTTTGCAGATTTTGAAGTACGTTCTCTGTCATAAAGTAAACAATAATACCTTTTAAATGATATATTGGTCACTTCATATAAAGGTAGATTTTTTTAAGTTATGGTCAAAAGAAGCGAAAATTTTCTTATTATTCTCTTTATTTTTCTTGACCTTTAATCGCAAATATCTCCATTTGGCAAATATGGACTTATCGGTTTTTGCAAACAAACTCTTCATACAGACAAATAATTGACATATAAAGACAAATGATACTTACCGGAATCCTTACTCTGAAATCCGTCGAAATGAAGATAAAAACGCAGAAAACTGTCACCACTGACAGCCTCGTGTCCACAGATTCAGTCTGCATTGTGTTTAACATCTGTCTTGCATATATGTTGGTAGCTAAAATAGAGCGGCGCAAGTTTAGCAACTGTGAATTCAAAGTAATCTTGAAATAATTCCTCCTTCTTACCATAAACGGTCAGGTCTTCATGATATTTCGGTTATGAAAGAACCAATTCTCAAATGTGTGAACTCTTTTATTTGCGTTTTATACGTTTCTGCGCATGCTCCCTTTTCATTTTTAAAAGGGGACCATAGTCCAATAGTTTCATTGAAAAAAAAGTGAATTGCCATCTCCAGTTTAGACATGAAAAGGTGTTACTGAGCTTTCGTCGACTGCCTCAACAACAGCGTCAGTCGCCACTTGATCTTCATTGACAACGATTTCCATGCACTTCCGATGGGAATATTGATGTCCCTGAATCCACTTAACTTCAATGGATTATCACGACCTGCGAGTTAACTTTCGAAAGCATTAATAAACACCGAAGGCAATGGGGGGAAAATAATTTGAAATATAACCTTTGCATTGATTGAAATGTAAACTGAATAATACATTTCTGCACGTTTGGCACGTGTCTTCCCCTGAAACTTTCAGTTTTGTCTATACCTACTACGCATTTTTCTTATAATTGCTTTGGATTTTCTTTTTAACATGCGAGTTGAATTAGATAGCATGTATGAGCACTGAAAGCTATGGAGAAAAAGAATTTGAAACATAACCTTTGCATTGATTGACATGTAAACTGAAAAAAAAAAAATATACTTCTGTACGTTTGACACGTATATTCCGCTGATACTTTCAATTTTGTCTATGCCTAAATACAACATTTTTTTTTCTCTCTTATTTGCTTTCAATTTTTCTATTAACCTCCTTCTTCGGGACTTTACACAGTCATGTCTTTAATTTCGGTTACTTCTGGTAGGTAATACTATGTGCTGTGAAAACATTTCCCACTTTTGATCATAAATAGTTCGGAAGCTTTGTATCAGAGATAATGATTTTAGCAATAGCTGAATAGTGTACAATTTAGTTGGAGGAGATCTGAATATGTAAACACAAATTTCTTTAATTAGATAATTGATTCATTTTGATGTAATGTTGCAGGCTTCGGTCAAATTTTAACTCTCTGGCAATACCTGGACCTTACACTTTAGGAACCAAGATGTATGCAAACCACTTTTGTCTATGTGCTTGCATACATTACATTTCATTACAGCTGATACTCAACAATTTACATTTTGTCTAACATACTAGTAATTACTAAATGGGGATATAAGAAAGCATGAAATATATATCTTAAGTTGCTGATTTGAACACAACAGCTGACTAATAATCTTGCAGGTTTGTCGCTCTTTTAGATACAAAGAGATAATTTTGGGTAGAGTGATCTGCAGCATTTTTCATGAGGACGATTTGTTTTACGGGAGATCTATTTGAGGCTATTAAAGTATACACATGTGAATTGTCTAATTGATTTTTTTTTTCTATAACAATGATGATGATGATGATGATAATAATGATAATAATAATATTAATGATAATAATAATAGTAATAATAATAATAATAATAATAATAATAATCATAATCATAATAACGTCTTATTTGTCCAGGGTAGCCTCTTCAGTGTTGCCACTGCTCTACCAGAGGGCCCTGCCAGTATTATTACCGTAGCGTTGCCTGGTACCAATTTATACACCTGGGTTGAGAGAGACACAGTGGGTAAACCATCTTTTCCAAGGACGTAAACATTTGGCGGGATTCGACCTCGGGTCCTCAGATCGGGAGTCGAGTGTCTTATCCACTATGTCACAGCGACCCTATTTGCGTCTTGTCGTCACGTTTACAACAGAACATTGTGATTTGTAATTGTAATTGTAATTGTGTTTCCGAAGTAGGGAAAGAAGTGTACTATAAACTCAAAGACAGTATCGGCAGGCGTTTGGACAATACCCCTTGTATCACCCCTAAATGTAATATCAACGCTAAATGTAATATCGACCCTAAATGTAATACACCTTAACCCTAAATATAATAACAACCATTAATGCAATACATTTTAACGCTAAATGTAATAATCAAGTCAACCCTAAATGTAATATATTTTAACGCTAAATGTAATAACCGAAGACAACCCTAAATGTATTAACAACCCCAAATGTATTAACAACCCTAAATGTAATACATGTCAACCCTAAATGTAATATCGACCTAAATGTAATATCTACCACAAATGTAATACATCTTAACGCTAAATGTAATAACCACCCTAAATGTAATACACCTTAACCCCTGAATGTAATAAAAACCCTAAATGTAATACATTTTAACGCTTATGTAATTAAGACCCTAAATTTAATACACCTCATTGTAAGGAGTGTAACCAACGCAGAATATCGGGCAAAAGGTCAGAGGGTAGGGGATATGACGCAACCTTCTTTATCATTCAAGAGCAGCAATAGTTGCTCAGACTTGTTTTTGTTGTTCACCCAGGTTAAAATTACACAGTCTTATTAGTTCCTTTGTTTGCTGCAAAGTTAATAAGGTCCAAAATCTATTACCTTTATCATTATAACTTTTTTCATCAGTAGGTATATGTGTTTTGTTGTGTTTTGTTTTTCTTGCAATATCATTCATATTAAGAATTTCCTTACAAAGAATTTTGCCATTTTTTTCTTCTTCAACAAAACTGTAGTCAATCATAAACCCTGAATGATGGTTGGAATACAAAATGTTTGTGTGATTGCATGATAAAGGTAATAGTTTTAAAAACTATATCACATGGACCTAATTAACTTTGCAGCACACAAAGGAACTAATAAGACTGTGTGAATTTTACCTGGTAAACAACAAAAACAAATCTAAGCAACTATTGCTGCTCTTGAATGATATAGAAGGTTGCGTCAATATCCCCTACCCCCTGACCTTTTGCCGATATTCTGCGATGGTTACACTCCCTATAATGAGGTGTATAAAATTTAGGGTCCTATGGCTAGTTACATTAAGCGTTAAAATGTATTACATTTAATAGGGTTGACATGAATTACATTTAGCGTTAAAATGTATTACCTTTAGGGTCGATATTACATTTAGGATTTAAATATATTACAGTTAGGGTCGATATTACATTTAGGGTTGAAATGTATTACATTTAGGGTTGTTATTACATTTAGCGTTAAGATGTATTACATTCAGGGTCGATATTACATTTAGGGTTAAAATGTATTACATTTAGGGTTAAAAATTATTACTTTTAGGGTCGATATTACATTTAGGGTTGACATGTATTACATTTAGGTTTGTTATTACATTTAGGGTTGACATGTATTACATTCAGGGTTGTTTCCGGTTATTACATGTAGGGTTAAAATGTATTACATTTAGGGTTGACTCGATTATTACATATAGCGTTAATATTACATTTAGGGGTGATACACCCCTCACGAACTCGCATTAGAAACGTTCTCAACAAATTTTATACGACATGGGACTGTTTTAAGCAGGTGCAAAATGATTCAGGCCGCAACAGGGACAGCATGACGCAATGATGATACACAGAGACAAATATTGGTAATTTTGGATGGATGAAAACATCAGAGTATCCTCTCTTAGGGATATGATATCTCTATTGGGGGATGTTTCAAATGTTTCAGTTCGGAGAATCCTTAAGCACGGCATTCATGAACAGCCCCATCATCTTCAGGTCCTCATCGTTATTCTTATTACTATCATCATCATCATCATAACCACCACCACTACCATCATCATCATCATCATCATCATCATCATCATCATATTCATCATTACAGCTGTCATCGTCATTATTTTACTTTTCATTTTTATCGTCATTATCATCATCACTATCATCTTTGTAATCTTCATCATTATCATAAAGAACAATATTGATATTACTATCCTTCGAATGACTTTAATCACTTCGCATTATTTGAATACATCAAAATCCATTAACATGACACATTAGTGAAATGACTCTAAACAATTAATGCCAGAGGATGAATACAGACTAGCTGTGATAGCTAATAAGCAATAAAGCATTCAAACCCTGGCCATTGCCAGGGTGTTACCCATACACTACCATACACACCAATTGTCCCCAGTACAAAGTGACAGTTTTGTACAGAGAGTTAAAAGCAGAGCAAAATCTCAACCCTTACTTTATCTTGAATTTCATGAAACTGATTTATGCTTTCATTTTTGAATTACCTCCAACAAAATTGTATACACACAATTCCGTTATTGCTCATATCAATGTAAGTGTTGTCTCATATATAGTTTTTAGCTATATCAATAATCAAAACTGAAGATTTTTTGTAAAACCTGATATTTGTGCTTTGTGTGTAATTTCATTTCAACTGAATATTAGAAAAGAATCGCAAAGAAAAAAAAATAAGTGCATTCAATTACTATGCCTTTTATATAAAAATAAGACTATGCCTTTGAATAAATGCGACAAGCACATTGATGAAATTCGTCAAAATCCCATAAAAATCAAGGAAGCTTTGCTTCCTTATTTTTTTTTCAAGAAAAATATCTTCAATGCCATTCTGAATATAGATAGGAGTCGATGCCTTGCATAGTATAGTAGTTTAAACACAAATACTTGGCATTTCAGCTTTCTTTCATAAACGTAAGTACCAGAATGCCTCCGTCTCACATCGTTTTGTAGCTATCTGACTGATATCAAATCTTAAAGTTAATAAACCAAGAATGGTATCATGCTGCAATGCTGCGTTTAACTTCGTAAGTTGTTTTATTTATGCATCTATTATCATTTTTTCCTTCTGGTACACGGTCATGGGAACTTGTGAGGTTGTGGAATCAAAAGTTTTTGCCATTTTTACGCAATTCA
This sequence comes from Diadema setosum, assembly GCA_033980235.1. Lineage (NCBI taxonomy): Eukaryota > Metazoa > Echinodermata > Echinoidea > Diadematoida > Diadematidae > Diadema > Diadema setosum. The sequence goes on from CM067070.1 coordinate 31,601,704, forward strand.
GATGAATCATTAGACGATGTGCTTTGAAATTGTGTTTTTTTTTACCTTTCAATCTAACTTTGACTGGTCTTATCTTCTTGACATATCCAGCGGAGATGAAAGAAAGTACACAGCTACACCGCAATTGAATTTCACATTTGTTAAGATTTTTTTTTTTTTTTTTTAGATTCGATGTGATTCTAAACGATCTGCGCTAAAGAAGTTGAATTTTATGTGAAATCGATATAAAGCCAAACAGCTTTAGAGCTTCTTGTATATTGTAGCCATCCGACTCTTCACAAGATTATTGATTGATAACGACCTTACGTCAAGGTATCTTCATCGATTGATAGCTGAGTGGCTTCTTCTCTCAATTCCAAATCTCTGCAACCTCATTGGCTCTCTGGACTTTCAGAAAAAAAAAATGCTCTTAGAAGAGAAATGTGCATATGGACCTACACACACACACACACACACACACACACTCGGACTTGAAAACACATATCGTATCGTTTGCTTGTAGGTGAAGTAGAAAGTGAAGTTGAAGGTAATGGAAAATCGACTGGCCTGTTTGTTTGTATATCCCAGCCCTATTTTCTTGGCAGAAAAAAATGCATCTTGACATTCGACTGTAAATCTATGAGAGGTTTCTGCGTTTCTTTGGATGTCTAATGTAAACAATACACACGAGCATTAATTTTTCTCGAAGGAAGTACTCAACAAGTAGTTTCTGTTCAATTACTCACAGGTAACGATCCCGACGGCCGTTATAAAACATTCATAATTTTGTAATTATGCCCATGTTATTTTCGTAATAAATCAATGTATCCGAATGTATCGAATGTCAAATTGTACTGACAGTACTTCTAGTTTTATTCTGATATTTACTATTAAGAAAATCAGCTGACAGTTTTATTTGTTTATTTAATCATGAATTTATTAATGACAAGAGGACAAATGTAACATTTCATTTTGAAAAGAAATATAATGTATATAAATATGATATGCGATATAATATATATATATATATATATATATATATATATATATTGACCGTGCATCACAAAACAAACAAAAAGTTGCACCCCTTGATTTTACTTGATCTTAAGTGTTGCATATTTTCTGAAAGAATTATTCTTCTTCTACAGTATTCTTAAGTTTGACATTATGAAATGAATGGGAAAGTATATTTTCAGCAATTTTTCTACAACTCTTTTCTTGTTAAGTAGTGAGATCAGGTATGTTTTAGAGGCCTCTGTTTTCATTTCTTGAAAATCCGTTGTATATACTCTTCACTTTCAACTCTAATAACTTCTAATGAAGAATAAGGCTACTGCTTTGGAAGTTAACAATAATCATGGTCAAATATTAGTGAAGCATGCTCAATTTCAGCTTAATATGATTATCCCTTCATTGTTGTTGCCTCAGTGATTTACATCCCGTTTTCTGTCCCATTCATTGCTTGTTTGTAAAGATTAAGCGCTTGAATAGACCCTGTAATTCAGAGCCTCTTTTCTCTGTTTACACTTTTCCAGAGTATGTGCATTCTTTCCAATATTTAGATAGGTTAGAAGAGTTCATTTGAATTGAGTTATACATCATTTTGAAGCTTAGAGTTTGCTCTCTCAGAATCTGTCCTTAACTAAAAATCCATGTCTGGTGACATTTTGTTGGTTTTGTGATGCAGGGTCACATAATGATAAACATCTCAGCGGTATGTCACTTTGATCGTACGATAGACCCCATTCTTTTATAAATGAAGAGCTTGATTACTAGAAAATGAGTTAACTCCACTTTTGTTAACTGTAGTTATTTGCGATTAAACCTGCTAAAAACGGACAAAATGTTAAGAAAATACGGAATATTCGGAATAATGACTAAAGCTCACAAATGAGGTCTCATCGGAAAGAGTTTACTTACCTCTTCTATCTGATTAATGAGTAACTTAAAGTTTGAGGATTTCACTCAACCATCTTTACGATGAAACCGTTATTTTGTTTTGAATTTAGCATTCTACAGCTGTTTTCTCTTTTTCTTTTCTCTTGTTACCTGCTGCACAGGGAACTTCTACCAAATTTTGTTGTATTTTCACTAGTAACATCAAATGCTCGATCACTTTAGCTATTCATTCCATAAAAGTAGATAATACTTAGTGGTCTTTATGCGAAATTCGACTCCCTTTAAAAGGAAAATCATCTTATTTGTTTACTTAAGATGTCATTGTAAAGGAAGAAACACATGTCAATTCATAATATCTTCTCTTGCTACGTGGAACAAAAAACTCAAGGACACGTGTTCGACCGCTATCATGGAATTTGTGTTCTTAGAGACACTTTATCTACTGCTGTTTTCATTATCCAGGCTTGGGAAAAAATCAGAAGGCGGTAGGAAGCTGAATGATAACGTGTTTACAGCTAACGTGAGGGCGCCCTGAAATTTCAACCTGGCTGCAAAATGGAGGCTTGCACTGCAAGTGCAACTTTTAGCAGCAGAACTTGGGGAGGAATATATATTTACTAACGCAGAGCTTGTGACTCTTGGAATAAAATTGAGACGTAGATATAAAATTAAATTGAACATTGTAGCCTTCAACAACCCTGAAAGCGACTGTTTATTCACTTCTCGAAAGAGACGACTTCGTCTGCGTACGTGCAATATTTACAATTACACATGTGCACATAAAAGTTAGGATTTCATGACAACCATCTTTAGAGTGGTGTTGCTACTGTACGTGATCTTCCTACCTTTGTTTATACAGTAACGCAAAATATCATCCATCTACACAGACGGGCTTCGGCACAAAAATCACGCACTACTGGTATTGTTTGTTCTCATGATGTATCGTGTATCTATAGTATCGCGTATACACTTCCATAAAGGTAACTTTCTATATAAGTTATTTGTAGTGAAGCGCCACAGTCAGTGTTATGCTAATCCAGATTGACAGTATGAAAATCCAAGACGACGTTACTGTAACTCTCGGACAAATTCGTATAAATATACATTGTTATTTCCATTCTTTCTTGTTTGACAAGTTTATACATCCACTAACAATCGGGCGTGTAGGAATTCGTTTATACTGTGGCTTTTTTTCAATACCTTGAATACATTAATCAATACATTTTACCTTATCAGCCAAGACATAAAGTGGTATAGTATACTTAATAAGACATAAACAGTATATGATGAGTGCATAACCTTACCAGTGTATGACTTGTAACGCACCATCACACTTTTGTACAGCAGAATTACACTATGAAGTGTCATGTCGAAACTCGAGTTATAAAAACTCTCAAATATACAGTTTGGGCTCTGTGTCTTGTGCAGATATTTGGTTACACAATTGCCCTAATACGTGAAGAAACTATGTAAAATTTATGTAATGTGAAATTTGAATGCCATTTGAGGGGAAATACGGAATGAAAAAAGAAAACAATTTTGATTGAAATTAAACATCCATGTGAAGATTTCATTGCGTGTATCTTGAAATTACTTGCAAGACAAAAAAAAAAACAGGATTAGGCCTTCCAACGAAATGCAATGTTTAATATCAGAAACGTGCCTTTTGTTTATAAAAGCGTTACATTTGCCTTTGGACGTTAGCATACTGAGTATTTTTTTATTTTTTTTACACTTGTATCCCTTTTGATATACCATCTTGTACACTCGTCAACCATTTTAATGCACGGTGTATTATCATTTTTTAATCTTTATGTTTATTTATTTATCATTATGTTTGGGGCACATAGCCTTGATATATTCAGTTACTGCCGCTTACGAGTACAATATTGTCACTGCTTTGGTACTCAAAGCTACACGATTATGCACATTTGCCTGCATTTGCTCAACTATTAATTTCTAAAAAATGTGATAAGCAGAGAAAAACCATCGTGTAAAATTGTTACATTTTCCTTCCCGGTGTAATCCACGATCATCATTCTCTTTTCAAACATAAACATGACATAATCTTTACTGATTTTGAAATACATTTTGTAACTGTAAATTATTATGAAAAGTTCATTCTCTATTTACAAAATTTCCAAATCAATGTTTCTAGACTTTTTGATGCCTAAATATATGTTCCCATTGTGACATGAGGATTTTTTTTTTAAGTTTAATGGAATAATGAAATGATTAGATTAGAAGGTTTAATGTACAAGCAATAATCACACCCACTTGCATAACGCTCTTCGCTACCCAGGTCGGGGTAAACGGGAAGTAATGAAGTTGAATATGACTTTTGTTAGACTTTAGACGGCATGAATGAAAGCGTATTCTAAATGGTTACCTCACGATTGTGTTCCGTAAGGAGCGGAGAGCGTTCACATTAAAGGTAAGGTTTTGATGGGCGATTACGGGGTTGGGTTAAGGTGTGTTGTGGTACGTTACAAACAACATTCTACCTATATGAACGCAACTGTCATTGTGATTTCGCAACTCACTTTTAAAGATTTTGCTATGTAGGAACTTAAATAATTTCATTTTCCAGTTTTGCTTCCTTAAACATACCTATGTCTCACACGTTTCAAAAACCATTGTTGTTCTTGATACCATGAGACAAGCAGGTCATTTGCAACTATGTGCATTTGGTCTGCAGTTGCTGCTTTCCATAATAATCATCTTCCTCTGCTTGCAAGGTATCAAAGTTCAGAGATTACAAATGAATATACTTGATACAGGCTTTCCATTTCAGTATATAAAGCCATTCCATTCCATTTCAATTACATGTCTACATTAAATACAATACAATATACGATTACGATATACCTTCATTATATAATCACAAATGTTATGATCATAAACTTTTCAATTTCTTCTACTCACTAAGTTGTATTCATTTTGATGCTTCATCTGTTTGGTCGAAAAGCGGTGCATTTTTGGCGTCGTTTCTGAATGTGAATGCATCTCGAATAGCAGTGCGAAACTTCGGATATCGCGCCGCGTATATGAATGGATTTGCACACGAGTTAATGAATGTTGCGTAAGTCAAACTGTAGTAGAAGGGACTGAAGAGGTATGACGAATGTGCGCCTGTCATAACTGCGATTAATGTGACTAACTCGTTCGGGCCGACGGTGAAGATGTAGATGAGGACCACAATAAAGGTCAACTTGACTACCCGATTGCGAGCCAGGATGTGAATTGATGGTTGAGTCCCGCCTTTGCCGAAGCGAGACCCGCTCATTTCTCGGGACTGGCGGTGAAGCGACATCGCGGTCAAACCTTGGGTGATGATCATAGTAAGAGATGGGACACCAACCCGGAACAGAAATAGGTAAAAAGCTGTGATTTTCTTTCCGTCGGGTGTCTTTGCATTCCTGCAGATATTGTTGATTACTCTTACGGAGAGGAAGTGGAAGCAGGAGGGAAAACAGAGGACCCAGACCGCGCCGAGGTAGATGAACACATGTCTTTGGGTAAGACGTCGATGTACACGAAGCGGATAGACCACGGCCATAAATCGCTCCAGAGACATTCCGGTCAGAGTGTAGATAGAGGCGTGTATGCACACCCACATTGGATAGCGAGTGAAGATGAAGGAGCAGTAAGCAGATCCCAGGCCTGAGTCTGGAACGGATCTGGCCCGGGGAACCGGCAAGATGAAGATAGATGTCAACAGGTCAGCAAACGCAAGAGCTCCAATAAAGATATCCGGAGCGTGCCGAGTGGAACTATGCTTTAACAATGCCAGTAGAACCAACATGTTTCCAACGATACCGACAAAAGAAAACACTGTGTACAAGATATTAGTCCATGACCACTCGAAGCTCCATACCCAGTGACCCTTCAGTGTATCAGTGGGAAGTTCTGGGGGAAGATCCAGACTCTCTCCTGTTGATTCCATTGCTGACTGGATGTAGTTGTAAATGGTCGTTGGGTTCATACTCACAATATCAGTTGATACTGGGCCTTGGTTGGTTGGTTTTGCCCCATCCAGGTTGACATCAGAATTATTAACGGAATCAAGTTCAGATAGGTCTACCTGTGTCGTCGACGCAGCAGATCTCGTTAAGATGGAGGTAAGACCTACTGTAAAGAGTACGAGGGCGCTTCTCTGCTTCATAGTTCTCATCACTCGGTGACTCTCTGTGCAAACAAATTAATTTAATGATCCATTGAAATACTCATATATGATTTAGCCTTAGTGTAGTTCTCTAGGTTATTGAGTCTCGCTCTCCGAATAAACACTAATTGATGAAATGCAGGTTGTTTCACTAATGTATGTTACAGTGAGGTAGTAAATACACAACTTTAAAAACACACCAATCATCTGCGCTGAGTCATTGCCAAGGAAGAGGAATAACTTGTTTTTCTGGAATCCTTTCATTTTCTATCAGAAGGATGTGTATTGAAATGCATTTTCCTAGCGTAGTGCTTGGTAACCGTTGTTCTTTTTCTGTAGATAATTTAGCTATTGTATTGACTATGATATTTCGAAAATTATTACCATATTTTTCGTCAATTTTGTAATATTCTACTTTATCATATATTCTCTAAAAACTTGGCCTATGGAAACCCTATGGAACGGAATATGATCTTGTGTGACATTACGATCTGTTGCAAAGTAATGCAAATAACATGTATGTCATTTGCGTATAAACACAAAATAGCAAACATCTCTTTTTTTTTGTAAGTAGATGTAATCCAAACAATGTTACGCCGTGATGCCACTGTATAGGGAACAACAAACAAAGTGATACACAAAATCCGTATTTTTGAATCATGAGAAATAAACACCAAGTCCTCGCAACTCGCTTCTACGCTTCTTCAAACATTTATGTAATAACACATATTGTTATACTCACAGTCAACTATTTATTCCTCCAGCTCACAGAACAGGCTCGTCCCAACTAGCTACGAAAGAATTTTGCCGGTCATCAACCATACGCAAAAAGCTGTTTCAGCTATTTTATAAGTTCTTCGTATTCTCTGTTGCGCATGCGCTACCAGTTATTTGCAATCACGTACATTCTAAATTTCCTTCAATAGATTGCTTCTTCTACCAGGATTTGAGATGAATTATCGATTTACATTTTGCCAGAACTTCTTTCTCAAAGACATTGAAGAAAACAAATAACAAAGTCAATGGAAAAACAACCAATGACAAACCTTCAAAGTGCATTACCGCTCTCCCGGCTGTTTTGTAAAGACATAGGTAAAGTCGATTGATGCTATTTCAAAAGCAGACCAAGCCTTATGCAGAAGAATAGAAACTCGGCTATTATCAAAGTTATTTGAAATCTTCATCTACAGCATTTGACGAATGCTGTCTTTATAAAAGCATTATGCTCTTTGGCTGCATTCAAAGTACATTTCGTTTAAAGTCATAATTATCTTTAATAAAGCAAATATACCAATACCGTAGCAAGTTCACAGGCAAATCCCACCTAAACCTTAGTGAGGTTACCCCCCCCCCCAAAAAAAAAAGAAGAAGAGAGAATTATAAGGGACGAATTTATTTCTCTCCGTCTCTTACACCTCTCTCCTCAATACAATTACACTACATAACTCAGGAATACATGGACGAAATTCTCTTACGTAGTGCAGTTTTCGAGGGCAATCTCTCTGTCTCTCTATCTTATTTGTTTTCAATGAAACCTGCTGAAAAGAAGAAAAAAAAAACCAAATGTATTTGGATTATTTTCTAACCAACTTCAGGATTATTCCTTGTTTTGCAAGAAGTGAGCTACTGCTAAAAATGTTTTATTTTGCTCCATCTGATAACAGAATTAATGTGAAATGTTTCAAGATGACGCAGTAGCCATCGAAGTAGGAAAAATGAAAGTATGTGATATTTCATTCACAGGTTCAAGAATACTCCTTCTTATGTGAGGCACCTCTAAAAGTGTTTTATTTTGCTTCATCTAATAACAGAATTACTGTAAATTATTTGAAGAAGATACATAATCCGTAAAACTAGAAAGAAGGAGAGTATGGAATATCTTATTCACAACTTGAAGAATATTCCTTGGTACTGTATGTTTGACATGCATTTTATTGGCATAATTGGAATTTCCTGAATCATGATATAAACAGTGCCCCTTCCATATCTTCATTGAAACCGAAATTGAACTTTTCTCTATTACAATGTTATTACTCTACAAAATTGAACTAGCAGGTTGACATAGGCCTACAATTCTTAAAATCTCAAAAAATTTGCATTGCCATTTTTTGTGCCCCTATTGCCCAAATACACTCATTGTAAAGTGTGTATGTGGGAGAAAATAGGTCTGACACGAACTTTCTTCTCATATGCGCCCTTTGTTCATCAAGATTTCTGAGTACTATCCTCCACCAGGTTTTACGGGGAGAACATAATGTTAATCTAAGGCATGAAGTGACAATATGTAGATGCGATATCGTACACTGAAATGTTATATCATTCTGGCAAATAATAATGTGAGTAATAATCCTTAAATAATTACCTCTTCATGTCATTAGGTGAAGGTGACACTTCAACGCGGAAATGAAATTTAACATCATATCTGTAACATACTTTTTTGAGTATTTTATGATTAAAAAAATAATTTTTCATATTCTGGTATCATACTTCTACAATACAGTGAATATACTTTATAACGACTGTAAATTGTTATCAGATTAAATGAATTGTATTGAAGTTACCGAAGTCAATATCAAAAGTGTACTCCAATTTTCAAAATCGCACATAATAATTGGAACATTGTTCTGAAGTAAGTTTCTTAATCGTAAATATTTTCTCAACTGGTATATCTGGAGAAAATATGTGATATTACATTGGTAGAATCAGAGTAGTGTGCAGTTTATGTTCAACATACTGAGTCATGATCTGTAGACAGAAGTTTAAACATTGCTGTTGTTCATATACAATATCCTTTGACATAGGGCCTACTCTATACAACACATGTTGACACATATGTCAAAAATATGATATGATTTTGCCAGCATCTATTTAAATGTGTATGTCTAATCATAGTATACATAATGACAATGATCAGCTGATGATATGGCATATCATGCCAGCATGCCATCATAATTATACTATAGTGTATGTTTTCTGTGTAGTTCTTGATGAAGGCACTGAAAGACCAAAAGCTTGATGATTAACAAAGGGAACATTTGAGAGCAACGTCCTTTCATGTATAACTGTATACTTATAATATTCGATGCAAGATATTTCGACGTAGACTTTGTTCACACGTCTAGGGCTTGTCAGTTTGATACACAATAACGGTAGACGCCTTTTGTGGAAAACGGGTATATAAGAGTATTTCTATGACATTCTAGTCGTATCGTACAGTGCCTATACATTGACCAGTCTATTTATTTTCCATGATTTTTTTTATTTTTTTTTCTTCTAGTAATTGAATTCGCCATGAAATTCATACACAAGCTAGGTCCTGGAAAAGTGCTTTAACTTTATGTGAAGATGAAAGGGTAATAAAACATATCAATATAAAAGTAATGTTTAAAGTTGTAAAAATGTTTAATGTCATGTGAGCTATTACACTCAAAATTTGCAGTGTTTTAACTCATGAAATATGAAACGTCTTTAATCAAGAATACCCATGTTGCTCACTGGAACTGTAACTACAGTGTGTGATACAAAAGAATGGCATAAGAATCAGCTTTAATAGAAGCTGGATGTTTTGAAAGTGACGGTCGGTGTGAAACTGATATTACAATGTCTGCCATGCCCGCATAGTACTTCCGTATTTATACACAGTTTTCTTCATTGGACAAAATTGCTGTGTACGTTTGATTGACCGTGAGTAAATATTATAATGGATACGTTACTGCTGTTGCACGTAGCTTGGATTGCCGTTTTATGTTTACAACCATGCTATGGTGAGTTTCTTGAAATTTCATTAGTTCTCACTTAGATTTTTTTTTTCTAGACTGCACATGTTATCACTTGAAATATCTACGTTGTGTTTGTAAAGTCTAATTCCCGTTAATGAATAGATACCATTACTTCACAATTCTTTAGTAAACTATATCATCTTTGCTATAATTCAAGAATAAAACGACTAAACTCATATCGATTACCGGTAGGATTATTAGAAAAATTGTACTGGATGATTTTATTTCACCTATGAAGAAAAAAAAAACACACAAACAGAAAAAAAAAAACCCAACACGATAAATACTCAAGGGATTGGTACTTTGACAGGCTAGTTGTTTCAATTCTGCATTTTATCAGAGATTATCATTATTTACTCTTACCTGCCTCGTTTTACTGTCACAGTAAAAATAATTATGCTTTTTCCAATTTTCTCTGTTCGTGCATGACACCACCATAGTTCTCTCGGAAAAATGTTCGGGTCCTGAAATATATCATCCTAACGAGGAAGCTTATATTGAAGAAAACAAAAGAATAACCTGCTGGAACTCTTCGGAATCAGAACCTTCTGCTGTCATCGTGCTGAAAGTTAATCTGATATTCAATGGGGAGACAGTGGAAATCTATCTATATGGGCGTGGTAACGACAATGCTTCTAGGGGAAAGTACAGCATTGTCATATCACATGAGAACAGCAATACTGAGTTTATCATCCGAAATGTGTCAACGAATGACGAGGGACAATATCTTTGTCACATTACTCTCAACACTGGAGAGATGTGTACCTTCACCAACTTAGCAGTTAAAGGTATGTAAAATATGAAAGGGTTTTGCCTCATTGAGAAGGATATGTCATTGTGCTTTCCTTTTCACATGAAATTGTGGGAGGAGAAAATGTTATTAATGGTTACGAAAATCTTTATAACAATATGAAGATGTTGACACTGATTAAAATAACTATGGGGTAATTGCGCGTTCAATCAATATGCTAAAGAACTCCACTTGAATATTGAAAGAGCTAGGTATGATAAAGAATTGATATCAGTGGGTTTTACGTATAGTAAGTAAAAAAACAACAACAAAATCAACAACGACTAAACAACGCCGAACTGATTCATATTCATGAAATTCTTCCGTAGAGATGTTTTCATTGCACCTGATTGACAAATTGCCCTACATCCTCTTAAATATGCATTGAATTGATCAGTGTTTTAGTAGTAGCCATGATAAAAGATCAAGATTCGAGCCTACGATCTCCTAATCTCCGGACAGGCGGCATCTCCACTAGACCACCAAGCTTCCGCCCCCTGTCCGGAGATCAGGAGGTCGTAGTTTCAAATCCTGCTCGAGTACGTACGCCCATGTTTTTTTTTTTTTTTATCATGGCTACTTATAGGGAACTTATTATTTTTTTTCAGATAATGTCATGGAGACAACAACATCGACAGCAAGCCCTACATCTTCAACAATCGTAACAGACTATAGTAAGTAATGTATCTAGTATCAAAAACACCACGATTTGTTTAACATTGCCAAAAAATCTGGTGTTAAACGTAGTAGGTAGCAAAAAGAACATGCTATTGATGAGAATGTTTCAACTATAGGGCAACTTTGGATTCGCTTTGGTCGCACGTCGTATTGCATTTGTTATTTGTTGCAGATGCACGTAGTTGCGTCTATATAGACATGACTGGAATACTAATTACACCATGTCAATTTAAGAAAGATCGAATTCAGATTTTTACTTCCAGAGTGCTATATCTCTGACCAATTCAACATGTAGTCTACCTATTCAATTTCAGGACCAGACAACTGCGAAAAGAAAAGTAGTATTGACTAAAAAAGTCATGCGATTTTATATATTATGGATACATATTGTCGTTTTTGTGAACTTCAATGTATTATGAAGTACGTTAACCTTTAACAACACCCTTTACTTCTTCTTCTTTTTCTCCTCGTCCTCCTCCTCCTTCTTCGTTAAGTCTGCCTCAAAAAACCTTCAATTAGCTGAAAATTCTTGCAAACTGTGTGTGTTCACCGTATTTCACGTTCATTTTAGTCTTATCTACATTATGATACAATTTCTTTACAGATATTTGCAAATATTCCGTCTTAGAAATGCTAGGATTGCTCCGATGTTATTTGCTTTGTTGACGGTATTATTGGTGTGTTGGGTCCACTTCAAGTCAGAAGTATTGATCGCCCTTATAAAGTACTTCATTCAACAGAATCTAGAGGGGCGTTGTTCAGATGAAACACGGGTTGAACCTTTGTCGCCTTTCATCTTTTCTTGAGGATTATCAATACATTGCATTTGACAGTGCTCAAAACCATCATCTATTTTTTTTTTTTAATCCTGCAGTCTCTAACTATGTTCAGGTCTTGTTAAGGCTTTAAAAGCGAATAATCATTGAATATGGAGTGATTCCACTCTCAATACATGTGATAAGGGGTGTAGGACAACTATTCTGGACCCTTCCCCTGACCCTAGATTGCTAATCCTAATCCTTATCGTGAACCTAGTCCTAACCTTACCCAAAATCTAACCCTAAACCTAACCCTAACCCTTACCCAAACTCTAAACCTAAACGTGACCCTAACCCTATTCTTTACCGTAACCTTACCACTAACCAGTACAAACATTTAGCCGGGGGAGGGGGTGGTTTGGAGTTAATGAGAGTTTACCTTTTTTGTTCTTCGTTAACGAATTACATCCAGTGGTGACACCAACTTCAACCATGATTCCATCAATCGATGCTAACGACGGTGAGTCATAAAAATTAAATTCTATAAATTGTTTGAAATCTAAGTTGTTGTGCCTTATACGAGATGCAATGCTTCGAGACTCTGGCTTCAGCGGCCGTGCCCATAGTCAAAACACATTTTACACTCATTGCTTGATCCTTTGGAGGATGCTTTCAGTAGTCAACAACAGTCAGTAATTACTTGTACGTACAAGCAATCCTTAGATTCAATGTGATAAATAGCGTCGTGTTCATGTTCCTTGGTTGTAAATTTATAAAGTAGATAACTTCCTTAAAAATGAATATAACAACGAAAGAATGGTACATTCCATATGTAATGTCAAACTTTATAGCTGAACAATCTCTGTTTTCTAATCCCTAATTTGCAGCGACGTTATCAATGGAACGCGATGTCATTATCAATTGACTTTCATATTACTTCAATGACTTGAAATGCAACGTAAAATGCAAGGCACATGGGACAATTGTTGGTTATCCACGGTCCATTCTGGTCTCCATCTCGTCTTTCTGAAGTCCATATTTGCTTTTCTAGGCCATGGATAAACTCTGCAATGGAACTAGGCATTATAATCAGCAGAAAATCAGAAAGTAGGCCAGGTTGGACTAAAAAGCTGTTGGTCAGCCTGCTCATATCACTTCTTGAATATTTATGTGTGTGTTTGTTTGTTTTTTTGTGTGTGTGTGCGTGCGTGTGTTAATCTATGGTCTGTTCGTGTAGACATGTAAACCTCCTTCTGCAGGGAAGCTATGCCACGTTATTCGTGGGAGAGAAAAAAAAAGTAAAGTAATTTGGATATTACGTGTGCTATTGCAGAAATGGCGAATTGAGAGATGGATCTACAATGAGATTAGAAGAAAAGAAGAATACATAAGTGACGGCTGACTCAGGGGATACATTTTATACATTTATTTTGTATCCCTGAACCACCACCCCCAAAACAAAGGAACAATGAACAACGGATTTATAACCATTTTTAAAAGAAAATAAGGAGGGTTGATTTATAAACTCCTTTCATTGTCATTTGATCAAACACTGTAGATATCTTTCTTGGTTACTCGTATAAAGAAGCGCGACATTTTATAAATAATCATTCCTATTCCACGACATGCCGTCTTTTCCTTTCCGTACAGGTTGCCTTAAAAGAGAAAGCTGCATTGAATACACCATCGCCCTCGTCACCTTGGGCGTTACTTTCGTCTTCCTTGTTATACTCATCGTGGCACTGATTGTCTCTAGGGAAAGGAGAAAGTCTAAGGGTATAACGACTACTTGTTCATATTTTCTGTATCAGTATAGAACACGGACCAGGGAGTTCTTTTGGCAGAGGGGCGGGGGTTTGGGGGGTCAAGGGTGAAACACACCTGCGCTTTAAGAGAAGGAATATGTCAGAGCGGAACCTTCGTTGAGCTATGGGTTCTTTTGTCATCTTATAAATGTATATTCTTCTCTCTCTCTCTTTTTTTTTTTACCTTAAAAGTGTCGGGGAAGGGGGACTACAGTTACCTTGTAGGCCCTACTGCTCTGCAGGTGATTTGCACACAAATGAAATTCGTTCACCCTCTTCCTGCCTCTAAACAGTTACACTTGGGATTCATTATGGAATCACACAGTCAGTTTCAGACTTTATCTCAATCAACGAGAGTAGTTCTGGAAGTGAAAAAGTGGCCCTCGTTAAATTAAACAAAATTTTCATTTTCCTAATGAGCAGTCAAACTGCTCTACTTATGAAGGTGGCCCCCTGTATTTCTAATGTAAGACATAAAACAATTATTCTTTTTTTTCTCCCAAAAACTCCTTTAATCGAAGAGCATTCTATCGTATAAAGATTTGCCTAATAGTATGTTTTTCTTTACTATCATAAGCGGTTGTACTCGATATTGCTTATTCAAAACAATTCATGCAATTCCTGATATTCTGTAAAATTATGTTACTTTGCATACATTGTATTGAACACGGAATGCAAAAACAAATTGAACTGAATTGAACTGAATTGAAGCTAAACATAATCATGAACATTCGACTCGGCAAGCCCTTACGCTGAATTGTGTAGCGCCATCTCGTGTTCGTAAGATTTACTGTTTCAAACACATTTGCTGCAACTCCCGGTTTTATGCCAGCCACACTTTTTTTTTCCAATCGGCAATAAATTAAGCGCCATAAGGCCACATTTTTGCAATCATTTATTAACGGCACCCAAAGCCAATTCAGCACAGTAATGACGATATTAACGTAAATATAGTTATAATGGTAAATATCAAATGAATAAAACGGGGAATTTCGTCATTCATTATCTGTACAAGAAGTGGTCTGTTGTATCTTCCCTACAGAATGGTATGAATTATAATTGCAAAAAAGGGAGAAAAATCCGTAGGTACAAGTCTTTAATGGAATGCAAATGGAGTGAACAAACTTTGACTGAAGTATTTCTGCATAAAATGAAAAAAAGTTAAACTTACAATTCTACACTGATCATAAACGGTATTCGAGTTACAAGTAACACTGGAGACCCCCGTGATAATTACAAAAGAATTCATGAAGGTTTTTCTTTTTTCCGCTTCACTGCTACACAAGCTTCTTTCACAAACCTCTCTGCTGATAATCTAGATACAGCGCTGTAAACAGAGGTGAAAATAATATAATTCAACCAAGTGACATCTTTCACCCTTGTACCCAAGGTTGCGAAATACATGATCATAAAAAAAAAAATGATCGCAAGGTTTGCACGTTGTTTACCAGATCTAACTTCAGTTTTCAAAAATATGGATTCTGTTTTTACTGTGTTCGCATACACCAAAGCGTACTTTTTAACAATATGTGACCCTGCACCACAAAACAAACAAAAAAGTTGCCAGACATGAATTTTTAGTTAAGACCACATTCTGAAAGAGCAGACTTTAAGCTTTAAAATGATGTATAACTCAAGTCAAATGGACTCTCCTAACCTATCTAAATATTGGAAAGAAAGCGCAAACTCAGGAAAAGTGTGAGCTGAGAAAAGAGACTCTGAAGTACAGTGTCTAGTCAAGCGCTTAATCTTTACCAAACCGTGCTGGTTTTGGATGAATGGGACAAAAAAACAGGGAGTAAACCACCCGAGTAACAACAATGAAGGAATTAATTAAACTGAAATTAAGCATGCCTCATTAACAAATTCTCTCCATAATCAATGCCAACTTTCAAAGCAGTAGCGCTATCTTTTCAAAAGTTATTAGAGTTCAAAGTGAAGAGTGTGTACAAGGTTTTTCAGAAATGAAAAAGGGACTCTACAGACACACCTAATCACACTATTCTACCAAAAATGTTCGAGATAAACTGCCAAAAAACACACTTTACCGCCCGTTTTATGATCCCAAAATTTAGCATAATGTAAAAGAAGACTTGCTCTTTCAGCAAATATGAAAAAGTCAAGATCGGCTAGGTTGACCCATTTCACTTTATTTTCAGTCCTCACGCAAAATCAGTGTGTGCGACTTTTTGTTCGTTTTGTGGTGCATGGTCACACATGTCGTTTACAGAGCCCGCGTGACACATGATCATACGATGTTAATAGAACAGTTATAAGATATCGCCAACAAAGGATTTTCCATTGATATTACCGAATATCATGGACACAAAATTCATGATTTTCTGATTAAAACTATAGAATCTTCTGGATATACATATTTGTTTACTTCTTGTGTTTTAGTCGTCCAAGTCGATTACAAAGTACCGCAATTGAACTCTTTTGACCATATTTTTCACTGATATCTTCATTCAACACTTCATCTGCAAACCCAACACCAACCAAAGTACCATCCTGCGAGCGAGAACAACAGACGTCATCAGGGGGAGGAAATGATGGACTCAGTGTCATAACATCTCCTCTTAATATCGAAGGAAAAGCCATCATGGTAAGTTTGAACATGAGCTGATTATTGAGTTCAAGATGATTAAGTACAAAATACATAAAGCCGCAAAAGCGTATCAAAAACTCTAATCGGCCTTACCAACCCACTATTTCACGCTGAATGAGATTTGACCTTGTGGACTATGTAATAACTTTGGTTTAGTTCTGCAAAATATGATTCAAACATTACATTGAAACAGCGTCTATCAGACCCTAGATGCAACTGCATGTATGATGTAAACCACATTCTACACGTCGTAGAGAAGAGAAAGAGAAAGAGAAAGAGAGAGAGAGAGAGAGAGAGAGGGAGAGAGAGAGAGGGGGTGGGGGACATGACCCCTTGAATAAACATTCATTATATTAGTCTTGAAAAGAGTGAGCTTTAAAACAAGAAACTGTACTTCTTTTTTTTTTTGCAGGATTCTCCTGAAAAGAACATTTCAGAGGGTTACATGCCTTTGAAGCTCTTTCCTCGGCAGCCATCTCCGATAAGACAAACTGAGGACACTGTGGGAACGAGTGACAGGAGATCCATGACTCATGATAAACAGACAGAAACCCATGTCTATGAACTCGAAAGTGATCATGCGTACATCAACGTATCCCATCCAGCAGAGCGGTCATACGCCAATAGAATAGGTGCCGGGTGTCTACGAGAAAACTCTGGTTAAATCATATTTTCCTTCTTTCCATTACTCTCTCCAAAACGAATACAAGAAGCGCAGTCTTTCTTGTCTTTAGCTCTCTGTTTTTCTGCCTGTCTGTCTTTCTCTCTGTGTATAAATATATATATATATATATATATATATATATATATACTATATATATATATATATATATATATATATATATACACGGGAAAGCTTCTTGTACGACGATACAAGAAATATAAGTGATTGTACTCTAGT
>CM067070.1:31619265-31696765 GCA_033980235.1 Diadema setosum
AGAGACATTGGATTGCAACAAATTTGATGTCATACGAAGGAGAGCAAAACTTCCTAAAAGTTGATACCACTTTAGCTGTGTATTGTGATAAATTGGGGGGGGGGGGGTGTTGTTTGCTTCTCTTTTTTTTTGGGGGGGGATCAATATTTGTATATTCTGTTGAAAAAAGGAAAAAATGTAAAAATGCATGATTTAGTATTTATCAAAGAAGAACTGAAGAATTATTTTGAAACCTGCGACTGAGATTGAGATTTACTGAGATTGAGACATAATTGATATTTCTGGAATCACAGGCAATATCATACACTGTTGACAAGTTAGCATCTAAAACTTGAAAAAAAAAATTATATTCATGCATTACAAATTTTGCATACAATGTGTTTACATGGTCATATGTAATACTGTAATGGTCTAGTGACTTGCAAGTACCTGCATGCAAACTAACGTTTCATGCCAAGTGGTAAGTGACGCTGGTCGCTATTACTGTAGCATTTCATCATAGTAGATTGTTCTGAGGCAGATAAGATTGAACAGAAAGTATTTTCCAAAAAGAGATAGGAGCTTGGAATTTGGCACAAATTTTTCCAATGTGTAATAATTAGCGATAAAAACAGTATCCACACAAAATTCAAGATGGCGGTAATTAATCGAGGTTGTCGTTCAAGGCATTATTTCCCATTAGTGCACGTAAAACAAAAACCCAGCTTTACTTAATTCCTCAAGCTAGTTCTAAACTGTGAGTTCGGGATAGAACAACAGTAATGTACAAACTTAAATCAGTATATTTAATGCTAAACATTGTTAGATGTACTATTAAATAGATCTGATAAGAATGTTTTTTTTTTTAATATAATTCAAATTCAAATTCAAATTCAAATACTAAATTGTTAACAGTTATCATGGTTATGGTTTCTTAAAAAGAATTGGTGATATCTCCGTATGTTTTAAGCTTTATTATGATTTTTTTACATGGGAGAATGCTTTGTACTACAACTAACCTGCACATATAAATCGAATGTGATATCTCTCCCAATGGCAAACAATACCTTAAGTGTGTTGCGTCAAAGTTAAATCTCAACTTATAACTTATAACTTGCTATATGTTTTTAATCTTCTTATCTTTCTGTCTATTACATGTTTCTATACATCCGAACGATATTGTACTAGTGTAACCCATATTGAGGGTCTTTTTTTTTTTGGGGGGGGGGGGGGGTTGAGCTCATTCCAGTGTTTGGTTTAAGGCCCAATCTTTGATGAAAAAAAAATGCTTCTGTATCAAAGATATTATACGCTTTTTTACTTGTATGTTACTCTGCTGTTGTAGAAACGTGAATGATGATGGTATATGTGTAATAATGTCTGATCAGTAGATGTCCTTGAAAGCCCTTCTGATCCGAACCCCCCCCCCCCCCCAAAAAAAAAAAAAAAAAAAAATCCGACATGGCGGCAATTTCTCAACTTTCACAACTTAAATGTGTTGTGCGAAAGTACTTTTCAGTATATTGTTCGAATAAAATTTTCCAAATTGATTATTCGTGCTGTATACATTTACAAATAAGCGTGCTGAAACTGTATTTACTGTTATCAGATTTTTCTTACAATGTTTTTGGGCTGATTTCATGTGGGTTATAGTGTCACAATTGATCTGAACTTATGCCATTGGTATAAAGATGCTTTCCCATATTAGATATCAGGATCACTCGAGAGTGAAAATATTCATTTTCATTTATTTTAGAGTGACCTCGGGATCACTCGAAGAGTGACGAGTGATCCCTATTCAAAGGCAGGGCTCGACACTAACGTTGGTCCAGTGGCCCGGGGCCACCAAAAACGCACGTCGGGCCACCAAAATGTCAGAAATGAAGAATTTGGTGGCCTGATCGGGCCACCAAAAATAAAAGTTAGTGTGGAGCCCTGCCTAAGGTCACTCTAAAATGAGTGAAAATGAACATTTCCACTCAAAAGTCACTCCAATTTCACTCTAAATTCACCGTTTTCTGTTATTCACTCCTCACATCAAAAGTAAAAACTTCCCCTCGATTTGTTTTTTTCTTTTTCGGAGTGTAGAATATCACTGGTTTTAAAAATGTGTCCATAACAACCTAAGACGGATTAAGATATCACAACAGACAAAATTGTATCAAAATCGAAATAATACATTTAATTTGGCGCAATACACTATGTCAACTTTGATGGCTGTCATCTTGATTTTTTTTTTTTAGCGGTTGATCTCAATTGTGTCTTAAACTATCTATAACAAGATTGGTGCCAAGTTTCAAGCTATTACCTCTATTTGAAATTTTGTTTGCTTCATCTCATCTGCTTCAGAACAATCTACTTTGAAATAATAGCGATCAGTATCACCTGAGCTACCACTTGATATGAAAAGTTAGTTTGCAGGCACAAACCCTTGTTTGTCAAAGAAAAAGTCTGCATTTGCCAAGCCTACTACACGCACTACTGGCGCTGCTACCAGCGCCAGTGCTGCCCCCCCAAGGAAAAACGCAGTATCTACATCCAGCTCCATTTCTAAACAACCGAGATATTCACCATTTTATCTTTTAGCCAAAGCCCCTGGAAAATATACTCTTTGAAAAATTCCTTCATTGTGGAATTTTAGTCTATCTAGCTACCAATTTTCCTGGAAAATATCGTTTTGTGTTTTTGTTTTGTTTTTCAGTTATTGATGAAAATGTAGATACTTTGGGGAAACCCCACGCAATTGACTGATTTCCCCAAGGAAAAACGCAGTATCTACAATGGAACGAATTTCCCCAAGGAAAAACGCAGTATCTACAGCGGAATGACTAGGATTAATCTTCTGCCATAATTATGTATGCATGTATACATCATTGTTCAAGTATTCTCTGGCCCTGGGGGATGCATCCTCCACCCCCCCCCCCCCCCCATTTATCCCCTGATTACAGAGTAGGCTTCATAAGATTATTAAATAACAGATCGTTCTTGGAACGTTTTGCTTAAAAGTGTATCCCAGACCGATCTTGCTGTAGGCCTAACGTTATGTCGATACGTGTTTAATATGAAGCTTGCCAGGGCTGTAATGTGATGCTACATGGCCTAGCCGCTAACTAGCATCTAGAATACTAGATCTAGATCTGTACAGTCTAGGTTACAGTCTGTCTAGACCAAAATAAATCTAAATCGGATGTCTGGACCTAGATCAATCTAGACTAGGTCTAGTTTTTATATCGTTTATTCTAAGCTGGCTACGTAGCAGGCTACACGAGTCTACCGCCTCAGGCTATGCATGCACGATGCTCACAGAAAAAAAAAAAATAGCCTAACGTTAGAACTGCAGAAGGTTTAAGCCCTACACGAGCCAGGACTCTTTGATTAGAAAAAAAAAATACATCTAGAACCGGTCTAGAATGAAGTGACATCCGCTCTCTAGGCCTATTCCTTCTGGATTGAACCTAAGTTTAACGTCATGTAAATTTGTAATGTAGGTACCTAGGCCTAACTTTTTTTACTTGTAGGCCCTAAGTTATGTAGCATGCAGCATGGGATCATGCATGCATTTTACGCAACCCAGTCTCACTAACCGGTTAGGGTCTTGATACTGTCTAGGCCTAGATCCGATAAGAATTAAAATACAACTTATTCTTAACTTTCTCTTTTTCGTCCATTTACCGTGGGTACCTATTTTTCCCATGGACCCTAATCTATAGTATTGTTAACTCTGTAATTTTAAGACATAGGCCCAAGTATGGTATGGTAGATTGAACATTGACACTTCACTAGACTTAGGATTCTAAAAAGTGGTTAAGTTTTAGACTTCTTACTACAGGCCTGCCCTAGAGTAGGCCTATTCAAGTCCTACACTATATCTTTCTTTAGACTTTCGGAATACGGACCCTGGAAGTTCTGATTAACGTTAAGTCTAACATTAGAAAAGAGACGCAAGACTCAAACGTTAGGCATAGCCTACTGTCTAGACAAGTCTAAAAGACTTAGACTTAGATCTAAGGGAGGGTGTAAAATGTTACATAACCTGACGTTTATCCGATACAACAGAAATAGATCTATTGCCTTTCGAAGAAACTTTCGGATTCGGAGCCTGAGGAATTTTGACAAGGGTCTAGGCCTAACAAAGTTACTTCACAACAAGTTATAGTACGGATAATGTTCATCATTGAGGTAGAATATGAAAGAATAAAGCTGATCGTTTATCACACGAAGCGAAGTAAACACAAATGTATGCATTTGCGTTTACCTCGCTTCGTGTGACAAACATGCATTGTGTTTACTTCGCTTCGTGTGACAAACAATCAGCTTTATTCTTTCAATATTGAAATAGTTTTTAATAACTTACTCATTATCTGCAGATAAATTTTTCTTGAGGGCTAGGCTCACGAGTAATTTTCCCCACGACAACATTTTGTTTTATTCCAAGTACACACTCCCACTGTATGCTGACTAGCCGGGCCCTGTGCTGACTGCTGCACAGCATCAGTGCAGCTAGCTGCAAGCTGTCAGTGTTGTGTTGTATTGTTTAATGTGCACTCGGTTAGTCTTAATCACACACTGTGTTTTATATTAGGATCACGATCTCATCAAAATATTTACTAATCAGTATTGTTTCGGTTAGATATTTTGAACATTATGTCTTATTATTGAGCAAGTATATCTAAAGAAAGTAATTTACGTTCAAATTACAGAACAACCGGCAAAGTATTCACATATATAAATAACAGTGTCTGGTAATTAAGACTAGCTTTGTAGATACTGCGTTTTTCCTTGGGGAAATATTCATCATGTAGATACTGCGTTTTTCCTTGGGGAAAGTGCAAGTTGAGTGTAGATACTGCGTTTGGCAGTTACGGAAAAGTGGCTTTCTAAACATTTTTTCAAAAATCTGAATATGTCATATGAAGAAGGATTGCCCACTGACTATATTTATGCAAAAAAGTGAAAATCGCCAAAAATGTTAGATACTGCGTTTTTCCTTGGGGGGGCAGTGTGCCAGTGGTGCGTGTAGTAGTCTTGGCGCGCGCAGTCTTTTGTTTATGACCAACAAGGTCTTGGTCACAACTAAAGTGGCCATTCTTACGTAGTGAGTTTTCAAGTTTGAGACATTATAACGCCTGAACCAAAAATGGTACTGACCCCTAATTTTCTCCAAATATTAATTACATGTCAAACATAATTCTTGAGACGTTTCAAGATAATCCTTCAGTCTTTCTTTGATTTATGATGTATCAAGCATTTTCATGATTTTCCTTTTTTCAGAAAAATATCAAAAAATGAGTGTTTTTTCCTTAAAATCTCAATCCAGTTATCACAATAACCCACAAAAATGGTATCAACTTCTAGACAATTTTATTTTCTTTCATATGACATCACATTTGTTGACATTTGATGTTTCTATCAAATTCTATCATTTAAATAACAAATTCAGTAAATATGGCGGCCATCTTGGACGCCATCTTGGATTTGGAGGCTTTCGCAACAAATTTTTTGAGGTAGACCAGTAGAATGTTGTTTGTTACAATAAAAACTTGAAAATAAGCATGGTCTACTTAGTTTGTAGAGAGAGTGCAACTCGACCTCTGTTTTTAGCTTTTGCCCCCCCCCCCCCCCCGGTTAAAAGGTACATAATACTCTAAAACCCCCTTTTTTTAAACAGCAGGAGAACAAATCCGGATAGAATAGACTCTGATCTTTTTATCAAACCCACTTTTCTGAGCATTTTAACACAAAGAAACATGAATTTAGGCCACCGAAGCAGGTACCCTTGTCTTCATTTTGGGAACCTGGTAAACCAGGTTCCCGTATATCAGTTGCTCCCACGGGAACCTGGTAAACCAGGTTCCCGTAAGGAACGGGTTAGTAATTTAGAATACTGATTGTAAGAGGAACTGATACTGAACTGTGTAACGGTGAATTGTATCAACGAGAAAATGAGACCAGCAATCTGTTTCTGTTAAAACATGTCTGTTACATCTAAAAGATATGACACAAAAATAGGAAGACAAGACATGCTCTGATTGTGATGCTTATTTTAGAGACTTACGTTACGAAATTCTGTTGGTAATTACTAGGGAAATATTATATTAAAATAAAAGCTATTCAAAGCTTGATATGCAGCAGGTATGATTTTAGGTACATTGAGAAAGCAACCGTTTATGTAGCAGCTCTTCTCTGGAGCTGGAAAAAGCAACTGTAACAGTGTAACCGACTATATATACAGATCTAGAGTATCTATACTATCGTATATTAAGGTTTGTGGGAAGCGGTTGTCAAAATAATATTTGTACTTCTAAAACTTTCATCATGATTAGTATTGAGAAGTCTTGAAGATGTGGTCTATTCACCATGACTCTTTTTGTCACAGTATTGATAAAAGCCACACATTTATCTCACTGTTCCTAATTAATGGAACAGTGGTAATAATCCACACGGACGATACAGTACCCAAGCAGGCCTACACACTGGGAACCAAACCAAAACAAAATCACAAATAACAACTCTATAGTACAATATCTTTAATATAAACACACTATTCAATAGTAAATCCATAATACACATGTCCATTTCTGTCTTCTTTTGATAATTTAAAGTAACACTTACTTGACACAAGGTACTTTAATACACAATGATTTCATTAACTGATTGAATGGTTCCTGCATTGTCACTGTGTTGGTATATTGTAGAATGTACACGCACATACATTGCTTACACATTAATTTTGTCTCCAATGGATTTAAAATGTGTAACAAAGTGTAGAAGCCATACAATAGACGTGTCCCGCTACAACAAAAGGATCCTGAAGTCGCTTACAGCTGAGCCGAGAAAATCGAGTTTGAAGTCAGATCACCAAAATAGGTCAAAACAATCAGATTTCTCCGTTTTGGCATAATTTTGTAGACCAATGTTTTGTCGGCCGAAATCTCGAAGTTAAATGATCAAAAGAAAGACAAGAAATCAGCGTTTTTCTGGGTCATGATTTTCCGACTTTCAACGTAACAGAAATGTGTCCGAAGATTTAGCGCCGCAGCTGGTCTCTGCCCCTAGCAACGATGGAGTGATCTTATTGGTTAGTGCGTGTGATCCTGATTACTGATTGGGCGTGAGTAGACTGCTGGCGCTAAGCTTGAATGAACATCGCGGAGGTCGCTAGAAGCATACATTCTATTGTCAAGAGGTGAAAAGTGTCTCGCCTCCCCTTGATCATGACAGCGTCGGAAGGAAAACTTTGAAGGCGTTTTTCTCGAAACTCTCAATTCCTCAACCACTTGGCATGCAGTAATAAAATCATCGATATCTCCGCAGCCGTGCATTATTTATGAGTTGTGCTACATGAAATTAAAGTAGAAGAGTAAGGGAATAATGTAATGCCATTTTCAGAAAATTGTACTCCCCGACTTGCGGATCCTTTTGTTGTAGCGGGTCACCAATGATATAGAAGGGAATATAAAAAAAAACCCAACAAATGGAATTAATGCTAGATTAAGTATGTCAGGGCTCATTTAAGTTTGTTACCTTGATTTTTCTTTTGAATTTCACTTGAATATCAGTAATAGTACATACAATTTTTATAATAGTATTTGACCTTCTTTCCCCGAAATGATTAATAATGATAAGTATTAAAACATGTAACAAACCAACGACGTTATTAAAGATGTTGTCTAAAAAGAAAATGCTGTAAACAACATCTTTTTTTATATTATTGTTTTCTACTATAAGAAAACGAAAATCTTTCACAATCATAATGGAACTTGACATCTGTCTGCCCTCTATAAGTTTTAGATGTCCTAAATTGACATTTATGAATATGAAGATATATCTTCTGTTGTAATGCTTCAAACTTTGACTGTAGATTAACATGTGATATTTTGATAATATACCAAATCGACCTGTAATAAAATTACTGCCTTCTTTTCACTCTATTTCTTTTGAGAAATGCAAATCATACTACCTTATTCAACCTTGGAAGGAATTCACAAATTATGATAATAAAACACACGATAGAACTCACCTTTAAAGAAGCAAATTTTTTAAATGTGTATTCTTTACGTACTATTGAAGATTAACATCAAATCTCTATCAAACGGAGCCTGTATATTCTTTTCTCTGTGGAATATATTGTCATATATCAAGTGACAAAGTTTGTTTCCTTAAAAATATTTCTTGTGAAAAAAGTGACATCTTTGCAGTGTGTTGGTTTTGATTGTGGAATACTAGAAGTATTTACACTGAAAGTACTAAAAAACCGAACTCTTCTACAGATATGTTTATATTCGCAATGATAAGGATATTCCGGCCAAAAAAAAATCTGGGCAGGCTAACCAGTGAGTGTCCGCAAAGAACACTTATTTGTAGACAAGTCAAGAGTGTTGTACCTTTACGCGAAGATGAGAGGGTAATAGAACACAAGCTGCTATGAATGTTCAAATTGTAAATTGTGATGTGGGCACTTGCGCACAAAATTCGCAGTGCTTTATATGAAAAAATATGAAAGGTCTAGAACTAAGAATACTCATGTTGATCACTGAAACTGTAACTAAAGTGTGTGACACAAAATAATGACATAAAAATGAGCTTTACTAGTAGCTGGTTGTTTTGAAAGTGAAGGTCGGTGTAAAGCTGATAGTACAATGTCTGCTATATCCGCACAGCACTTCCCTATTTATTATACATAGTTTTCTTCTCCGGACAAGTTTGCTGTGTACGTTTTATTGACCGTTAGTAAACATTATAATGGATACGTTACTGCAGTTGCACGTCGCTTGGATTGCCGTTATATCTTTACAACCTAGCTATGGTGAGTTTCTTTAATTTTATTTGTTCTCACTTGGATTTTGTTTTCTAGACCACACACGCGTTATCACTGGGAATATGTACGAAGTGTTGTATTACTCCCGTTGAGGAATGAATGTCATTAGTTTACAATTGAAGACTTTGTACACAAAAACCGATAAGTCCATTTTTGAAGATTTTGAAGTACGGTCTCTGTCATAAAGTACAAAATAATACCTTTTAAATGATATATTGGTAACTACATAATATGATAAAGGTACATTTTTGATGTTATGATCAAAACAAGCAAAATTTTTCTTATTATTCTCTTTATTTTTCTTGACCTTTAATCGCAAATATCTCCAATTGGCAAATATGGACTTATCGGTTTTTGCAAACAAACTCTTCAATTCTATTCTATACTATACTATCTTTACGAAAATTTCAGACTAAAAACGACTTAACTCATATCGATTACCGGTAGGATGATAAGAAAAATCGTAGCGGATAATTTTATTTCGAATACGAAGGAAAAGAAAGAAAGAAAGAAAAAAACATCCATCGTTATAGTACTCGCCAGAGTAACCTCATCCATCCTCAGCCATATGCAAGAACACAAACTACCTTAAATTCATTCAGGATAGTCTGTGTTAAAGAGTGGAATAAGTTGCCCCGTAATATAAGAACGACCCAAGTCCATGGAAGACCATTTCTAGTAAACTAAAAAGAACTTCATATCTTTTTTGTTTGTCCAATAATTATTCTATTTAACTGTGATGGGAAGGCAACATTGTATATACAAATTAGAGCATATATTATTATGACAATTAACATTAACATTGATTGTGGAGAGGCCATTTTGTGTGATGGACTTGGGTCGTTCTTTGATTCATATGGACTTGGGTCGTTCTTTGATTCATATACATGATATTCTGCTATAGAGATGAGAGAAGGACGAGAGAGGGCGCTATAATATGAATGTAAGAATGACCGAAGTCCTTCATTCTTACATTCATATAAGATTTAAGTCATTTATTTCAGGCACTTCCGGGGGTAATTAGGATTTATCATTTATACACAAGATGAGTCCATGCATAAGCTACAATTTCCCATGTCAAACTGAATTTGGCCAAAAATTGGACTTGGGTCGTTCTTATATTCATATACTCAATTAATTCCACTACGCTGTCTCGATTCAAAATTTTTTGTAAAAGACACCTCTTCGACAGATTGAAATTAGGTACATGAATGTAGAAAATGAGATGAGGTAGCCATGTGTGAAGTGTGCATGCATGTGTGTATGCGTGTGTATGTGTGAGTGTGTGTGTGCTGTGTTGTGTATGGGGGAGGTGATATATGTGTACTTGTCTGCATTTATTATGTTGTATAATTTGTACATGTTATGTTATATTCCATGTAAATATGTTACACCTTGCCATATACTGTAGTGTATTGTGTAAAGGGGCCCCAACCACAAGCTGCGCTTCACTGGGGTCCCAAACCTATCATTCTGAATTGTTGCAGTTATGTTTTTTATTTTTGTTGTGTTTGATTTGGTTTGAATAAACTGAACTGAAACTGAAACGATCAAACTCACGGAGATTGGTACTTTGACAGCGTAGCTATGCTTTTTTATAAGATATTGTTATTATTACTTTTGTCTGCATCGTTTGCTGTCATAGTAAAAATATTCTTTTCCCATTTTCTCTCCTTGTGCACGACACCATCAAGTAGTTATCTCGAGAAAATGTTCGGGTCGTGAAATATACCATCCTAACGAGGAAGCTTTAACTGGGGACAATAAAACTATCACCTGCTGGAACTCTACCGATTCGGAACGTACTGCTGTTATCGTGCTGGTCATCGATGTGATATTCAATGGTGAGACATTGGAAACCTATCTATATGGGCGTGATGACGACTATGATTCCAAGGGAAAGTACAGCATTAAATCACATAAGAAAAGCCATGTTGGGTTTATTATTCGGAATGTGTCATCGAATGACCAGGGACAATATCTTTGTCGCATTGATTTCTACACTGGACAGAAGTGTTTCTTCACCAACTTGACAGTGAAAGGTATGTAGATATGAATTGATTTTTACCTCTTTGAGATGGATATCGGCCATTCTGCTAATACAAAAAATCATTAACTATTAATTTTTCTTATCAAATCGTGGAATAAGTATAACTTTGAAATGAAAATCTAAATAGAGAGAAAAATAATGAAAAAAGAAATCAGATTATGATACCGAAGATGCTTACATTAATGAGTAGTTATTGGGGGGGGGGGGGGGGGGGGCAATGTGGTCTTGGTATACAAGAACCTTTCCACCATGTATAGTGGCACTTAAAGACCTCTACATCTTATTGCCGCCTCGGTAACTTGAATCGAGTCCGCGCTAAGTGTACATTTAACCGATATGATGAAGAACTCCAATTAAACATTCGAAGACCTTTATAGCAACATGTGTGTCTCAAAGTGTAATGATGTATTGGGATCATTACCTTTTATCTATACAAAGTAAAATACCTAAACCAACGCCTCCCCCCCCCCCCCCTCCCAGATCTACCACTGCTACAGGAGGGTATAGCCTAAAGTCAATGTTCTTATCTGACAGGAAGTGACAGTTTACAAGAGCTCTCGTGTGTGTGACTGGTAACAGCTATGTGCTTTTTTTTTTTCCTAGAAAATGCCATATGGACGACAACATCGACTGCATACACACTTTCAACATTCGTAACAGACCATAGTAAGTAATGTATCTAGTGTCAAAACCACCGCCATTTGCCTAACACTGCCAGACAATCCGGCGTTTAATTTAGAATGTAGAATAGTACGTAGCAACTATAGGGTGACTTCGGATTCTAATCGGTCGCATGTCGTATTACATTTGGTATTTCTTGCTGTACTCCTTTCTATTAATCTTAGTGGCTTTCTTTCTTTATGTAATTCCATGTGTTTATATACCAATTACACCATGTCAATAAAAAAAAAAATCAAATTCAAATGTTTACTTCCGGAGTGCTATATCTATAGCTTGTTAAAGATGTAGTCTGCCTATTCAATTTCGGAGCCAGACAACTGCTAAAAGAAGAGTAATATGGACTTTAAAATGCGTGATAATATTTTATATACATTACTATAGATTGTTATTTTTGTGAATTCCAGTGTACTATGAAATAGTAAAAGGGATTATACAGTTTTGGTTGAGACCTAACTTCAGGTTTCCACACTTTTTTTGGTGACATAATGAAAGATCTCTTATGGAATATGAAGGAGAATGCAAG
Source organism: Diadema setosum (assembly GCA_033980235.1). NCBI lineage: Eukaryota > Metazoa > Echinodermata > Echinoidea > Diadematoida > Diadematidae > Diadema > Diadema setosum. The sequence goes on from CM067070.1 coordinate 31,631,317, forward strand.
GGCAGGGAAGACATGAGGAGAAGGAGTAATGCAAGGGATTCAACGTTTACCTGATGAAAATTAGTTCAATAATGGCTGAGATATCCAAAACAGAGTAATTCTAATAAAAGGTGGGTACCACCCTCTATTAGGATCGCATTAGTTCTGCTTTGTTTTTGGATGTCTCAGCCATTCCAAAACCGATTTTCATCTGATAAACTTTGAATTCATGTAAGAATGGTATGCCCTATATTATTCTATTAGTGGTTTCTTGGTGCCTCACAAAAAAGTTAAAAGCCTAATCCTCATCTCCACCAATAGTAAACCATACCATAAACTATTAATGCCACCCTCTTCTTGTTTTTCTTCTCCTACTCCTCCTTCTGGTTAATTTTGTCTCCTTTAATTACTTAAAAATTCTTGCAGACTGTGTGTCTTCAGGTAATTTACGTCAATTCTAATTCTTTTGACATTATGAAACAATTTATTTACAGATATTTCCAGAGATTCTGTCTTGGAAATGCAAGGACTTACTGTGCTTTGTTGATAGTAGTTCACGTGTTGGGTCCACTTCAGATCAGAAGTGATGGTTCCACTCAAGTACTTTACGCATTCAACAGATATGAGAGGGGCGTAATGGTTGTGAGATATACTTGTTGAACCTTTCATCTTTTCTTAGAGATTGTCAATACCTTGGTTTTGTCAGTGCTCAAAACCATCATCTATTGTTTTTTTTTTTTTCATCCCAGTCTCCAATCCTGTTTAGGTCTTGTTGAAAGTTTAAAGCGAATAATCATTGAATTTGGAGGTTGTAACTTTGAATACGTTTTCGTTTGTTTCTTACCTTACCAATAATTGCATCCAGTGGCGACAACAATTTCAACTATGTTTCCATCTATCGATGTAAACGACGGTAAGTCATGAAAATCTGAATTCATGAAATAAAAAAGATTAATATCTGAGTTGTTATGGTTTACGGGATTCAAAGGTTCTAGCCCCTGACTATAGCTGCTGTGCCTATATTCAAGGTTCATTACTCTCATTGCATTAGGCTAGTTCTTTGGAGGGTGCTTCGGTAGTCAATGCCGTGATTGCTCGTAAAAGCAATTCGTTGCTTTTGTTTAAGAATCTCACGTGAAAAACAAACACTATCTATCTGATCCATGTTCCTTATCGGTGACTTTATATCTCTTCAAATCTATTTAATCTCTGATATATGAAGAGTTCGGTTGCAAAAGGTGCTACATCCATAATTTCAAGTTCTGAGAAAAACGTGATTTTTTAATTATCATATGTGACCGTGCACCTCAAAACGAACATAAAGTCGCACACACTGATTTTGCGTGTAGACTGAAAAACGAACATAAAGTCGCACACACTGATTTTGCGTGAGGACTGAAAATAAGTGAAATGGATCAACCTAGCCAAACTTGACTTTTTCATATTTTCTGAAAGAGCGGGTCTTCTTTTACATTATGCTCAAATTTGGTATCATAAAACGGGCAGGAAAGTATGTTTTTTTTAGCAGTTTATCTCGAACATTTTTGGTAGAATAGTGTGATTAGGTGTGTCTTTAGAATCTCTTTTTCATTTCTGAAAAACATTGTCCACACTCTTCACTTTCAACTCTAATAACTTTTGAAAGGATAGTGATACTGCTTTTAAAGTTGGCATTAATTATGGACAGAATGTGTTGATGAGGTATGCTTAATTTCAGCTTAATCTGATAATCCCTTCATTGTTGTTACTCTGGTGGTTTACTTCTTTTTTTTTTCTGTCCCATTCATCGCACAGCCAGCACGGTTTGGTAAAGATTGAGCGCTTGAATAGACACTGTACTTCAGAGCCTCTTTTCTCAGTTCACACTTTTCCTGAGTTTGTGCTTTCTTTCCAATATTTAGATAGGTTAGGAGAGTCCATTTGATTTGAGTTATACATCATTTTAAAGCTTAAAGTCTGCTCTTTCAGAATATGGTCTTAACTAAAAATTCATGTCTGGCGACTTTTTGTTTGTTTTGAGGTGCAGGGTCACATATTTAGGAAGCTCAGACTGGAATGATATTTCCCCCTATTATAATGCTAGATGATACAACACTAAAACCACTCCATAAGAAAATCCAGGTCCATGCATTTATTTTTAATGAATTAAACATTTTTATATTTTTGTGGATGTAGTACCTTTTGCAACCGAAAGTGGATGTAGTACCTTTTGCAACCGAAATTTCACATGCCATAGATATATTCAGTGTGATGTTGTGACATGTTTCGCGGATTTATTTATTTTTTTCAGCAATGGTTTTGATGGAGGTGGGATACGAGGTCAAGGGGGCCTAGGTAATTGACAATGCCTTGCCCTATTTAGCATCAAGAATAACAAACCAATGTGCATCACTAATGCCCCACTTCTCCCTTGCTGACTAATATTTTGAATGAATGACTGTCATTGGACATGAGCATGGGGGAGATCCATTATGTGTGAACGATTATAGATAGGGAGGGGTCACAATATCTCACCAGGTGATTTCTCTCTTCCCATTTCTCCTTTTCTTTTCTCTCATGAGCTTTATCTCATGATTCCTTATCTTTTTCCTCTATGTATTACATTTTTGGCTATTTTCTCTCTGTGAATTCTCCCTTCAGGTGTCGCAAGAATACTGTATTCATTATCTTTTCTTCATTTTTTTTTTCAATGTAACTTCTAAGGGAAAAGTTGGAAAAGCGGCATCCGAATGTGCTGTATTTTTTCAACACTGTAATTAAATTCATTATATGAATTTCATTATTGTTTGTTCTTTATCAGATAAGAGAAATTTGATAATCTAATAGCTGATAGAAATCAAGACCGTCGATGAGTAATATGACCACCTATACTAAACGCACATTTGGTATTACCTGTTTGACATTGTATAAGTAAAATGTGTCATTTACAAGAATGAATTAAATCTAGTGTTCAAAGATGTATGTCACCATGAACTTTCAAGCCCTGGTACTTGACATCATGCACGTATAGAATTATGATAGCACAGCATACCCACAGGTAAAGCACTAATGGTAGGGGTCGATGTCAGAATTTTATGCCATTGTATATATTTAACAAAGTAACTTTGCTTTCAGACTAGTTGTCAAACACTTATTAGCTGTGAAACTATTTATGTAAGAAATAAACCATACCTTCAAAGTGTCTGTACTTTATTCTGGGGACTATTTATGGCTCAAACTCAACACCCTAGCAGTAACGCACAGTACCGGCAACTAACAGTAAATGCAGTAAGTGGGACTACATGAGAGTCGCGTAATTTCTCCAGTTTCTCCGCCGTTTCACCTTCATTCTTGTCGACTGCTTTTAATTAACGATCCTTCTCCTGGGATGGTTTGTTTTATCAATGAGTTCTTCTTCATTTTCCTACATTGCTCGATCGAAATGTGATGACTTATTCAAGATATTGGTCAGATTTGCGTGGTGATTTAAACAGAAAGCCAAAAAGCCAAATGCCAACTTCTATTGTTTACAGATTAAAGTCAGTAGACAATGGTAGAGGGTCAAGCCAATGCTGCTCTCTATTTGGTCAATTTCCCGATGATGTCATTGGAGTGGATGTAGTACCTTTTGCAACCCAACTAGAATGGATGTAGTACCTTTTGCAACCGAACTGATTTTGAAATGCAATCTTTAAACACTTTCTGGTTGGAAATTCAGCTTTTCGTTAGTATAGGTGTAAAGATGTCCTAAAAATTAGTACATTAAGACCAAAAAGTGGATTTTGATGGAAAATGGATGTACTACCTTTTGCAACTGAGCTCTTCATATATATCTATATATGTATATGTGTAAATTTATGAAATTATTCCGTAGAGATGTTTTCATTGCAACTGTTGACAAATCGATATAAAATAAGCACTGAATTGATCAGTGTTTTAGTAGTAGCCATGAGAAAAAACCCTTTGCTTACAAACTCGACTAGGATTCGAACCTAAAAATGTATGTATGTATGTATGTATATATATATATATATATATATATATATATATATATATATGATATAGTTTATTCTAGTTAAATAAATGAATAAATACATGGATGATTAACTTATATATATATATGTATATATATATATATATATATATATATATATATATATATATATAAATTCATATAATATATCCATAGTATGGAAGTGTGGATATGGAAACCTACTGGCGGTAATTCACAATCTTCTGCAAGGAAGCTATGCCAAATTATTTCTTTGAGCTGAAAATCGAATATATTAGATACTTTGTGTGCTATTCCCAAAATGTCGAATTAAGACATGGAGCTATAATAAGATTACGGTCTGTATGTTACTAGTAATTGAAGAATAAAAGAAGAATACACGTATATTGTCAGATAATAAATTTAACATCTTTGCTTTTTTTTCCCCAGCCTAAAAAAAATATAACAATAAACGAGTGGATTTAAAACCATTATTTAGAAAAAAAAAAGATGAAGAGGGTTGATTTCTATACTCCTTTCATTTTCATTTCACCAGACACTGTAGATATCTTTCTTTGTTACAGAGAAGCGCGACATAATATATGATCCCTGCTCCACGTGTTTTCATTTCCGTATAGGTTGTCTTGAAAGAGAAAGCTGCGCGGAATACACAATCGCCCTCGTCACCTTGGTCGTTACATTTGTCTTCCTAGTGATACTCATCGTCGCACTGATTACCTGTAGTGAAAGGAATAAGTTTAAGGGTATGATGATTACTTGTTTTTTTCTTTATCACTACACAACAGCTGCCGAGGAATGCGTAATAGAGGATGGGGGTGGGTGGGATGGTTCCTTTCTTTAAAGGAAGGAATTTCCGGCGGAACCTCCGGGGAGCAATGAGTTTTGTTATCATTTTTGAGATTTTTTTTTCTCCTTTTTTTTGGGGGGGGGGGGTGGAAACGGGGGGGGGGGGGGCGAACTACAGCTACCTTGTACCATGTGATTTGCATGCCAATGAAATTCACTCACTCTATTCCTGCCTCTAAGCCATTACACTTGGGGATCGGGGAATCAAACATTCAGTTTCTGTCTTTATCAGTCATTGCGAGCAGTGGTGAAAGTTAAAAAGAAAACGGCTCTTGAAATATAAAACAAATAAAACAAATCCAGTTCTCCAAATGCGCAATCATACTGCTCTGCTTTTGAAGGTGGTCCCCGGAATTTCAAATGTTCTACATATAATTGTATTTTCTCTCTCAAAACTTAAATCGAAGTGCATCCTATCGTACCGATTTTTTTTTTCTCTTTATTGTCTTCCTTATTATGATTGTATTCCATATTGCGTATTGATGCGATGAAACAATACAATTCATTATACAGTGTGTTTCGTTGTAAATATTGTATTGATACCGAAACGAAAGGTCCTGTAATCATAAACATTCGTTTTGGCAAGCCGTAACCAGCATTATGTAGCGCCATCTCGTGTTCGTAAGCTTTACAGTTACTCACTGCAGCTATTATGACTGCCACATTTTTTTTTTCAGTCAGTAATCCGCATCCCAACGACACACTTTTGGAATATTCAATAAGCACCCCAGTTCCAATTCAATTTAATCAATTCAATTCAATCATAGTTTATTTCCAATCAACAAAAACCAAAACATATAGTTCAAAGTATACATGTCATGAAATGATATTGTTCAAACATTTGCAATTCAGCACTGCTATGATGATATCAGCTTAAATACAAACATAATGTTATATATTTTTATGATCATTTAGGGAATAAAACGGCGAATATAGGCCGACTCATTATCTGTATAAGAAGTGGTCTGTTATTTTTTATCCTTTTCTACAACTTGACATTAATCACAATGGGGAAAAATGAAAACAAAAATCGTAGGTGTAAGGTTTTAATGCAATGCAAAGGGAGTGAACAAACTTTTAACTTAAATAGTTTTTCTGCAATAAATGAAAGAAAATTACATTCGCAATTTTATTTGATGATAAACGGTATTTGATATACCAGAAACACTGGAAGACCAAGGATCCATAATTACAAACGGAATTCATGGTGTTTTTTTCGCCTCACCAGCTACACAAGCAGCGCAGACCTCTTTTTTTTTTTTTGTTCTTGGTAATGTAGATACAGCGTTGTAAAAAGAAGTGAAAGTAATATGATTCAACTAAATGACGGGTTTCTCCTTTGTTTCAAAGGTTGCAAAACACAGGATCATTTGAAAAGAAATCTAGCCAGGTTTACACGATATTTACCAGATGTAACAAACTTCAGTTTTCAAAATATGGATTCCGCTTTTAATATGTACGCATAGACCAAAGCGCACTCTTTTAACCATGAATACAGAGCCTGCAAGACACATGGTCATACGATGTTAAGAGATGTAAAAGATATCTCCAATTAAAGATTTTCCATTGATTTTACCGAATATCTATGGACACAAACGCATACTCATCTGATACAAGCTATGTAGAATCTTCCAGATATGAATATTACTTCTTGTGTTTTTAATTAATTATCCATGTCGCTTACAAAATAACCCAATTGAATACTTATTTTTTGCCATATTTTCCACTAATATCTTCAATAAACACCTCATCTGCAACCTGATGTCCACCAAAGTGCCATCCTGTGAACGAGTACGACAGACATCTTTACAGGAGGGGAATGATGGACTGAGGATAACTACATCTCCTGTTATTGTCGAAGGAAAAGCAATAATGATAAGTTTGTAAATAAGATGATTATTAAGCTGAAGGTGACGTTGTTTCCTCAGTACAAAAAGATATAGCATAAAGGCGTACTAAAAATATTCAATACAGCTCTGGTGTCTGTAACGACTGTTTTAACGCTGGAATGAGATTTGACCTTGCGGACTAGGTTAACTTTGGTTTAGTTCTGCAAACTGTGATTTAGACATGACAGATAAGTGATTATATTTTCAAACTTTAAGAATGCCTAAACTGACGGGCGCCTTTATAGAAAACTGCTTGAATGATGTTAACAACAATTTACATAATTCATCACAGAGAGAGAGAGAGAGAGAGAGTGTGTGCGTGTGTATGTGTGTGTGTGTGTGTGTCTAAAAGGGGGAAATGCACTATGGCATGCATACCTAAACGTAAATTATATGAGTCTTGAAAATAATGAGATTAAAGAACATAACTACTATCCATGTTTATTTTCTGCAGGATCTTCCTGATGGGAATAGTTCAACGGGTTACATGCCTCTGAAACTATCTTCCCGCCCGGCATCTCCATTAAGACAAACTGAGTTCACTGTGGGAACGAGTGACAAGAGTACACATCATGTAGTCATAGAGTGAGGCACATTGAGCTGGATTGGGTGCGTAGTTCTTCATGTATTATGAAAGGCCTAGAACAAAGAATACTACTGTGGATCACTGAAACTGTCAGTGATATAGAATGATAAGATATCAGCTTTAATAATGGATGTTTTGAAAGTGAAGGTCGGTATGAAACTGATATCACAATGTCTGCTTTGCCCGCATACTACTTCCCTTACTCTGATTACAGAATATACAAAGTTTTCTCCTCTAGACACCAGGGAGTCATTGCAGTTTAAGCGGCCTACGGTTTGATACATGGATACGTTACGGCACTTATACATTGCTTGGATTGTCGTAGCATGTATTCAACCTAGCTATGGTGAGTTTCTCGAAGTTTTGAAAATTCTCACTTGGATTTTTTTTTCTTGTAGATCCCACACATAATACTTGGAATATCTACTGTGTGTTTGCAAGGTCTTTTCTTTGATAACGTACAAATATATATATATATATATATATATATATACATACATAATAGATCGATATATAATATTAGTATATGGGTGAGAATTTTGAACGATGTACAATTGCCAATTTTCGCACCTTATGACACTCTTTCCCTTAGAACACACCAGGATGATCTAAGAAACCAGATTCTTTGATGTCATCTCAAAGCCTGGTAAATTCCCTTTCAGGAAAGGTATGATTTTGTTGACTTTTGACTGATATTTTGCATTTGACAAGGACTTAAAGCGTAAAAAATATGGGAAAAACGCCATTTTCACAAATCCGAAAAGTCACATTCAGAATATGTTGAAACAACAAGGATGAAATACGGAAGAAGTCTGTAATGGGCATGTGTCAAGAAGAAACGTAAAAGTTTCAAAAGGACGTGGAAGCAGCTGAATGAAAATGAGAAGAAACAGAGAAGGGATCGAGCTCCAACACACAGAGAAACGAATTGCCAGTGCACTCCCGTTATACCGAATTCCTCTGGAGGAGCTTTTTCTGTTTGTTTGTTTCTTTACTTTTTATTCATCGAAATGTCGTCATAAGCGAACAAAAATAATGCAGTATATAATTATAAAGCACGCAAATCCTCCCTTTATCATGACATGATGATGTTTATGCTCATCAATGGAAAGCAATGTTGATTTGCAGTTCTGTTTCAGATGTTTGTTTGTTTTTATTTTACTTTTAAGAGACAGAGAGATCGTCAAAAAGGTAGGTAGTTAATTCAGGAGGTTTCTTATCAAAAAGGTTCTTATTCCAAAAGTTTGTTCATCCGAAAACTAAATATCAAGGTTCACTATTCTTTAGGTCCGTTCTTCTAAAAGTGGGATGGGCCTGATATTTTATGAGGTTTTGAAATCTGGAAGATTTGGTTGTTAATTTGTTTCTTCACATTTGGATAAACGAACCTGATTTTTCATATTCCAATTAACAATCCTTTCGACTAGGCCTAACCTTCGGAGATTCCTATCATTTACCGAATAAAAGAGCTTCATGATTATACGGACCTTAATCAATTTTCGGATTGACAAACCGTATGAATAACGAGCCTCCGAAATGACGTGCTACAAAATGTTTGTTATAACGAACCATATTGTATACTATCGAAGTCACAAACATCCATCTTAGTTATATGGACTTACTGTGTCTTGTTATGACGAAACTTCGGAGTATCGAACCTTACATCATTTGTGACTAATATAATAACACAGATTCTCCCCGGTAACAGTGTGGAAAACAAGGAGCAAACGCAGAGGGATTTCTTCCTATACACATTGGTTTGACCTCCAGAGCTAAGCTTCGTGTTTAGATAACGTAGCAAATTTCTTTTGTTTTTCTATGTCAATTTTTTGTCATATTTAGCTGTCATCGTGTTCGTTATAAGTAAATTTTGCACGGCAGACTTTAGATAACACATTGAGGACCTGAATCTTTACATCGTGATTACGAAATTTTGATAAATATATTCGTTCTCAAGGATGGACTACATCACTGTGATTACACGTACGTTTGTACATTCACTTACGAGAGACGGAAAAGGTGTTTTCTTTGATTCCTCAGAATGGAAAGATAAACAAGCTTTTACAACTGATAATTGGTAATATCTATTTAGGATTTTGCAGAGGAGTTTGTTCTCGACATGAAATCGCTGTTTGTTGTGAATAGAATGCGTTTGCAACTCAAGAGAGCTGCATTGTTCAATATCTTGTTTGTTCCGAACGTCCGTGAGCTATATGCGAACCTCCGTGATGAAAACTATGCTATGTTTGTTGGGTTATAGAGACTGGCTAGATCAGATACATCTTTGAAATGTATCTTATTATTTGGGAGTAAGGATTAAAGTATGGGATATTTAAATAAGGGGTCGAAATATTGAGTTTCTGTAAAATGCGCGTAAATTGGAGAAAGTGTTTAGAGGAAGAGTAATATTTCAACAGAAATGACGAATTTGGTTAAATCATCAGATGTCTACCATTACGTACAGGTAAAGAGTGCAAGCTTAATATTCTGCCAACACATACACATGTCCCTTAAGATATTTCGTTACGATTTTGAACTGAATCAGATTGTTGGAAGCTATGTTAAATGGTATTCAAAGGTTTGTGCAGTACTATTCCTCAATTCAATTCAATTCAATTCATTTATTTTTCATTCTTCCTTTTCCAACAAAACATAACGCATAATATATTTGGAATTACATCATAAACATAAACATTCGACTTTGTAAAAGATAAATGATACAAATAAACAAAAGAATGCATACTGGCAAAAAAAGTACAAAGTTATGCTTCAGTTGAGAAAAAAAAAAGAACTGAGAGGTCCACTAAAAAGCAAGCTTGTATGTTGTGAACCACTCAAAAAATGAACAAACTTATGAATTACTTATTTACAAATACTTATCACAGATATAATTTACGACAGAACGGAACAAGACAGGAGAAATACAAAAGACATGACACGACTTGACAAAAAAGACGGAACGAATGGGGAGAGAGAAAGCAAAAGAAAAAAAAGCGAAAGAGAATAAGAGAATGCCTACACCCTGAACTATCGAAATGGAACAGGGGGTGATTGAGAATGTGCTTCAGAGGGCTGGTACTGCACGCAGCTGTGCAGGGATTTAATGGCTATTGCATAATAATCCGTGTAATCCATTACGTAATAGTGAGGTCAGTAATCGAAAGATTGGTGGATGGATGATGAACCCTGAGATTGATGAGATCTAACTAATAACGAAATATATCAAAGAGGATTTAACAGAAATGATTTCAACTTGCGCTTGAAAGAATGCAAAGAAGGGGATTTTTTTTTTTTATTTCACAGCTTAATGAATTCCAAAATCTAGGACCGGTGTATTTAAATGTACTTTGAGCTAATAAAGTTCTCAGGAGGGGCAAATGAAACTCATTAGATTGTCTGGTGGGATAATTATGAAAAAAACTGATTCCGTGGAAACATTGAATTGAAAATACTGGGAAGTGCATTTGCATTGTAATTAAACATAAACTGACAAAGCTGAAAAAAAAATACAAATCTTTGATTTTCAAAATCTTATATTTAGTAAACAGTGGCTCTGAATGGGAACGTGGCGGGACGCCGCATATGATACAAAGTACCTTTTTTTCAGTAATAGTAATTTATTTAATAAAGTTTGATGGGCACTATATGCTAGGACTGTGCTAGGAGTCCGTAATTAAGATACGGTAAAATCCTCACGGACGTTCGCTGCTCTGGACAATGTAAACTTCCGCGGTGAATAAAAACCTGTTCCTCTGGGAAAATCCTAGTATAATTGGGTTCATATTAAAGCTTGAATTATACTCTTGAAGGTAAGATAAATGATTTGGAGAATTTCCTACTTTCTAAATTTTGCATTGTTTTGGCTCATTTGTACATCGTTCAAAATTCTGACCCATATACAATTGTATATATATATATATATATATATATATATATACTGATTTTAGAAGAAAAATGACTAACTCGAGAATAGATTGCCGGAAAGGAAACCGGAAAAATTGTTGGAAAAAATATTTCCCTCAAAAAGTAAACAGAAGAGCAAAAAAAAAAAAAAAAAAAAAAAAAAAAACATCATCAAAATTTAACGGGATGATACCTAATTGACGGCTGAGCTAATATGGGTTCTTCATGTCTTTAGAGATTACTATCATTTATTTTTGTGTACATCGTCTGCTAAAAAAAGTACAATGTGCCTTTCCAATTTTCTTTGTACATGTTTGACACCATCGAGGTTTTTCGAATACATGTTTGAGAGCTAGATTAACATATCAGCCTACGGAGGAAGCCTCCATTGGGAGCAATATAACCATCACCTGCTGGAATTCAGATTGGGAACCTACTTCTGTCACTGTGAAGAGCTTCGATTTGATGTTCAATGGAAAAAAAGTGGTAGCCTCTCACCGCAGTAGATACAGTGTTTCCAAAGGAAAGTATACTTTGATCTCATCTCATGGGAGCAACCAGATACAGTTTATCATCCGAAATGTGACAACAAATGATGAGGGACAATATTTCTGTGCCATTAGTTCTCTCACTGGACATTGGTGTTCGTTCATCAACTTAACAGTGAAAGGTATGTAGATTTGAAACGGTTTTACCTTTGAAGTGGATAGGACATATTGTGCTAATAGGCATTTACAGGGACAGGTTCATGGATTCCTTAAATTGGAGGGGGGGGGGGCGCCGTTACAATATTATTTAAAGGAGGCGCACGTGCCCCCCCCCCCCCCACACACACACACATCTGTTTATGATACGAGGACCTTTCCACAGTCAATGTATAGTGGTGATTAGGGACCTTCACAGTACTACCTAACTGCCTCGGTCACTTGAATCGAATCCAAGCTATGCAAAGGGTGTTATTGTATGCTAAAGCTCTCCAGTTGAATATTGCAAGAGCTACATAGAGACACGATGCGTATAAATATTTTATCAGTGCGTTTTACATATAAGTGAAATTCTAACGAATCCCGAAATTGTTCGTCATATTTCAGTTCCTCTTTGATCAATTTGATTACGCTGACTTGCTAATGTTGTCCTGAATCATATCTTCAGACATAATCAAGTACTTGAAAACAAAGTAATATGCGATCAGTTTATGCGATATCTGTGCCTTGAGTTATGCATGATCTGGACTCAAGACATGCATTGTGTGTGTGTGTGTGTGTGTGTGTGTGGGTGTGCGTGTGTGTGCGTGTTTGAAATTGAAAAAAAAGTGTTTGTGTGTGTGTTGTGTGTGTTGGAATTCGAAAAATTGGTGTGTACGTGTGTGCGTGTGTTGTAAGTGTGTGTGTGTTTGTTGAGGGTGTGTGGGTGTGTGTTGTATGTGTGTGGTAATGTGTGTTGTATGTGGGTCTGATGTTTTTAAGTGACATATATTATGTGAAATCAGTACGCCATACCAAAGAGTACACACTGTACCTTTCTGCAATCTTTACTGTAGTAGGAATGAATGTTTGACAATTTTGCCTTCATGTTATTAAAGGCACATATTTGACACACTAGATCAAGCCATTTTCCCATCAAATTACGTATTCTGTGTTGAGAATGTATCTCTCTAATAAAATCCGGAGGCATATGGACAAATATTGTTTTCCTTAAAATTAGAATGAGTTTTCAAACCCAATCCCATCTTCGAAACTGTACTTTACGTGTATTACTATAGGCACTTCCGGGTTCAGGCTTCAGGTAGTCGACCTTTTTCGTGCGCGCGCGCCACTGTTCAATTTGCTCCGTTTTCAGCTGTCATTATTATTTTTTTTTTATTTTTACTTACAAAATGCAAGGTCACGAAAGTATTACCAGACATGTATTTAGCACTTTTACCATTCAGATATTAATTTTGATTACAAAATCTAATGTAACAAAAGGAGATTCAAAGAATTATATTTTTCGGGGGGGGGGGGGGGGGACTCCACATGTCGCCATAATTCACACCATACTAACCACTGCAACAACCAAAAAATGCAATCTACAATCAACGCTATTTTATTAACATTTTTTTGTTTCCTTTGGAGGACAGGCTAATGCCAACGTTCTTCCTCCAGTATCACTTTCTGCACATTTAAATGGGTTGAAAAAATTACAAACGTGTGTAGTTTTCCACACTTGCATCCAAATGATATTATTGTTGGCTGTGCAAGGGAAATAAGAAAACAATAGCAAAAAAGCACATGGACCTTCCTTTCCGAATATTTTCCAGCCTATCACTGCGATTTTTTAAATTTTTTCTTTTAATTACATGGGGAGTTGAGTGCACAGCATGAGATTTATGAACCCATCCTATCAGGGTACCCTTGCATTGGATCCTGATAAGATTTTGGGGTTTTACAGTGATTTCTGTCGCACGGAGGCGCTGGTATTACAAAAACGAGCAAGCGAACCCCCCATTTTTACAATTGTTCTGCATTAAGTAACCCTTCTTCTACAAGTTGATCAAGTTTCAGAAAAATGACATGGCTCTTGAATGTACAGCATGAAATTCATGAACACCACCTAGTCAGGGCACCCAGGATATAGGTTTATAACCACATTTTGGGGTCCTGCCAGCACAAAAAACAAAAGCAAGCAACAAAAAAAAAAATCCAGAAAACAAACAAACAAAGAAAAACCGAGCACACGAGCCCCCCACACCCACACACAATTTTACTGTGTTTCTGCAATTAGTAAGCTCTCTTCCGCAATTTTGTCAAATTTCGTGAAAATGACATGGGTTTTGAATGTACAGCATTAGATTTTTGAACCCACGCAATCAGGGCATCCCTGGATAGGTTTATGACCAAATCTTGGGGGGTCTTCCGTGATTTCAACCCCTTGTGGAGGTTGCTAGCACAGAAACGAGCACACGGACCACCCACTTTTTAAACTTTTCTGCATTAAGTAGCCCGTCTTCTACAAGACGAACAAAAGGTAGCACCCCTTGATTTTATATGAGGACTAGAAAATGGTCAAATGGATCAACCAAGTCAACCTTGAGTTTTTCATACAAAAATGTGAAAGAGATATCCTTCTTCTACATTATTCTTAAGTTTGGGATCATAACATGAATGGGAAAGTGTGTTTTCAGCAGTTTTCTGCAACCCATTTTTTTTTTTGGAGGGGGGGGGGTTAAAGAATGAATAGGTAGACTGTAGAGTACCCTTTTGATTTCTTGAAATCCTTTATCCACTCTTCACTTCATGAATTTCATGTTATCATGTTATCATATTCATATGTATGTTGTTAATAAACTCAACTCAACTCAACTTTGAAGTCTAAAATCTTTTGAAAGGATAACTCTGCTGCTTTGAAAGTTAGCATTAATCATGGACAGAATGTGTTGATAGAGCATGCTCAATTTCAGCGTAATCTGGTAATCCCTTTATTGTCGTTGCTCCGGTGTTTTACTTTCCGTTTTTTGTCCCTTTCATTCCACAGCTTGGTAAAGATTAAGCGCTTGGATAGACCCTGCTCTTCGGAGCCTCTTTTCTCAGTTCACATTTTCCAGAGTGTGTGCTTTCTTTCTAGTATTTAGATAGGTTAGGGGAGTCCTTTTGTTTTGTTTTATACATCATTTTAAAGGTTAGAGTCTGATCTTCAAGAATATGCCTTCAACTAAAAATCCACATTTGTCGACTTTTTGTTCATTTTGCGATGGAGGGTCACATTATTTTCAAGTTTCATTAAAATTACATGGGTTTTTAATGTACAGCATCAGTTTTTTGAGCCTTCTCCTGTAGCCCACCCCAAACAGAGAGACTTCGATGGTTTCTGCCGCGTGAGGGTCTCGCTTTCTCAAGATTGAGAGAATGACCCCAACTTCATTTTTTTCTTGTTTTGGGAACCTTTACAAATTTGACGAAAATTAAGTGGAATTTGAAAGAATTGTGGAGATTTGAATTTGCTATTGCAGATTTTGTTGCCAATCATGGCGTTGAACTTGTGACGCTATCATTTTTTGACGGCAGAATGTCATATGCGTCACGCAGGAGAAAAACAAGCACATGAAGCTCTGGTTTTATCTGCATATTTGGGCTTCAGATTGGTCACAGTTACGGTATGGAAAGTTTGTAGAAAATGCCATGGACTTCACTTTAACTGAGGAACGTCCTTAAATAGTGTTAAAAGGGCATATTATTCAGCATCATTGCGTTTAAATCGTTAACTTTGTGAAATCAATTATGTATAATATAGTTTCTTTCAATTCTACTTATGTCTTGGGCGTTTCCTTTCAATACAAACAAAAAGGTCTATATCCTATATAGCTGAATCCGACTTCAGAACACTGTAACTTACGGTGGCCGTAACGCCGGGGGTTCCAAAGAAGATCAAACACACTTTTATTGGATTATTCATTGAGGCACGTGCATAGCTTTGTCAGTGCATACATTATCCTTTGTAAGGCATACTTGAAGTCCCCCTACCCCGTTAGAAGTTACTTTACAAAACAGTAACCTAACCGAGTTGGTCTATAAGCCTGATGTGTTCCTTTCTTATAAATGAAAGATGTTAAAAAGAGACTACAACTATAGTCTGAAATCAATGTTCTTATCTGAGAGATAGTGACTATTTTGAAAATCGTCCTTTGTGTTTGTAACTGGTAATAGCTAACTAATGATTTCTTTTTTATGATGTTATAGGGACGACAACACCGATAGCATGCACTACACCTTCAACAATCGTAACAGACCATGGTAAGTTTTGTATTCAGTGTCAAAAGCATGGGAACTTTTGTAATGTTATCGAACAATCCGGCATGTACACTACTAGTATGCGGTAAAAAGAACAATCTCTGATAAGTAGGCCTATACAACAACAATAGTGACACTGCATTGTCTTCGGCTGCATGCAGGATTGCATCTATTGCAGTTGATTGGAAATTGACCAACATCGACATGAATAAATCGACGGTGATGTAGAGCAATTTGTCAATCGCTGTTGCAAGAAAAAATGGCGTAAATTCTTATCATTTTTTTGAAAATAAATACGCAGTACGCGCTGCATGCTATGAAAATTAGACCCAACACTTGCTGTCGGGCGGAAGCTAGGGGGTCGATTGGAGATGACGCCTGTCCATGATCAGAAGGTCGTAGATTTGAATTCTGCCCAGGGGTGTATGCACGTGATTTTTCTCGTGGCTACTAGTAACACACTGATTGATTCGACGCTTATCTACGTCTATGTAGGGAAGTTTGTCAACAGTTGCAATGAAAACAAATCGACGCAAGAATTTCATTAATTTGAGGACTATATGTGACCGGTGACAACGGTTTCATGCAAAAGTCGGCTCTTTTTTTTTCGTAACCAAGCGAGAGATTACCTCATGATTATTCATCTCGCGCAGTCGCAAATGTACCATTCTTCTCGCTAAAAGGGATTAATATTCATGACGCAGGAAGCAAAGCCCCTGCAAAGAGCGATGGTATTGTTATGATAAGACGATATGTGTGTGTGTGTGTGTGTGTGTGTGTGTGTGTGTGTGTGATGTGTGCGCCTGTGTGTGTGTGCGTATGTGTGTGCGTGTACGCGTGTACATAATATCGTCTGTGCACAGTAGTCTCTCCACATGTCCACATGTCCACACCGTGAAGAACTGACGATTGTGTAAACAAGGGGCAGGAGTATAGGATCTAGGATCATTCTAGCAACATGTTCAGGGAGATGAAAATAGGTTATTAAAACCTTCTTAAAACATTCAAGAACTAGACTCTGCTGCGCCAAGCAAAGCGGCAAGTTGACTGTCCGTACCGAGATTATGACCCTAGACTTGTGAAGAACATAAATGGCAGAAAAAAGAAATTGACACCGTGCCAGAACAGAAAATAAATGTTTGACATTGTTGAATGGAAAAAAAAAATATGGAAATAAAGAATTTTTAAAAATCACCTTAAAAAAAAAAAAAAAAAAAAACTGCTATGATACTATAATGGGTAGGCCAAATGTTATAGACCTATCGTTAGAGGATTTGAGTTACTGTAAACAGCTATCACAGTGACATTGACACTGACACTGACACAAGAATAAACGCAGATTGAAGAGGTTCATATGTACGATGGCTGATTTCCGTCAAAAGAAAAATATTTTTTTTTTATTACAGCTTTATAACGCCCTAATTTACGGCGTTATCACGCCCCAAATACGGCGTTATAACGCCCTTATTACAGCGTAATTAAGCCTTATCACTTTGGATTATGTCAACTTTTTCTTTTCTTTTTGATGATGGAAATAAATACGCTATTGAATTGAATTAGACTGATAATAACACCCTAATTTACGGCGTAATTACGCCCTAATTTACGACGTGATAACGCCCTAATTTACGACGTGATAACGCCCTAATTTACGGCGTTATAACGCCGTAATTTACGGCGTAATAACACCCTATTACGGCGTAATAACGCCCTAATTTCGGCGTTATAACGCCGTAATTTACGGCGTAATAACACCCTATTACGGCGTAATAACGCCCTAATTTCGGCGTAATAACGCCCTATTACGGCGTAATAACGCCCTATCACGGCTTAATAACGCCCTATTACGGCGTAATAACGCGCTAATTTACGGCGTAATAACGCCCTATTACGGCGTAATAACGCCCTAATTTACGGCGTAATAACGCTCTAATTCACGGCGTTATAACGCCCTAATTTACGGCGTAATAACGCACTATTACGGGGTAATAACGCCCTAACTTACGGCGTAATAACGCCTTATTACGGCATAATAATGCCCTATTACGGCGTAATAACGCGCTACTATGGCGTAATAATGCCCTAATTTACGGCGTTATAACGCCCTAATTACGGCGTAATAACGCCCTAATTTACGGCGTAATAATGCCCTAATTTACGGCGTTATAACGCCCCAATTACGGCGTAATAACGCCCTAATCTACTGCGTAATTACGCCCTAATTTACGGCGTTATTACGCCCTAGTTTACGGCGTTATTTCGCCCTAATTTACGGTGTTATAACGCCCTAATTTACGGCGTTATTACACCCTAATTTACGGTGTTATTACGCCCTAATTTACGACGTTATTACGCCCTAATTTATAATGCCCTAATGTACATGTAGATCGAGACTGGCTAGAACCATCTATTCTGTGTGCATGCAGGACCGGCGATCGATGCAAGTAGGTCTAATTAATTTCTGTCTTTACAGTTTTTGTTGTCGAAGAAAGAAAGAGTTTTGCTATTTAAAGTATTTTCACCATTGCAAAGCGTGGAAAGGTAGAATCATTATTTGTATTTTCGCTGTAACACTACCGAAGTTTTTTTTTTTTTATGTAACGCAGAACGTTAACAGTTAAGTGTACGCAAATCTTATACTGTTGCCATAGATTAGAAATCGGTGTGCGTAATTTCCATTATTATATCGGGTGCGCCGGGCACCCCACTCCTACAGGTCCAGTGCTATACCAATGCTCTAATATTCTATGTATGTACAATGACTCGGGACAATGACAGTGTATGGTAAGAGGCCCTAATCCTGGACAAAATATAATGACAAAATTTGGCGTATCAAAACAAACTCTTACGCCAGGATAGTGAATATGAACATTGTAACTTCAAAAGGGAATCTAAGTTATTGTATGAAATGCAATTTAAAATATAAGAAAATGACCACAATTTTTACAATTCTACTGGCATTTTTGCAACTCACTTCGTTTTCAACGCGAATCAATATCATTTTCAACTGCCCCGTAGACAATGCACGCTCGTGTGTGATTATTGAATAAAAAAAAAGAACAATTGTTTGAATTCACCTTTTGTGAAATAGGTCTAGTCTTAATTTTACCAAGATTGCTCCTTGGGGTATCAAAGAGAGGTAAAACCCATCATATTTTCGGAAATTATAAGTACTCAATTTTGTTTAAGTTTTATCATGAAAACTGATGTTTCTTAAGTGTCGTAATTACGCCCTAATTTACGGCGTTATAACGCCCTAATCTACGGCGTAATAACGCCCTATTACTGCGTTATAACGCCCTACTTTACGCCGTAATTAGGGCGTTATAACGCCGTAATCTAAAAAAGTATTTTCTTTTGGCGGAAATCAGCCACCGTACATATGAGAAGAAAGGTCGCGAACGGATTACACAATAGGCCCTATAGCAGACCACAAAATTATGGTCCATTAAAAAAATACAAGAACGCCAAGGTGATATTCATGTCTATTGTTTTGGGTAATTGTTTATCACAAGCACACACTCGGATACGCATCATTGGTTCCTGTGTAGTGTTCAAGGTTTGTACAGAAGCGTTTTGGAAGTGTTCAAACTTTGTACAAAATTTGACCAAAATCCGGAACCTTGCTTTAACATTAATCATGGATGGAATGAAATGATTCATGCTTTCATATTCAAATCACTCAACTTAAATAATTGTACCCTATTCTGCTATCACTCATATCAATGACAGAGTTATCTGATAAATAGTTTTCAAACTATTGAGAATCAAAAGTGGGAAATATTTTTTTGGTCATAAAACCTAGTAAAAGACACACAACAAAAACATATTACACACTTATGAAAACCAACAGAACTATAAAAACATATGGTGACTGCTTTGTCTCCGCCATATCTCACAATTCCCCCAATAAAAATACAAAACCTCTTACATAAGAGAACATTTTTACATGACTGATGATAACCAAAAACAACATATGAAGAGTTTGTTTGCAAAAACCAATAAGTCAATTTTGTTCAATTCTTTTAAAATTTTTCGTTACACTCTGCTGGCGTAGAACGCGAATGATATAGAGATCATATGTGACCGTGCACCTCAAAACGAACATAAAGTCGAACACACTGATTTTGCGTGAGGACTGAAAATAAGTGAAATGGGTCAACTTACCCGAACTTGACTTTTTCATATTTTCTAAAAGAGCGGGTATTCTTTTACATTATGCTAAAATTTGGTATCATAAAACGGGCAGGAAAGTGTGTTTTTTAGCAGTTTATCTCAAACATTTTTGGTATAATAGTGTGATTAGGTGTGTCTTTAGAATCCCTTTTACATTTCTGAAAGACCTTGTCCACACTCTTTACTTTCAACTCTAATAACTTTTGAAAGGATAGTGCTACTGCTTTGAAAGTTAACATTAATAATGGACAGAATGTGTTAATGAGGTATGCTTAATTTCAGATTAATCTGATAATCCCTTCATTGTTGTTACTCTGGTGGTTTACTTCCTGTTTTTTGTCCCATTCATCGTACAGCCAGCACGGTTTGGTAAGGATTAAGCGCTTGAATAGACACTGTACTTCAGAGCCTCTTTTCTCAGTTCACACTTTTCCTCAGTTTGTGCTTTCTTTCCAATATTTAGATAGGTTAGGAGAGTCCATTTGATTTGAGTTATACATCATTTTAAAGCTTAAAGTCTGCTCTTTCAGACTATGGTCTTAACTAAAAATTTATGTCTGGCGACTTTTTGTTTGTTTTGAGGTGCAGGGTCACATATATGAATGTCGGTTACCTACGTAATCGAAGGTTTATTTTTTAGAAATCTTCTCAAAGGGAAAATTTTGAAATGTTGTCCTCTTCAATGTGTTTTGCGACAACAACCGTTAAGTCCACTTCTCGGTTTGTTGCAAAAGCCGATAAGTCCACTGCTCGCAGTATAAAATCGGTGGGTTGCAAGTCTTCTCAGGTTTTTAACAATGCTCATGAAGTTTAGCACACACACTTTGGTTTTGAAATGGAGATGGGCAAGACATTTTATTTTTGTCGAATGTATTGGAAACTGCGTTTCCATGGTGACGGCATATTAAGGCCGTAAATCACTAAATAGCTTTTGGTAATCAGGTACTTCCGCATTTTTCGAGCAATGATCATGACATTTGGCGCGCACATTGACCTTTGGTAAATATACAAGTCACATTTTTTTCATGGCTCAAAAACTGCGTTGCCATGGTAACAGCATATTACTGCGATTGATCGGGAAAATATTAGGGATCAAAAAAGTTCCTCATTTTCCAAGCAAAATGCTCATGAAGCTTGGCACACAAATATTAGTGTTGGGATGAAGATGTGCAAGACATGTTTTGAATGTGTTGGAAACTGCGTTGTCATGATAATAACACATTATGGTAATAATAATATGTAAACGGCATATTATGACAACAAATCGGGAAAATTTTGTGGATCGTAGAATTTCTTCATTTTCTCAAGCAAAATGCTCCCGAACTTTTGTACACACACATTGGTGTGGTCAATGGTGGTGATGAAGACGTTTTTTGAATGTGGGGAAACTGCGTTGCTTTGGTAACCAAGTATTATGAAAATAAATCAGGAAAAAATATTTGGATCAAAGTTCTTCCTCATGTTTTGTAGCAATGCTCATGCAATTCGGCACATTTGCTGTTCTTTGCAACAAGGGAAGCAGGACACCATGTTTCAAACGTTTGAAAAGCAACGGTATAATATCATTTCATTTCTTGCGCTCCCGTTTTCGTCCTGGGTTGGACGAAAGCTGGGTAGCCTCTAGAAGCTTACTGTCATATACGATTATTAAGATCAGCACGAAGTAGTCGTGACGCTGGCCCTTGAGCCTGCATGCTTATAGCGGAGTCCGTATCGCGCGTGTATGTAGTCCTACATAGTTACTGTATAGCATGCATAACGCAGCATAATCAGAGAAATCACCCGATACGTATACGACATGCTTATTGGTAAATGTGGACTAATCGGCTTTTGTAACAAAACGAGGACTTATCTGTTTTAGCCGCAAAACACTGATTTTAGACTGATGTAATCCGAGTAATATCGCGTTTTGTTATAAACTGATGTGGTCCCACAATTCTTTAAATCACCGTATATGTCGATTGATTTTCATGAAAAACGGACTTATGGATTTTTTTTTTTTTTTTTGCGATCAAACTCTTCATATTTAGAAATGTGACTGCACATCAGCCTCTAAATATATCAACCTAGATAAAAATGGATGGCCTATTAGATGACAAGAAATAATCTGCAAGACATTCTGTGGCTATTCTTTATTCTCTTCTATTTGATATTGTTAACTAATAATTGGGCACTCTGTAGCTAGTCATAATTAATTGTCCCCTCTGAACGAGTTCGAGCAGGGGACTATGAAACGGGCTCCGTACGTGTGTGTGTGTCTGTGTGTCCGTGTGTCCGTCCGTGCGTCCGTGTGTGATCAAAATGTTCAATTTGCTACTTCTCTGTCATTTATGAGCCAATTTTGATTCTGTTTGCTTTATATGATAGCACTACATGGGAGCTTTGAAACTTCTACACAGAATTTCTGTTGTGACCTTTGACCTTGACCTTTGACCTATATTGTACATTTTGCTTCAAAATGCTGCTCCTTCGCCATTTCTAACCCGATTTTGATTCTGTTTGCTTTAGATGATAGCACTACATGGGAGCTTTGAAACTTCTACACAGAATTTCAGTTGTGACCTTTGACCTTGACCTTTGACCTATATTGTACATTTTGCTTCAAAATGCTACTCCTTCGCCATTTCTAACCCGATTTCGATTCTGTTTGCTTTATGTGATGGCACTAGGTGAGGGCTTCAAAACTTCTACACAGAATTTTGACCTTTGACTTCCTTGACCTCTGACCTTGATTTTTGACCTGTATTGTACATTTTGCTACCAAATGTTACTCCTTTGCCATTTCTTACCCGATTTCGATTCCGTTTGCTTTATGTGATGGCACTAGGTGAGGGCTTCAAAACTTCTACACAGAATTTTGACCTCTGACTTCTTTGACCTCTGACCTTGATTTTTGACCTATATTGTACATTGGCTACAAAATGCTACTCCTTCGCCATTTCTAACCCGATTTCGATTCCGTTTGCTTTATGTGATGGCAATAGGTGAGGGCTTCAAAACTTCACAGAATTTTGACCTTTGATTTCTTTGACCTTTGACCTTGATCTTTTTACCTATATTGTACATTTTGCTACTAAATGCTACTTCCGGCGGGGACATATATTACGCACCGCGTAATTTCTACTTTTCCTTGTTCAATTTTGCATTGTGATGAATTGCTTGTTCCAAAAAATACGAAATCATGGGAGATCGGTCGTTTGTACATGTGGAATCAGTTGCCTCGTGTCCGCCGTTTTAAATGATATTTCGAATGTTGGTTGTTTTTTTTTTCCTTCCATACCCTCTAACTTGCAGCAGCTCTTAGTCTTTTCTTCGATTGAGAACTATTACTCAAACGAAAGAAGTATCGTTCTATATCACGCGTTCTTAATTTGTCGTCTACTCTCCTGCTTCCATTCTAAACAGTGCGACCTTGTAAAATCTATCCAAGCCGATCGTGCTTATCAAAAGTGTGGTGTCCACATTGGAAGTGAAGAAAGATGAATTATCTTAGAACAACAACAACAAACCCTAACTTTAAATTACGTCCATGTTTACTAAGATACGCTTGCTCCTTGAGTATAGGCCTATAGACAAGTTGTACAAGCGTGTACACGTGACACCACAAGTACATACATATACAGACACGTACGTATCATACACAAAAACACACACAAACACACACACAAACACACACACACACACACACACACACACACACACTCACGTTTCTATGTGCACCCAGTAGGACCGCATGATGTTGCAGGTGCGTTATGCATAATTCATGAGTAAATCAATCGCTTCGTTACCGAAAAAAAGGCGTGATTGGCCCTTTATAGTAAGCATATTATGGATACGTTATTGCAGTTGCACGTCACTTGGATTGCCGTTCTATCAATCTGTATTATGTTTACAACCTATCTATGGTGAGTTTCTTCATATCTTATTAGTTCTTACTTGGATTTTTTTTTTTTTAACCGCACACTTTATCATATGGAATATCTACGTTGTGTTTGTTAAGTCTAATTCACGTTGATGAATGATTATCATTACTTGACAATACTTACTATAATGTACTATCTTTACTGTAGGGTTTCCCGGTCAGTTTCATACTTTTGTCATTCAGATTCATTCAATGTGCATTCAAATTCACACAGCGCAGGCACACGAAAATATTCGGTCATTCAAATCCAGAATCCGAGCGGTCAATTTCATTTATGGGCGATCTACATGTATTTCGATTTGGGCAAATCAAATTTACTCTTGAGCGTGCAATTTCCAAATGCGAGCATTGCATTTTCTACTCGTGCATTCAAAGTTATGCGATAGTCATGTGATAGTCCCGAATATGAGCTTGTTTGGAGCGTTCAACTTTATTTTCAGGCGATCAAGTTCCTACTTCGTGCAATCAATTTAACGAAGAAAATGAAGTTTACTTCTCAGGATCTCAGAAAGGGCATACACAACCAATGAAGGCTTACACACTGTGTAACTATGATTGTTTAAAGGTTCTACATTGTTGTCTGTTCATGTATTCTTTGTTTTTAATATCAATATAAAAAAAAAGTGTTAGGTCCAATCAGCAGTGCATCCAAACAACACAATGACAATTTAATCATATTCTTGATGATACTGCATGCTGACAACGCCCCAACACCAACCACATAATGGTAATGCACAATTTACAGACTGACTGACACACAATGACCCTACATATTTCCGCAAGAGTAAACCAATGAGATAGCTATAAACAACAAACGAGACGTATACAATGTTCATGTCATCAGTTTCAATGTAGTTGAAACTTCTGTCCCCCGAAGGTGTCAACCAACCTTCGGTATCATGCCCGTCTGTAGGCCTATATACAGTGCCTACTGTTTGTTTGTTTGGTTCATTTTCCATCCGAGGAGATGGCTGAATAGCCCATATTCAGCTGCAATAGCTAGTCTTCCATGGGGTCCAGTTGGATGCAAGATGGAACCACTTGACCGGGTTAACACCCTGCTCTTTGCGATAAATAATTGAAGTGAGATCTTTAACGTGCATGAGTTGTGACTCTGTCACGCATGGAACCTTTTTATGTCCTATTAAAGGGAAATGGGCTGGTATGTTCCATTTCATTCAATTTTTCAATGAACAGGTGGGCCTCTACTGCAAGATGAATGATATTCATGATAAATTCCAGTGTACTCCACGCTAAACAAAAAGACACACATACACGGCCCTAAACTAACTAAATCCAGGCCTTCTTTTAAATTGAATGTAGTTGTTTGGAACGTGGTTGCCTTTTCATGAATTTAAATGATCGACGAGTCTTACTGTACAAATTGTCGCCGAAAATTTGTGCCGGAGTTGGCGGCAAAAATTGTCGCCCCTTCATAATTTGTCGCCTGGCGATAAGTTGTGCTGCTTGTGCAGTTTCCAATTTTTGACCTCGTTGGCAACAATTTGTGCTAGCAACATGAAACGTAGCTGCACAAAATATTTAATTGTCGTCGGCCATGCACTATGAATTGTGTGGTTGGGGGTGGTTGCTCCGGTGTTTTGCTTGGATGGGTGGGTATGACTGGTAAGTTATGCGTATATGTGTGCGTGGGGGGGGGGGTGGGCTGCATGGTATGTGTTGTGTATGATTTGTAGGTGCGTATTATGTGTCTTGTGTATACGTTTGCGCATAGCTGTGTGTGTGTGTGTGTGTGTGTGTGTGTGTGTGTGTGTGTGTGTTTGGAGTATTATGTGGAAACTGTGTGCATGTGTGGTGGTTATATAGTGGTAGTGGTTTGTTTGTCTGTGTGTATACGTATGCCTTCTTCAATAATATGCAGTAACACACACACATGCACTCACACACACACACACACACACACACACACACACACGCACGAACGGAAACGCAATTATCATGTGCGCGCGTACATCACACACATTGCATGGATGTAGCCATGTGAGTTATGTGTTGGTAGGACCCTACATGTATTTCAATGACTATGTCAAGAATGATATTACCCCCAAAATGAGCTTTGAGGGCGGGCGACAATTTGTGCCGTCAGCTCCATGCACAATTTATCGCCTGGCAGGGGCGACAATTTGTGCTGCAACAAGCGCCCTCTTGGGTGTGACCGATAATAGGTAACCTATGACTTTTTTTTTTCTAGATAATATCATTTTTCCAGTTCAAATTCAGTTCAAATTTATTTCATATTTCCATTTTCTCAATGATGAGATTACAAAATGATTGACAACAAAACAAGAATACAAACTATAAGCAATCATGGAGATGACAATCATGGAGATGACAACAATCGTAACAGACTATAGTGAGTAATCTGTCTAGTTAAAAAAAAAAACAAAAACACAAACAAAAACACAAACAAACACAAAAACACACACAAAAAAACAACAACAAAAAAACCAAATAAAACGCCATTCGTTTAACATGACCTGACAATCTGGCCTTCAACGTAGAAGGTAGCAAAAAGAACATGCTATTGATAAGTACATTGCAACTATAGGGTGACTTTAGATTCTCTTCGGTCACATGTCGTATTCCATTTGTTATTTCTTGCAGCTTCATGTTATTCCGTCTATACAGCATGAGCACCAATTACCCCATGTCAATAAAAAAAAGAAGAAGAAATATCGATTTCAGATTTGTACTTCCAGAGTGTTATCTACAAATAATTTTAGAATGGTGTAGTGTACTATTGTGAACTTCAATGTACATGACGTCATGAAGTATTAGCCATTAAAGCCACCTTTTTCTTCACTGTTTTTTCCTTCTTCTTGTTAAGTCTGCCTCCTTCATTTAGCTGTTCTAAAGATTCTTGCAGACTGTGTGTGTTAACCGTAATTCACGTCGATTCTATAGTGTATACATTATGATACTGTTTATTTACAAAGATTGCGTCTTAGAAATGCGATGACGGTATTGGATTTTTGACAGTATTATTGATGTGTTGGGTCAACTTCAAATCAGAAGTGATGGTTACACCTATAAATACTTTCTGAATTGAACAGATTTTTAGAGGGTTGAACCTTTCTTCTTTTCTTAGAGATTGTCAATACCTTGCATGAATTGTCTGTCTTCAAAACCATCATCTCACATCTTTAACCCAAACTTCTATTCTGTTTAGGTCTTGTTGACGCTTAGAAAGTGATTAATAAGTGAATATGGAGTAATTCCACTCTGAATACATGTAATTAGGGGTCTAGGGCAATTATCCCGGACCCTTCCCCTCACCGTAACCCTAATCGTAATCGTGAACCTAATGCTAACCCTAACCCAAACTCTTACCCTAACCCTAACCCTTTGTTTCTTCCCTTACCAATTACATCCAGTGGTGACAACAACTTCAACTATTCTTCCATATATCGATGCTAACGACGGTGAGTCATATAAATCTAAATTAATGAAATGCTTAAAATCTCAGTCGTTGTGGATACAAGACCTAATGATTAGAGCCTCTGGTTTCAGCGACTGTACCCATCGTCAAGGCACATGCTTCTCTCATCGCCTTTAATTTGGAGGGTGCTTTCAGTAGTCAATACCGTGATTGCTTGTACAAGCAATTTGTCGCTTTCGTTTAATTCAGGATTTAATGTGATGAATAAAGTCGGATTCATGCTCCCTGACGATGAGTTTAAAACTGTAAATAAAATTTTTTTAGCGAATAGAGTAAAGAGAAAAACTCCATTTGACATTATTTGTTTAAGCTTCTCCTGAAAAAAAAATAACAAAAGCAAAGAAACCTTGTCCAAATCGCGGGTAGGTCAGGATGGAAATGGATACATTTTTAGTAGACAAAAAATACAACAAAGAAAGAAGGACACATTTCATTGTAATGTCAAGCATTTATATCTGAACAAATCTCCGTTTCATTAACCTTATTTGCAAGGACATTATGAACGGAACTCAATGTCATTGGCATCTGACTTTAACTTTATTACGTTAATGAGTTTAGGATATAAGGCAATCCAAGGAAGATGGACAATTATTGGTTATATATGGTCCATTCTAGTCTGAAACAAGTATTTCTGGAGACCAATTTTGTCTTTTCTAGGCCATGGATAAACTCTGCAAATTAACTAAGCATGATAATCAGAAGAAAATCAGAAAGCGGGCTTGTTTGGACCAACGCGCTGTTGGTCAGCCTGCTCATGCCACTACTTGAGTATTTGTGGGTTGTTGTTTTCTTCTATCTGTGGTTAGTTCGTATTGACATGGATACCTCCTCGCGGTAATTAGTAATCTTCTGCAAGGACACTTTGTCGCATTATTTCTGGAAGAGGAAAAAACTAAAGTAATTGAAGACCTGAATATAAGAACGACACAAGTCCAATTTTTGGCCAAATTCAGTTTGACATGGGAAATTGTAGCTTATGCATGGACCCATCTTGTGTATAAATGATAAACCCTAAACACAATTATCCTCGGAAGTACCAAAAATGATTGCGTGAAATCTTATATGAATGTAAGAATGACCCAAGTCCAGGACTTGGGTCATTTTTACATTCATATTATAACGCCCTCTGTCATTACTCCTTGTCCAGGCCTATTTATGTACACATAAAATGACCATGAATTGCTGGATAGTGATGAGGAGTTAGGTTTGGAAAAACACAGGAATTAATCAGAATGGAAGCAAAATAAGAGCAAAAGGCTTTAGAGCAGTGGGGGAAAGGTGCAAAAATTCCTGCCATTTTAATAACCCAAAATTATTGGGAATCATTAATTGGAGAAATTCATGTTTTCAGTGCGCATGTTAGTAATAGGCCTATGTATGGTCTGAATTTAGGATTACCTAGAAATATAGCAATCAAACCATTTTAGAAGATGGAGAAACTACTGAAATGACAGCATTTTTACCTTACCTTTGACCAAATGGCCAAACAGATTCAGATTCAGAGAATTGATGTCTAGTAATACGTGTGTATTATAACTTTATGAAGATACTTTCCCGCCTTGTAGAGACATGGGGAAATTGTGACATTTTGCAATCTAAACTTTACCAATGACCTTTGACCCTTGACCTTAGGTATGTGCAACCATGAGTTGATGGGGACAGCTTTATCCATATATTTATGCATGTGCAAAGTTTCGGCTTGGTACCTCTAGCGGTTCCTTAATAATATCGTCCACATATTATTGCCTATAAGAGACAGATGGAAGACGTTTCCACGCATTTAACACATACACATACGCTTTTTATAGCTCCATGTATACATACACACAGACGTGCACACACGTAGATACACACAAACATGATGAATTAGTAGTGACGAGGGACATTATACTATGGTAGACAACTACATTTCTGTAGGCCATACGGACTAAAAGCTGAGAAAAAATGACAAAACTCTCTTATCAATTGCTTTTACCATACCAGGCAGCCTATCCTGTATATGATTAAAAAAAAAAAAAAACGACCCAAGTCCATCACACAAAATGACCTCGCCACAATTAAGGTAAATGTTAATTGCATATGTACACAATGTCATTTGTATATACAATAATGCCTTCTAATCACAGTTCAACAGAATATTGTTGGACAAATTATGAAGTTTTTTTTTTTTTTTTTTTAAGTTGGACCTGGGTTGTTCTTATATTCAGATACTCAGCAATTGTGGATACTATTATTATGTGCTACAGCAAAAATGGCGAATTGAGACATGGAGCTACAATGAGATTACTGTCTGTATGTTAATTCAAGAATAAAATAAGAATACATGTATATTGTCTGATGATAAATCAAACATCTTTATCTATTCCCCCCCCCCCCCCAAAAAAAAAAAGAACAATAAAGGAACGGATTTTAAACCACTGTTTAGAAGGAAGATAAAGGGGACTGATCCCTATAACTTCTTTCATTGTCATTTTATCAGACACTGTAAATGTCTTTCTTGGTATAGAATAGCAACATTAATTTATGCATCCCTACTCTCATGTGTTTTACTTTCTGTGCAGATTGCCTTGAAAGAGAAAGCTGCACTGAATACACAATCTTCCTCGTCACCATGGGCGTTACATTCGTCTTCCTTGTGATACTCATCGTCGCACTGATTGTCTCTAGTGAAAGGAGAAAGTGTAACGTATAGTGATTTCTTATTTTCCCTTTACATATCAGTACAAAACAGCTGCCAAGGAATGCTTTAGAGGGGGGGGGGGGGTGGTAAAGGGTTAGTCATACCCGTGATTTAAAGGGGCATTCCAGGCGATTTCATAATTCCACATCATGTAGTACATAAATCAACAGCTCCATGTAGATATTTGTCGAATTTATTGTAGTTCTTGAGCAGAGAAACAATACTTGGAAAAACCTCAAACAAATTACACTGAACAAGGATGAGGACATAGGAGGCTCACATATTTCAGAAATGTAGAAGTGTCATTCCATTACAATACCGCTTGCTTGCTGGTTCACCTGTACATAATCTATGAATGCCTTCTTCTTTTGTTCTGCTTCCTTGAGCCCCATTTCATGTAATCTTATGGTGATGATGATGAAGTCTTGTATAGCGCCGGTATCCGCCAAGTCAGGCGCTCATGGCGCTTGCTCCAAAATGAATACATAATTCAGCTTAAATTTCATGGGTGCACCGCTTGTGATATGACAGTTAAAATAAAAAGAAATAGTTCCAGGAAGTAATTGTCTCCAAATGTGTAAACATACATTTTTACACATTGGCTAGTTTTTCAATTTGAAGAGATGGGTCTTGAGGGCTGTTTTAAAAGATTCTGTGGTAAGAGCTCTGCGGATAGACTGTGGAAGGCCATTCCATATCTTTGCAGCAGCCACGCGGAATGAACGAGCTCCCCAAGAGTTGTGTGCTCTGTGTTCCACCAGCAGGTACTTGTCTGCAGAACGTAGATTTTCTCTTGCTGGGACATATGGCTCTAGTAGATCACATATATATGATGGAGAACTGCCATTCAGTGCCTTGTACACAACCAAACTGATCTTATACTCAATCCTCTGTTCAACACATAGCCAATGTAGCTTTTTCAGAAGAGAGTTGATGCTTGTACTCTTCCTGGACATGGTGACAACTCTAGCTGCGCTATTCTGCAGGCGCTGAAGTCTGTGTATTTGTGATTTATTCAGATAATACAATACTGAATTTCCCATGTCAAGCCTCGATGTGATGTATGCATGCACCAGAAGTTCTGCAACATGGTTATTGATGTACTTGCGGATCAAGCCAATGTTTCTGAGAGCTAAGAAAGCTGCTCTGGATACAGCCAAGATGTGGCTTTCCATGGAAAGATTAGAGTCAAAAATGATTCCAAGATTCCTGGCAGTATCTGAAGGAGGGATGATATCTCCACCCACTCTGATCCCAGTGACGTTTACCTTTGGTCTTTGATGCTTAGACCCAATGATCATAAACTCTGTCTTCCCTTCATTAAGCTTCAGAAAGTTTGAAATCATCCACTTATGCAACTCATCAACACAAGCCTCAATACGCTGTATTGCTTGGATTACTTCAGAATGGACAGGATTCACTGATAAATATATCTGGATATCATCAGCGTAGCAATGATAACTAAGGCCATGACTCTTGATGATATCTCCAAGTGGCAGGCAGTACATGCAGAAGAGCACTGGGCCCAGGACAGATCCTTGAGGAAGTCCATATTGCAAAGGCAATCTGTCAGAGCTAGCACCATCCATGCTCACAAAGTGTGTTCTCTGAGTGAGATAAGAACGGAACCAGTGAAGCGCAATTTCAGTTACACCAAAGAGGCTTTCCAAGCGAGTAAGAAGAACTCCATGATCTACAGTATCAAAGGCTGCAGACATGTCCAAAAGGACCAGGAGAGATATTTTCCCAACATTCATAGCTTGAAGGAGATCATTCTGAATTCTAAGTACAGCAGTCTCCACACTGTGGTGAGCACGATAAGCCGACTGGAAATCATCATATAAGCTGTTTTCTTGTAAGAATGTTGTGAGCTGCTTGGATACTACTCTCTCTAAGGTTTTGCTCAGAAAACAGAGGTTTGACACAGGACGGAAATTGCTCATCACATTTGAATCCAAATTTGCCTTCTTCAGCACAGGGCAGATCTTATGGTGACCCTGCCATGACATCATCCTTGTTCATTGGAATTTCTTATAAATTTCGAAAATATTCGTATTCTTCATCCCAATCATCACAAATTCTGAAACTCAGTCTGTTCTCAGTATAGGTCTAGCTAATTCATAGTTGTTCAAAAGTAAAAATCTGAAAATCATTCGGAGGTCCCCTTTAACGGAAGGAATTTTGGAGCGGAACCTTTGGGGAGCAATGGGATTTGATGTCTTTTTGATTTTTTTTTTGATCTCGTAGTTTTTCTTTTTCTTTTTCCTCTTCGTTTTTACCTGAAATGTGGTTTTATTTTTATTTTTTTTTTTGGGCGGGGGGGGGGGGGGAATGCAGCTACCTTGTACCATGTGATTTGCATGCATATGTAATTTACTCACCATATTCCTGCCTCTAAGCAGTTACACTGTCTTGGGGATCATTGTGGAATCAAACAATAGGTTTCTGAATTTATCAATCAAAGAGAACAGTGGTAAAATTGAAAAAATGCCCCTCGTGAACAGATTTCTCATTGTTCCGAATGCGCAATCAAAGTGCTCTACGTATTAAGGTGACCCCCTGCATTTTGAATGTTAACAATGATTTTCTCTCTCAAAACTTGCATCCAATCGTATTGAGATTTCCCTCATTATATGTCTTTCGTTTTATGACATTGTAATCCATATTGCACATTCAAAACAATTCACAAAATTCCTCATATTTTGTTAAATTATCTTACTTTGTATACATTGTATTGAAAACGGAATGCAGAAATAAATTGAACTGAACTGAAGCTAAACATAGTCATAAACATTAGATTCGGCAAGCCCTAACCCGGTATTGTGTAGCGCCATCTCGTGTTTGTAAGATTTACAGTTACATGCTGCATGGGTGTCATATTTTTGTCTTTTTTTATAGTAAAAAGGACCCAAGGCCAATTCAGCTGTGTTATTAATGATAATGATAATGAAGGGACATTTATATTGCGCAGCTACTATAATAATATACTCTACTGCGCATTACAAAATGACATGCATACAAGAAATTCAAACAGAAAATACACTACTTCAAAAGATGACTTTTTAACCTGGCCTTAAACTCATTAATTGTGACTGCTTGTCTTACAAACAAAGGGAGATTATTCCATAATTTTGGTGCAGCGTACAAAAATGCCCTGTCACCAAGAGTGACTTTTGATTTCCCCGATGGATATTTCAATAATGTTTGATCCCGTGAACTCCGAAGATGATAAAATGTTTGAAGTGATGTTTTTAACTCTACAAGTTCCTGTATGTACACTGGTGCTGTACCATGAATGGCTCTATATACAATTAGCAGAGTTTTAAATATGATTCTCTGCTTTACAGGCAACCAATGTAATGCACGTAGTAATGGACGACAATGAGAGAAACGAGGAGAATTACAAACTAATCTAGCACATGCATTTTGCACCCTTTGTAGTTTACCTAACTGATTATCAGGTAAGCCATAAAATAAACTGTTACAATAATCCAATCTGCTTGTGACAAACGCATGGATGATTTTTTCAGTACTTTCCCGTGTCAAATGCTTCCGAACATGTGCAATATTAAACAAATGATAAAATGAATTTTTACATACTTCAGAGATATGTCTGTCAAAAGCTAGGCGTGAATCAACATCAATCACTTTCAGGCTTTCAGTGCGTAATTTTGAAACTTGCTGTTGAGTGCCACATATTACAAATTCGGTTTTCTTATCATTGAGTAGAAGATTGTTGGATAATAACCATTTGTGAAGATGCACAATACATCGCTCTATAATGGACACAGTATAATTCTCATCTGCTGCAGTAGGTGAAATGGTGAATGTACAGCTGTGTATCATCCGCATAGGTATGACACATTACTTCTGGGAATTTGTGTTGGATTTCATGGAACAACCTACTAGCATACAAAGTAAAAAGAAGGGGACCCAGGCAGGAGCCTTGGGGCACACCCCAGGGTACATCAAACTCCTTGGACATACTGGAATCGACCTGAACCCTCTGTCTCCTATCATTCAAATAGGACTCAAACCATAACAATGCTCTGTCAGTTATTCCAAAATGTGTTTGGAGAATATTCACAAGAATGTCGTGTCTAATTAAATCAAAAGCTGCACTCATGTCCAATAGAACTAAAAATACAACCTGTTGCTTATTCATTGCTAACAGCAAATCATTCTTCACCTTTAATAGGGCTGTTTCTGTGCTGTGGTTTTTTCTATATGCTGACTGCATCGGTGGTAGTAAATCATTGGTTACAAGATGTTTCTGAATTTGACCTGCTACTGCTGCTTCAACCAGTTTGGACACATATTGCAAATTACTAACAGGTCTACAATTTGAAAACTGTAAATCTGCACCGGGCTTTTTCAATAATGGTCTAACTATAGCCAACTTCCAATTCCTGTGAAAGTGTCCACTTGTCAGAGACATGTTGATAATTTTTGTAAGAACTGGCAATAAAATATCAATGTTCCTTACAACCAGCTTTGTGGGTATTGGATCCAATATACATGTCTTCTTGTTTAACTTCAGAACCAACTTTTGCACATCATGTGCACATAACGGAGAAAACTGTGACAACTTATTTTGAACTTCTGAATAAGAAGATTGGTTGGGGAATCCATCTGCTCTTTTTGACTGGATGTCTTCACACATTTTCACTACTTTCTGCTCAAAATACGTACCCAACTCATTTACAAAATTTTCAGTATCAATGTGTGGTGGTAAATCAACTATGGACTTCTTCATATTTAACAAAGACTTTGCAATATGAAACAACTTTTTCTGATCAGCAGCATTCTCAGTTATACATTCATTATAATAATCTTGTCTAGCACGATTCATTAAAGACAAGGTCATATTCCGTATACTCTTATAATCATCATGATCACACTTGTTGTGGCTCTTCATCCACTTCTTTTCTGCTTTACGTCTCTTTCGTTTCATTTGCCGAATATCTTCATTGAACCAAGGTGTTTTGGGCCTCTCACTCACATATTTTGTTACAAGTGGTGCATGTTTGTCAAGAACAGATGTCAAAGAGTTTTCATATAACGAGACCAATTCATCTAAATCATCACACATGCAAGTACTGAGATCGCTTGCTCTCAAATCATTCTGAAAAGTGTCAAAATCAATTGATGCAATTTTACGACACATAACTTTCTTTACTTTTACTGATGGTTTTTGTGTTCTCAAATGACACATGACTGACATATGATCGGAAACCAATGAATCAGCCCAAGGCTTTCCAACAACTATATCATCTGAACTTCTACTGATGATAAGATCTAAAGTATGACCATGAGTATGAGTACTGACATCTACATGCTGTATACAGCTAACAGACTCAAGCAATTCTCGGAGAGCTATAGCATCCAAATTATCATTCACATCAACATGAACATTGAAATCACCTGTTACTATAAGAGGGATTTTACAAAAGAGGTGTGGTTGCAGAAACTCACTGAACTCATACAAGAAAACTCCAAATGAAATTCGGTGTTGTCCAGAATAAGGTGGTCTGTACAAATTGATAATTCTAAACTGAAAAGAGTTGATAGTGATATTATACACACTGAATTCGAATGATTGTTTTTCACCGGCATCTACTTTCTTAACGTGCAAACAATCTCTATACATCAATGCTGTACCACCTCCCCGACGGCCTGTTCTAGGCCTATGACTGAATTTGTAACCGGTAGGAACAACATCACCAATAACAGCCGAATCTTTATCGGTGAGCCAAGTTTCTGTGAAAGCATACAAATCTGCCTTACTATCACATATATAATCAAACACTGCGATTGACTTATTGCGCAGGGAACGCACATTGAGAGAGCATAGCTTGAAATAACTTGCAAAAGAAGACTGGGGAATAATCTTAATCAGATTACTGAACTGCCTATTTCTTTTATGATGCTTGACACAACGCCTTGATGAGGTGATAACAGAGATTGGAGTATCTTTGGGAAGATTACATGTAAGTTGAGCAGCAGGATGTGTGATATTAGCATTACTGCTGGAAGAACATACACTTGGACTAGGAGCCGTACCCTTTGGTGGCGCCAACTTCTGGTTTTTACCCCACCTCGCTTGCTTCGCCTTGTGGGTTTTATGCAATTCAATCCAAGTGTCTTGATTGTAGCATACACATGTTTAGGCAGGAGATAATTACTTCCATGCTGCAGCTCCAATAAATCTTGCGAAGTATATTGTGACTGACATGATGATTTGCATGTTGATTCCCTGTTGAAGTCACGCTCATCAGGACCTGGGTTAGGGTGTACATCACCATCCCTCAGCAGCTGACATTGGAAGGTCGCTGACCCGTTCACATTGTAGGCAATTCTTCTTTGAAGAAACTGTTTTCCTTGGTTTATTCTTCTTTGAAGAAACTGTTTCCTTGTGAAATATTTACGTAAATATGATTACAATGATAAATATTTCTCATGATCATTTAGGGAATAAAATGGGGGATTTAGGCAGGCTCATTATCTGTACAAGAGGTGATCTGTACAATATATTTTTAATCTTTTCCTACAACATGGTATGAATATCCATGAACAAGAAACAAAATAAACCCTAGGGTCAATGTTTCACTGCAATGGAAAGGGAGTCAACAAAATTTAACTTTAATTGTATTTTTGCAGTAAATGAAAGAAAATAACACTTGTAATTTTATTTGGATAATAAACGGTATTTGATTTACCAGAAACACTGGGAGACCTATCAGCCTATAATCCATAATTACAAAGGAATTCATGGTCTTTTTTTTTTCTCTCCCATCACTGCTACACAAGATTAATTTTGCACAAACCTCTTTTTTTTTTTTCGTAATCTAAATGACGGATTTCTCCTTTGTACCCAAGATTGCAAAACACAGGATCATTTGAAAAGAAATCTAGCCAGGTTTACACGATATTTACCAGATGTAACAAACTTCAGTTTTCAAAATATGGATTCTGCTTTTAATATGTACGCATAAACCAAAGCGCACTGATTAACCGTATGCCGTTTACAGAGCCCGCATGACACATGGTCATACGATGTTAAGAGGTGTAAAAGATATCGCCAATCAAGGATTTTTCCATTGATTGCACGGAATATCTATGGACAAAAAAATCATAATTATGTGGTCCAAGCTATATGATTTTCCAGACATAAATATTCATGTTTACTAGCAAAATAACCCAATTGAATATTTCATTTTTGCCATATTTTCCACTAACTATGTTCAATAAACACCTCATCTGCAAACCTGATGTCGACCAAAGTGCCATCCAGTGAACGAGAACGACAGGCATCCTCACGGGAGGGGAATGATGGACTGAGGATAACTACATCTCCTGTTATTGTCGAAGGAAAAACAATAATGGTAAGTTTGTAAATAAGACGAAGCTGAAGGTAACTTTGTTTCCTCAGTACAAAAAGATATCGCACAAAGGCGTACTAAAAATATTCAATACAGCACTGGTGTCTGTAACCACTGTTTTAACGCTGGAATGAGATTTGACCTTGCGGACTAGGTTAACTTTGGTTTAGTTCGGCAAACTGTGATTTAGAGATGACAGATAAGTGATTACATTTTCAAACTTTAAGAATGTCTAAACTGGCGGGCGCAATTATAGAAAACTGCTTGAATGATGTTAACGACATTCCACACAATTCATCAGAGAGAGAGAGAGAGAGAGAGAGGGTGTGTGTGTGTGTGTGTGTGTGTGTGTGTATGTATGTGTGTGTGAGTGTGTGCCTAGAGAGGGAAATGCATTATGGCATGCACACATTAAACGTAAATTATATGAGTCTTGAAAATAATGAGTATTAAAAACAATTACTATTCAATTTATTTTTTTTTCTGCAGGATCTTCCTGATGGGAATAGTTCAACGGGTTACATGCCTCTGAAACTGTTTTCCCACCCGACATCTCCATTGAGACAAACTGGGTTCACTGTGGGAACGAGTGACAAGAGGTCCGTAGCTGACGACAAACAGACAGAAACCCATGTCTACGAACTTGCAAGTGATCATATATAAACGAATCCCGTCCAACAGAGCGGTCATATGTCAATGCAGAGAACACACCGGTTATCTACGAAGAAGCCATTGTCTAAATCATAATGATTTTTTTCTATCGATTACTTCCTAAAAACGCAGTCTTATCTCTCTTTAGATTTCTTTCTGTCTTTTTATATATTATATTATGTCTAATTACACGTGGAAGGTAATTGTACCACAATAAAAAGGAGAGGCGATTGTTTTCTGGTGTGCATTGGACATTACTTACGTTAGTTCATTTTCACGTGAGAAACGTATAACTTTTTTTTTTCTTTAGCCATGGTTGATGACTACTTAAGGGAGAACGAATGCACTTGTGCTTTCATAACGAAATATTTCCTCCTACTTTTTTGTTATCATCATTATCATAAATATTCTATCAATATCATAAATATCATCATTAAGAATACTGATTATGGGGGAAACTGTTACTGAATTTTATAATCGTGAATTGTATATTGACGAAAACATATCTTTATCGAAAAGATGTTACACAAGAATTTGACAATAAAGACACATTTTGATCGTGATGCGTATTTTATGGACCTACGTCACGCAAGCTTATCGTAAGTACCAGGGGAATATACTAAAAGTATTTGTACAAAGCTAGATATGCAGCAAAAATGATTTTAGAAACATTGAGACAGCGGCTGTATTATACTTGCTCTACCTTGTAGCTGGGGAAAAAACAACAACTGTAACCGACTAGGCCTATATAAGTATCTATATTGTACTATATTATGACTTGGGGAAAGCGTTGGTCAATATATTTTGTACTTGTCAA
The DNA here is from genome assembly GCA_033980235.1 of Diadema setosum. Classification (NCBI taxonomy): domain Eukaryota; kingdom Metazoa; phylum Echinodermata; class Echinoidea; order Diadematoida; family Diadematidae; genus Diadema; species Diadema setosum. The sequence goes on from CM067070.1 coordinate 31,670,365, forward strand.
GATTTCGTCATGGCGTAGTGGTGACAAGTTTGTCGTCTGTTTGGCCTGAATTTTTTTCAGAGAATTAGAAGATATACTCTGTTAGCTCACCGCTCGTAATGGAACACTGCTAGTCGTCGACATGAATGGTACTGCATAATTATGCACATATCTCATAATTATCACCAACAGACGCATTATGAGAGAAAGGATTTTCGATATCTGTAGTTTACCTTATTTAAAAAAAAATGCTAAGTAATGATAAATCCAATTAAGAAAAGAAGTAAACATAAAAAAGAAATGCAGTGAACAACAGGTTGTGTGTGTATGTGTGTGTGTGTGTGTGTGTGTCTATGTGTATGATTGTGACTGCAGTATATTAGTGCACTTTTTTCCTTTCAAGTACAACCTAACCCTTGTCCTCTCTGCTGGAGTTTAGAATGTCGTAAGTTGACTTTGATATAATGAAGAAGACAATCTTCTGTGGTATTTGTTCGACATGCTCCAATCTTTGTAGATTAACATCTGATATTTTAATAGTATACGAAGTCGAACTGTAACAAATTCAATGACTTCTTCTCACGTCCTCTATTTTTGTGTGAGGTTTAGGATGCTTTCTGCAAATCAGACTACTTTACTGTGACAAATTATGATAATAAAACAATCGATTAAATTACGCTTAAAAGAAGCCGATTTGTTAACGTGTATTTTTCTACATTTTCTACATATCCAGTAAAAATAAAAATATTGAATTTTTTTCTGGTGCAATCTTATGATTCTACTGTATTGAACTAGCTTGTTGGCATACTTGTCACCCTCTCGAATAATTTGCATTGTGACCTACATTTCTGCCCCTAGTGCCCAAATGCACTCATGGTAAAGTGTATGTGTGTGAAAGAAATTACAACCGAGACAAATATTCCTCTCAAATGTTCATTTTATTCATCAAGCTTTCGGCCTATTAAAACACCAAACACAACAAGTATAAAACAAACAAACAAAACAAAACAATCAAATTGTTGTAATGTCTAAATCTAGAACCTATGAGGATAGCTGAAGACAGGAGCATGGAGCTGTATAACTCTTGGCTATCTTTTGTGTGATAATTTACTAGATATCAGTCAGTCACGCTTCAGTGAGTATCATCTAAAGGCAGAATGGTCACTTGAAGTTCACAAGCTGAATTTCGTAACTTCGATTTGAGGATATTTGAACAAGTTTTAAATTTCCACCATATAAAAAAAAATGGAGATAACATACATCTCACAATGTGCTTCCTATCGTAACATATGACTTGTGGGCAAAATTTCACGATTGAGTGACCACGGGGTAAAACTTTGCCGATACTGCGTTTTGGCATTGATTTTTTCTTAATAGCTCGAATCCATGTTTTGGAAATCAAATTACGATGTTTGCCAATAATATGTGTCAATTTACGGATGAATGGAAACAGTATAAAACAACAACAAAAACAGCATACACACAAAAAAACAACAACAAAAAAACATTGAAAGTGTGGAGTACAATTCATATTGCTTGAATTCCGTGTACTGAAAATCAACTGAACGACATTTTTATCACTGCGGGTATGGCAGATGTAAGAGTATCAGTATTCCTATGACATTCCTTGAAAAATTTTACACCTCAATGTGGAAAACACCAGTATGCTGACTGATTAAAATTGAGACTCAATTAAGATTGATATGAGCAATTATGCAAATTAAATCCTTATGACCTTGCTAATGGATATTGATTTTTATACATGAGTGACAAAAGAATACATGTCCGGATCTTGGATACTAATGATCATTTTACACGTTCAACACACATCGCATGAACAAGGTTTCATAATTCTGACGCTATTATGCAGAATAGGTTATATCTGCATTTACACATTACATAAACTTCTTCATAAACAACATGACTTTTTAAAAAATCTAAACATTCAATTCGTTTAAATTTCATCTAGAATAATCTGTGTCACACTAAATTGACACTTCCATGCTTTTATTTGTATTTGTCTTCATAGTATGATTTCTATGTTTTTGTTATCATTTCTCGGCCTTGCTGAAAAACAACCTTTAGCTGATAGCAATCTTATTACCGTGATTAAATGAATAAACTCAAACTCAAACTTATGCGCAGTGATAATGCATTATCATATTGTCAGCCTGTGTTCATGCTACAGTGAGTACCTGGATATGCCTACATGAACTGAGGTCACCAAAAAAGCAAGAATTTACCACCAAAACCGTTCTTATATTGGCAGGGTTTTTTTTTTCTTTTTTCTTTTTTCTTTTTTTCTCACTGAAGCATATGCTTCTGTGGAATGTTTATTGAAATGAAGTTAGACTAATTCCCCGTGTATAAATTTGAAATCTACACAACACAGGAATTGAATTAAGTCCATGTTATAGGGTAAAAAAGGTTTTCCAGGCCCACTTGCTCATCGCAGGAAATGCCACAAGATCACATCGGTCTTAAAAACAATGAGAAATACAATTTCATTCAGTTGATTCAAGTTCACAAAATCAAAGCACTATTTACTGCTTAATTTCAATGTGTGTGTGTGTGTTGTTTTTTTTTTTTGTTTCATAATGTGCTCATTCCACCGTGAATTGAACAATATTGTGTGCAAGGTCGTTGTTAGCTTTCCAAACATAAATCCCATCTGTTGGAACAATGTACAACGGGGAACATGTCCAAACTGCCATTTTGATGATTTTAAAGTCGTGATCACTGAACAGAGAAATTTCTCTTCAAGAGATGACAGGAAGCACACAAATTTACGTTGCAAGCCTTTGTATGCTGGAAAATTGAAATTTGTTTCGATATCATCGAATCAAAGTTACGAAATAGGGCTTGGGAACAAAAAAAAAATGACCGTTACTTTTTGCCTTCAGTGCGTGATCAGTTAAGCTTGACCTGACGACATACATTAAATTCCACATGAAAGGTAGCTTGGAAGTACAGCTACTTGCTTCTGTGTTTAGATTTATTGAGCGGTTCCTGATTCAGAAATTAAAGCATTATGTTTTAGGGAGAACTTATCTTTGTTCACTGTTTACTTCATCAGGGCGAGATACCAAGAGAACATAATATCAGTCTAAATTGCATGAGGTGCGTGATGTTGATGCAATATCATACAGTGCAATGTTATATAATATTCTGGCAAATGATAATATATAATAATAATCATTTTATTTTTGAAATGCATATATTCTTTTTTTATATTGAATTAATGTGATAATTCAATACGAAAATGTTATCTGATATTATCTCTAGAACAGAAATGTGTTGAGTATTTCAAAATTTCTAATATAAAATCGATTTTAAATTCTTGTATCATACTTCCACAATACAGTGAATATTCTTTATTATGACTGTAAACCCATTGTTATTATATTAAACGACTACATGTAAGTTACGGAAGGTCAGCATTATAATGTACTGTTATTCTGACAATCAAACATGTCATTATAATATGTGGTTATTTATGGTTAGCTTTTGAATTGTGTATAGTTTCATATCAGCTACGTTATAAGAAGGAATGGGTTATGCTAAATAGATAGGATGACAGCTGCAGTGTGCGGTTTATGTTCAATATACAGAGTCCTGATCTGTCGACAAAAGTTTACAAAGATGGGAAATCATTGTTGTTCTTGTTCATTATACATTTCAACATAGGACCCACTCATTACACTACTATAATGTTGACAGATATGTAACAAATAATACAATATGATTTTGTTAACATCTGTTAAAATGAATATGTCCAGTCATGCAGTGAATAATGGCAATGGTTACCTCACATCATAATGTAGCACTTTTGTCAGCACAGTTATATGACAAAATCACACTGCTAGATATAAAATTTGAATGATGGCATAACATGCCATCTACTATCATTGTATTTTCTATTGGTAGATCCTGATGGAGGCAGCAACAGCTTGACGATTAAAGGAACATCTTACATCGAGTTTCTTTCAAATAAAGTGTATGTGATATTCGATGCAAGATATTTCCACAAAGACTTTGTTCACACGTCTGGGGCTTATCAGTCTGATACACAGTATTGTTAGACGTCTCTGAGGAAAACGAGCATCTCATAATATTTCATAATTCTCTGATTGTACATACAGTGCCTATACACTGACCAGTGTATTTATTTTCGAGGATATTTTGAGTCACTAATTTCGCCATGGAATTCATACACATGCTTCAGGCCAAAACATCTGGATAACCTATGAGGGTTCGCAAAGAACACTATTTTGTATAAAAATGTTGTGAATATATTATGTGAACACGAGAGATAATACGACATATCTAGTATGAATTCTCAAAGTTGCAAAATGTGATGTAGACCTTTGCGCACAAAATGTGCAGTGCTATAATTCATGTATTATGAAAGGCCTGGAACAAAGAATACTCCTCATGTTGATCACTGAAACTGTAACTACGGTCAGTGATGCAGAAGAATAACATATCATCCTTAATAGCAGCCGGGTGTTTTGAAAGTGAAGGTCAGTATAAAATTGATATTACAATGTCTGCTATGTCCACATAATACTTCCGTATTTCTGATTACAAAATAGATGAAGTTTTCTTCCCTGCGCATAATTGCATTGTTCATTTGATTTACTAGTTGTAAACATAATGGATACACTACTGCAGTTACGCGTCGCTTGGATTGCCGTGATATGTTTACAATCTAGCTATGGTGAGTTCCTTGAAGTATTACAAATTCTCACTTGAAACTTTTTTTTTTCTTGTAGACGGCACACATAGCACTTGGATTATCTACTGTGACTTTGTAAGATCTTTTCCCCTTGATATATAAATATATCATCAACGTTAGTACGTTATGAATGGGGGGGGGGGGGGATATGACTAACTCATAAAGATTGCCGGATAGGAAAACGGGGAAAACAGTTCCGAAAAAAGAAGAGGAAGAAGAAGAAGAAGAAGAAGCAAAAACATGAAAAAAAAACACTCAAACGAAATTGTAACTTGACAGCTCAGCTAATGGATTTTATATGTCTTTAGAGATTATTTATATTTATTTTTTTTCCATCTCATGTGCTGCCAAAATTAAATGTGCTTTTCCAATTTTCTCTGTACATGCTTAACACCATCAAGGTTTTGCGGAGGAATGTGTGGGACCTATATCATATCAGTCAACAGAGGAAGCCTATATCGGGGACAATAAAACTATTACCTGCTGGAACTCTGCGGATCCGGTACGTACTCCTGTCACCATGCTGGTCATGAATTTGATATTCAATGGGAGAAAAGTGGTAACCTATGTATATGGACGCAGTGACTACAGTGGTTCAGAAGGAAAGTACAGCATTGTCATATCTCATGGGAACAACCTGGCACAGTTTATCATCCGAAATGTGACAACGAATGACGAGGGACAATATTTTTGTGACATCAATTTGAACATTGGACAGTGGTGTTCCTTTATCAACTTAACAGTGAAAGGTATGTACATGTAGATATCAAACGGTCTTGCCTCTTTGAAATTTAAAGGACATCGTGCAAAATAGTCATATAAATGTTTTTTTTTCTCTCTTCACATTATTGGATGAATATAATTGTCATGACGATTACGAAAATCCAAATACGAGTAATTATATTAACGATTTTGACATTAATAAGAAAAACTATGGGGGTTGTAAGGGCCTTGTACAATAAACATATGAAGACCACGTGGTTTATGATACAAGGACCTTTCCACAATGTATAGTACGTACTACTGCCTCGGTCACTTCAATCAATTCCAAGCTAAGTAAAGGGTGCGTTCAAATACTTTGCTAAAGAACTTCAGTTGAATATTGCAAGAGCTGCTTATAGACACACGATGAGTCTCAAAATAAGATAGGATATTGGTATCAGTGCATTTTACCTAAAGTTTAGTAAATTCAAACGATAACCGAAGTAGTTTGTCACATTTTAGCTCCCCTTTGATCAATTTAATTACGCTGACGTGCTAATGTTGTCCTAAAGGCCGTGCCACACCTTTCCGGGCAAGCTACGCGGGCTTGTTGCGAGTAGTGATTTTTCCAGCACACAGGAGAATTTCCGCGGGCTGACAAGAATGTTTGCGAGTTTCGCACTTGTGTCTTACCTGCTAGACGCGTGCTACTTGCCTTCTACTTGCGTGTATTTCGTGTGAACCGCGTGAGAACTTTGAAACCAATCCGTTTTCTGTTACTGGTTCTGCGAAGTACCTGCGTTGGAATTGCCTGCGAGGTGCTGCCGGTAAGGGTCTCCTACTGGTGTTCTGCGTGTACCTCTGCAAGCGAACCCCACGAGTTACTCGGAACAACTTTTGAGCAAGCTCAAGGCCTTGTCATACCGCATCTGGGGAAGTTTTGCGGGTTGACTTGCGGGGTAACAAATTTGCTACCCGGAGCTCTCGCTGTTGGTCCGCACATGACAGTACATAGCGCTTATCTCGCCCGTAGTTGCCCGGATGTGCGCACTCATTCCCGACTTATCCGCAACCAAGTTTTGAGCATAACCAAAACTTTTTCCGGGTGACTCCACGCAGAACTCCAGTAGGAGGCCCTTAGCGGCAACACCTCTCAGGCAACTCCCACGCAGATACTTCGCAGTCCCCGTATGCGGCCAAGATAATGACATTCTGAGGGACTTCAGAGGAATTCCTCCACTTAGTTGTCAGCCCCCAAGCGCCTGGCACACAGGTCACACAGTATACCCGCAAGCAGAACTTCAGTAGAACGCATCCAACAAGTAAGACACACGCACTTACTCCCCTTTAAGGCCGTATCAGACCTTTCCAGGTAAGCCTTGCATGCGACTTGCAAAGAACAATTTCTATTACCCGGAGGTCCCCGGAGATGAGCCACGCAAATCTTTTTACCCGCAACCATGTTTAGGCCCTGTCACACCTTTCCTTATCACGCTTATTGCGTGTAGGGATTTTCCAGTATATGGAAAATTATTGAGGGCGGACAAGGATTTTGGCGAGTCTGTGCATGTGTCTTACTTGCTGGACGCGTTCTACTTAAATTCTAATTCCGGGTATACTGTGTAACCTGTGTTAAAGTCGCATGGGAGCTGACAACTCGGTAAAGGAATTCCTCTAAAGGAATGGCAAAACTCCCACAGAATGTCATTATCTTGGCTGCATACGGGGACTGCGAAGTACCTGCGTGAGAGTTGAATGCGAAGTGCTGCCTTTAAGGGCCTCCTACTTGCTTTCTACGTGGACCTCTCCGGGCATTCCCGCGACTCACCCGGAGAAAGTTGTGGTCATGCTCAAAACGTGGCTGCGCTTAAATCGGACTTGCGTGCGCACCTCCGCGCAACTATAGGCGAGATACGCGCCAGGTACTGTCAGGTGCGGACCAACTGCGGAGAGCTCCGTGTAGCAAATTTGTTTCCCCGCAAGTCAAGCCGCAAAACTTTCCCAGATACGGACGGTATGACAAGGCCTTGAGCATGCTCAAAACTTGTTCCGAGTGAGTCGTGGGGGTTCGCTCGCAGTGATACACAGAGAACACCAGTAGGAGACCCTTACCGGCATTACTTCGCAGGCAAGTCCAATGCATGTACTTCTCAGTACACATAAGTCGCTCATAACAGAAAACGGATCGGTTTTAAAGCTCTCACGCAGGTTACACGGAATGCACGCAAGTAGAGGCTAAAGGCCGTGTCACACCAGCCTTGCGTGCGACTTGCAAAGAACAATTTTGACTACCCGGAGGTCCCCGTAGATGATCCGCACATGACAGTACCTAACATGTATCTCAAAAGTAGTCACCCGCAACCGTGTTTAGGCATTGTCACACCTTTCCGGGCAAGCTACTCGGGCTTGTTACGTGTAGGGATTTTCTAGCATACCGGACATTCCTGAGGGCGGAAAAGGATTTGTGCGAGTCAGCGCATGTGTCTTACTTGCTGGACGCGTTATACTTGCGAGTATACTGTGTGACCTTTGGCTGAAATCGCACAGAATTTCATTATCTTGGCTGCATACAGGACTGCGAAGTACCTGCGTGAGAATTGCCTGGAAAGTACTGCCGCTAAGGGTCTCCTACTGGCATGACTGGCGTTCTGCGTGGACCTCTACGGGCATTCCCGCGACTCACCCGGAAAAAGTTTTGGTCATGCTCAAAACTTGGCTGCGGTTAAATCGGACTTGCGTGAGCACCTCCGGGCAACTACGCGCTAGATACTGTCAGGTGCGGACCAACTGCGGAGAGCTCCGGGGAGTAAATTTGTTTCCCCGCAAGTCAAGCCGCAGAAGTTCCCCCGTACGGTATGACAAGGCATGAATGAAAATTGCAAACATTCTTGTTCGCCCGCTGAAAATCTTCTACGTGCTGGAAACTACCTCCTCGCCACAAGCCCGCGTAGCTTGCCCGGAATGGTGTGACACGGCCTTAAGTAGCAAGCGTCTAGTAGGTAAAAAACAAGTGCGAAGCTTGCAAACATTCTTGTTCGCCCACGGAAAATCTCTTGCGTGTTGGAAAATACCTCCTCGCCACAGGCCCGCGTAGCTTGCCCTCAGAAATTGTCTGTTATGCTGGAAATCCCCACACGCAACAAGCCCGCGGAGCCCGCTTGCCCGGAAATGTGCATGTGACAGGGCCTAAACATCATTGCTGATAAACAGATTTGCGTGCGCACCTCCGGGCGACTACGGGTGAGATACGTGCTAGGTACTGTAATGTTCGGTTCATCTGCGGTGACCTCAGGGTAGTAAAAAATGTTCTTCGCAAGTCGCACGCAAGGCTTGACAGGTGTGACACAGCCTTGAAATGCTGAAAAAGAAGGAATGGAATATTTTCTTCAGACTTAATCAAGTATGAACAAAGGTTATGCCAGTTTATGTGCACTTTTGAAAAAAGTATGTGTAAGTGTGAATGTTGGTCTTAGATGATATTAAAAGGGCCTGTCATTGATTGTTTAACTTCGTTGTGTTTAAATCATTATCTATGTGAAATCAATATGTACAATATTTTTTTTTCTATTCTAATTATGTCTTGATTGTTCCCTATCAATAAAAAAGGGTCTATGTTGTAGATGAATCCGACTTCAGATCACTATAATATAATGGAGGCCATACCCTTGGGCCTCCAAAGAAGAATAAAAGCACTTATAATGGGTTATTCAATGAGCCACGTGCATTGCTATGTGAGCACATAAATTATCCTTTGTTTGGCATACTGTACTTGAATCCCCCAGTTAGAAATTACCTTACAAAACAGTACCCCAACCGAATTGGTCTACAAAGCCTTGTAATGTGTGATCCTTCTCATAAATGAAAGGTGTTCAAAGAAATACGAGACTACAGCTGTAGCCTGAAATCAATGTTTTGTTTATAATGTATCTTTTGTTTATCTGTATCACGTATCTTTTGCAAAGTCGAATGTTTATGTTTATGATGTAATTCCAGCTCTATTATGTGTTATGTTTTGTTGGAAAAAGAAGAATGAAAATAAATGAATTGAATTGAATTGAATTGAATGTTCTTATCTGACAGGAAGTGTCTATTTTGACAAGCGCCCTCTTGGGTGTGACTGATAATAGGTAACTTGTGATTTTTTTATGTGTGTTGATAATATCATAGGGACGACAACATCAACTACATGCACTACACCTTCAACAATCGTCACAGAACATAGTAAGTATTATCATTTAGTGTCAAAACCACCGTTACTTTTTTAATGTTACCGAAAAATCCGGCATGTATTCTAATAGCATGTGGCAAAAAGAACAATCTGCTGATAAGCAGGTCTCAAAACAACTATGGAGACAGTGTATTGTATTCGGCTGCTTGGCGGATTACTTCTATTACAGACTGATTGAAAAAAATATAGTCTATGAAGGGCAATTTATCAATCAGTTCCAACAAAAACAACTGTACGAAAAAAAAATTCTTTAATTTGAATAAATACGCAGTACCCGCTGCATGCTGCATGATTAGAACCAACACTTGCTGTCTGGCGGAAGCTCGGTGGTCTAGTGGATAAAACACCTGTCCGAGATAGACGTGATCAGGGGGTTGTAGTTGCGAATTCTGCCTGGGCCTGTATGTCCATGATTTTCATGTTGATTCGATGCTTATTTACGTCGATGTAGGGCAGTTTGTCAAACAGTTCCAATGTAAAAGCTCCAACCTACATCGTATTTATCAAAGCGTAAGTCGAATTCAGATTATTTACTTTAAGAAAATTTGTAAAACTAGTTCCAGATGTAGAACTACGTACTTAATTTCAGAGCCAGACAATATACAGTTGACTAAAGAAAAGTACTATGAACTATGAAATACATTCAATTCTAAATGGTATGGTTACGGATTGCCTTTTTTTTTTTTGTTAGCCTGAATGTTTATGACCACATAAAGTAACCTTCTGGTTCTCTCCTTACTAATCACATCCAGATGCGACAGCAACTTCAGTCATGCTTTCATCAATTAATCCTGGCGACGGTAAGTCATACAAATCTAAATTCAAGGCAAATATTGTTTTGATTCTGATTGTTTTGGCTCAGTGAAATAAATAACTGGCTGTCAATCACGCGAGGTACCTGTTACGAGTCCCTGGCTTCACTCGTTTTGCCTTATTACGCAAGACACCTTATCCTCATTGCCTAGTCCTCTTAATGGACTTTCAGCTCAGGAGACTCCCGATAAAACGAAGTTTTCTTTTGTTATATCGAAATTTCGTTATATCCAAACAAATGAAATGTATAATGACATCTAGATGATAATATTGACTCTTAATTTACGTTTTGTCGGACATTTCCTTATAGTCGTGTTTGTTATCACTGTAGTCGGTACCGTGATTGTTTTCTTTTAGGAGATTGCATTATGATAAAGTTCAAGAAACACCGACATGTTCACGTCACACCCTGCATAAAGTTGTTGAGTACGTAACTTTATTTGTAAAGGAAGTACATGGAACCGACTGCATTTGTTATATTTATATGCTTCTTCCCGAAAAGTAAAACAAACAAACAAACAAACAAACAAAGAAACCTCCCTCAAATCGAGGTTAATTAAAAATTGAAGGGAACGACTTCTTACGAACCAAAGGAACGTAAAACAAAAAGTACCCAATCCCCTCTTATGTAAAAAAAAGAAGACATATATATATATATATATATATATATATATATATATATATGTGTACTGTAAGCCCTTTAAAGTATTTGCAATGATGATCTTATTATTTACTGACATTTTGTTTCAAGGTAATTGCAAAAAATAGTGGTTTGAGATTACTGTCTGTACGTGGAACCTGTGCATGGAGAAAGGAACGGAAAATTACATTTGTGAGGTGAGAGGATAAATTCCACATCTTTATTTGTTATTTTCCTCTCAACGAACAAATTGATTATGAACTATTCTTCAAACATATCATAAGACAGAGGGTAGTTCCTATACTCTTTTCTTTGTGATTTCATAAGACACATAATATTGTGGATGTCTTCCTAGATAGAAAAGGTTAACATTTTTCCATCACTGCTTTGGTGCATGTTTGTCTTTCCGGACAGGTTGCCAAAGAGAAAGCTGCCTTGAATACACAATTGCCCTCTTTACCTTGGGCGTTACATTCATCTTCCTTGTGATACTCATCATCGCACTGATTGTCTCTAGGGAAAGGTCTGGAGAAAGTGTAAGGGTAAAATGATTGTTTTCTTTTTGTTTTTGTCAGTACAAATTCATGGGGCCGGTAAACGTTTTATACAGCGAGGAGGAGGAGGGGGAGGGAGTCGGGGCTGCAGTTGACCCCTCCCCCTCGGCCTGCTCTGAGGGTGCTTTGTATGCCAATTAAATTCACTCATATTCCTTTCTTTGAGCAGTTTCTGATTTTATCCCTCATTGAGAACAGTAGTCAAAAAAAAAAAAGAAAAAAAAAAGTGGGCCTCGATAACAAAAATTAAAGTAGGCCTAGGCCTACATATTGTAGAAGCTGTTAATGCATGCCTTAACCCGGCGTTGTGAAGCGCCATCTCATGTTCGTAAGATACACACTGCCATGTATGGCAGCCAAACTTGTGCACTTCAGCGCATTGCTTGACGATGTCAACGGCAATACAATAACAATCCATAGAGTAAAATTTTTGTTCATGATCAAGTTGGGGGAGAATGTACACTGACACATTTGTCTGTGCAAGAAGCGGATTTTTTCCCGTAATTATTGCGTTATGAATAAAATGGCTAATAAAAAGAATTTCCATATGATTGTACAGTGTTTTAGGGATAGAAAGGGAGTAAACATACTTTTATTTTGGCAATATGCTGCATTTAATACAACAACAACAACTGCTACTAGGAATTCTATTTTTTGATAACAGACAGAATGTAATTTACCATTCAGGGAGACTCGGGATTGATACATTCGCAGAAAATTTCAGAAAATCTTTAACCATAGAAATTTCACGATATTTGCTAGATCTAACCTTGGTATTCTAGACAGGGATTTTGCCTTGAATATGTACATGGTACAAAAATGCGCATTTGAAACCACATTGGCAATTGAGCAGCTCCCCCCCCCAAAAAAAAAAAAAAATCAACAACAACAACACAAAAACAAACAAACAAACAAACAAACAAAAAACACATGATCACTCCCATGTTAAGATAAAACAAACGTTGATCTATCGCCAAAAGAGGATTTTCAAGGAATTTTACAAAATAAATACAAGTTCTGTAACACACAGAATCTCTCACACAGCTTTCTGTTCTCTTGTTGTGCTTTAATCAGGTCAAATTGCCTGGTCGCAAAAAAAAAAAAAAAAAAAAAAAAAAAAACCTTTTACTTTGTAAGTAAATAATTCTTATGCCACATATCTCCACTAATATCTTCAATAAACAATTCATTTGCGAACCCGATACAGAGAAAGTGCCATCCCGTGAACGAGAACGACAGACATCCTCACGGGAGAGGAATGATGAACTTAGTGTTATAACATCTCCAGTTATTGCCGAAGAAAAAGCCGTAATGGTATCAATACACATTATCTGATTAGTGAGAGACAATGGCATGAACAATGTTAATGACATTCTAAACAGAGAGAAAGAGAGAGAGAGAGAGAAGGAGAGAGAGGGAGAGAGAGGGGGGGAGGGGTGGATGCGCAATGACATGCAGACAATAAGTCATCAAACTTAGAATCACATCTTGAAAATCCTGACTTTACGCTTTGTTTTTCTGTCATTTGTATTTTGTCTTTGTATTTTCCCGTATGTATACATAATCTATTTCTATTAGTTTGTTGGCTATCGTTTATCCGTCGCACTTTGTACTGCATATAATTATGCTTACGACGGATTTTCTGATTTACCTTGTGTTATGTTTCGTTGGAAAAAAAAATTAGAATGAAATAAATGAATTGAATTGAATTGAAAATTTGATCATTCGCTTGTATTGTCTTCCATTATTATGCCGAATAGCCTACATCATAATAACTATAACATTAATGAAACGTATAATACCAGTCTTGAAAATTAAAAGAAAAAACTGACCTCCTGCTATGTTGTGTGTTTGTTTTCTGCAGGATTCCCCTGATAGGAATAGTTCAGTGGGTTGCATGCCTATGAAACAGTTTCTTCGCCCGTCATCTCCATGTCGAGAGACTGAGTTGAATGTGGCTATAAGTGACAATAACTCCATGACCGATGATAGGCAGACCGAAAATCACGTCTATGAATTAGAGAGTGACAATGCGTATGTCAATGTATCCCATCCAGCAGAGGGGTCATGCGTCAATACAGAATAGGCGCCGGTTGTCTACGATCTAAACTCTTTATATATCATGATTTTTTCCCCTTCTATTACTTCTTCAAAAACGAAAACGAGAAACACAGTCTCTTCTGTATTTAGCTCTTTATCTGTTTGTCTGTAATACATTATATATACATATATACAAGAAGCGCAGTCTTTTCTTTCTTTTGCTTTCTGTCTGTCTGTTTATATATATATATATATATATATATATATATATGCTCTCTAAAAAATCGAGTGAAAATTTTCACTCTAAGAAGAGTGAATACAAAAAAGAGTGAATTTCGAGTGAAATTGGAGTGAATTTTGAGTGAAAATGCTCATTTTCACTCATTTTGGAGTGACGTAAGGGATCACTCGAAGATTTTGGAGTGATCCCTGACGTCACTCCAAAATGAGTGAAAATGAACATTTAAATATTGAAAACTCAGGAAAAGTGTGAACTGAGAAAAGAGGCTCTGAAGTACAGTGTCTATTCAAGCGCTTAATCTTTACCAAACCGTGCTGGCTGTGCGATGAATGGGACAAAAAACAGGAAGTAAACCACCAGAGTAACAACAATGAAGGGATTGTCAGATTAAACTGAAATTAGCATGCCTCATTAACACATTTTGTCCATAATTAATGCCAACTTTCAAAGCAGTAGCACTATCCTTTCAAAAGTTATAGAGTTGAAAGTGAAGAGTGTGGACAAGGTTATTCAGAAATGAAAAAGGGATTCTAAAGACAAACGTAATCACACTATTCTACCAAAAATGTTCGAGATAAACTGCTTAAAAAAAAACACACTTTCCTGCCCGTTTTATGACACCAAATTTTTAGCATAATGTAAAAGAAGACCCGCTCTTTCAGAAAATATGAAAAAGTCAAGTTCGGCTAGGTTGACCCATTTCACTTATATTCAGTCCTCACGCAAAATCAGTGTGTGCGACTTTATGTTCGTTTTGAGGTGCACAGTCACATATATATATATATATATATATATATATATATATATATATTGTGTGTGTGTGTGTGTGTGTGTTTGTATAAATGTATGAACACGAAAGATGTGGGAACCACTAGTTGTACGACAATAACAGAAAAAAGAAAGCTGATTGTAGTCTCATGTGAATTAGGACTTAAGTTTTCAATTCATTTTCGCGTGAGGTAAAGGCTATTGTCAATTCTGTGTTTCTTTAGTCATGTGTGATAACTATTTCAGGAAGCCCGATTGTACTTGTGCCTTTAAAGCGAACCAATCTTGCTCTTACATCAGTTGTTGTCATTATTGTTGTACATATATATCGGAATCATAAGCTTACTAATCTAGAATACTGATTATAAGAGAAACTGATAATGAACTGTTTAACGGTGAATTGCTTGGAGAGAAGATGCAATTTGTTTCTATCAAAACATGTCTCTTACATCTAAAAGATATGACACAAAAATAGGAAAATAAGACATACTTTGATTGTGATGCTTATTTTAGAGGCTTACGTTACGCAATCTTGTTATAGGTACGAGGAAATATTATACTGAAATAGAAACTGTACAAAGCTTGATAGGTAGCAGTTATGATTTTAGGTACATTGAGAAAACAACTGTTTATGTAGCACCCCTTCTTTGAAGCTGGAAAAAACAACAACTGTAAACGACTATATATACAAGCGGTTGGCAACATAATATTTGTATTTTTAAAGGTTTCATCATGCGTTTGGCAACATGATATTTGTACTTCTAAAGGTTTCATTATGATAGGTATTGCGAAGTCTTGAATATGTGGTCTATTTAACCTGATTCCTTTTTTCACAGTATTAATGAGAAGCTACCCATTTATCTCACTGTTCCCAATTAATGGAACAGTGGTAATAATCGACACGGACGGCACTGTACCCAAGTACACACTGGGAACCAATACAAAAACGAAATCCCAAATAACAACTCAATAGTACAATATATATAATATAAACACACTATTTAAAAGAAAATCCATAAAACACATGTACGTTTCTCTCTTCTTCTGGTAATTTGAAGTAACAGTTATTTGACATGAGGTACTTACACAATGATTTCATTAACTGATTGATTGGTTCCTGCATTGTCATTGTGTTGGTACACTGTAGAATGTATTATGTTTCTTATACATGGATTTTGTCTCCATTAGATATAAAATGTGTAACAAAGTATATAAGCCATGCAATAAATGATACAGAAGGGAATATAATTAAGTAAACCGCCCCCCCCCCCCCAAAAAAAAAGGAAATGACAAAGAGAAATCCGAATGTTATTATTTGTGACCGTGCATCACAAAACGAACAAAATGTCTCAACCTTCCATTTTACGTGAGGACTCAAAAAAGGTGAAATGAGTCAACCGAGTCAATGTTGAGTTTTTCATATTTTCTGAAAGCGCTTTGTTTATTCTACATTATTCTTTAGTTTGGGATCATGTTTTGAATGGGAAAGTGTATTTTCAGCAGTTTTTCTACAACCCTTTTTGGGGAAGAGTAGAATCAGGAGATATGTTTTAGAGGCCCCATTTCACTTGTTGAAATCCTTTGCACACTTTCCACTTTCAAGTCTAATAACTTTTGAATGAATGACGGTACTGGTTTGAAAGTTGGCATTAATCATGGACAGAATATGTTGATATAACATGCCTAATTGCAGCTTAATTTGATAATCACTTCATTGTTGTTGCTCCGGTGGTTTACATCCTGTGTTTTTGTCCCTTTCATCACACAGCTAGCACGGCTTGGTAAAGATTAAGCACTTGGATAGATCCTGTACTTCAGAGCCTCTTTTCTCAGTTCACACTTTTCAAGAGTGTGTGCTTTCTTTCCAGTTTGTAGAGTCCATTTGAGTTGAGTTATACATCATTTTAAAGCTTAGAGTCTGTTCTTTCAGAGTTTGGCATTAAAGGTGCATGGTCCCCGGTGTTTTAGTCAAATGCGTACGCGGGCGCACGGCGCAAGTTTCCTATAGAGACATACGCTATCGACTCCTCTTTAGCGCTTACGCTTTGGCCCACTTCCCCGAGTCCGAAGAAGTCCGATTCACTGTAGTCAGTGATCATAGTTCGGCTCATGATTCGGCTGAGGGGGATGACAGCTTTAGCAAACTTCTTTTATGATGTCATAATAACAAGCATATATGCACGCACCCTTGCATTACTACAGACTGCGCGATACGCAGAGAAGACAACGAAGGCAACGTTACTTAGCAACAGCTACGCACTTTACTCTTGATGACAGCTCGACTTCGGTTATCTTCGTATCAATACTAACGGTGATCGGCAGTATCATCAACAGCGCCCTCTACATTACCGGGGACTATGCCCCTTTAACTAAAAATCCATGTCTGGCGACTTTTTGTTGACTTTGTGATGCAGAGTCACATTTGACTTTCTTAGCTCCAAGTAATTAATGATGATAAGTAATAATACATGTAACAAATCAAAGACGTTGTTAAAGATTCAATGATGTCATTAAAGAAACTGCAGTATAAAAAACAATAACTTTTCCTTTCATACTGTTTTTTTCTACCATATGAAAGAGAAGATTCTTCACAATCTTTTGCAACCCGACACCACGGTCTTCCCTCCCTAAGTGTTGAATTTTGTAAGTTGTCTTTCATAACTATGAAGGTATGACTTCTGTTGTAATGATTAAAATTTTGTCTGTATTTCATAGATTAACATGTGACATTTTGAAATTATACAAAATTGAAGTGTAAAATAAAAATTACCTTCTTGTCACTCTATTGTCGTTCTTGTTCTTCTTTTCTTAGAGACTGAAAAATATACTACCGTATTTGACCTTGGAATGGAGTATCAAATTATGTAATAATGTAATTTTACATCCCTGCAGTCTGTAGTTCAATTTAGCTAATGGCTTTTACCAGCTATGTAGCCTAAATCCATTGTGTAAGGGAGCTGTTTGCGTTGTGGTGTTATGTATTAATTTATTTCCAAAGTGGTGTTTGCGAAGAGAGTGTAGAGTGTGCTTTCTGTTTCATTGTTGTTGTTGTTGTTGCATGTAATGAAATAGATGAACCACTGATATTTGCAGGTTAAGAGATGTGATTGGAATTCTGAGTTTAAATAGTTACAGAGCTCCAAAAGCTGTTTTTTTTTTCCTTCGCCAACACCAAATAATAAACAAAACACCTGGGATCCACAGAACAAAAATACTCCCATACCGAATTCATTTCAACCTGTATGATCATGAAAAACTCAACGTCCTCTCAATATGTTGGCAGCATCGAATCCATTACACTACTGTCCTCAAAAGAGAAATATATTGGATTGAAAAGCTCCAAACTACCCCCCCCCCCCCAAGGTTTTAATGTTGAAGAAACACCCTCGCCCACCCCGCCCCCTACATCTTGAAGATGGCCTAGAGATAAGAAAAACACCTCTCGGTGAAATGTTATTACTTTTCATGTCTTTACAATACAATGACTCACCCGCCTAGGAATTGTCAAATTGACGTGATATCCTACTGTATGGGTGATATATGCATTGGATTATGATATGTGTATGAATATATATAGGCCTACATGCATGCATAATATAAAGTGACGCTGCATCAAAAAATCCAACAAAAAGTCGCAAGACGTGGATATTTAATCAAGAGCAGATTCTAAAAGAACATACTTTAAGCTTTAAAACGAGATATAACTCAATTCAAATGGACTCTCCTAACCTATCCTAATATTGGAAAGAAAGCACACACTCTGGAAAGTGTGAACTGAGAACAGAGACTCTGAAGAACAGCGTCAAATTTTATACCAAGCCGTGCTAGTTGTGGGATGAATGGAACAAAAACAGGATGTTGACCACCAGAGCAACGACAATGAAGGGATTACCATATTAAGCTGAACTTGAGCATACTTTATTAAATTCTGTTGATGATTACTGCCAACTTTCAGTGCAGTAGCATCATCCTTTCAAAAGTTTTTGCAAATGAAAATGAAGAGTATGGACTGGGTTTTTTTTTTTAAGAAATGAAAAGAAGACTCTATGAGAAACACCTAATCATACTATTCCACCAAAAGTGTTCGAGAAAAAAAAATGCTGAATGAAAACACAAGTTGCTGTTCGTTTTATGATACTAAGCTTTAGTGTAATGTAGAAGAAGACTTGCTCTTTCAGAAAGTGTGAAAAGCTCAAGATTGGCTGGGTTGACCCACTTCACCTATTTTCAGTCCTAACACAAAATCAGTGCATGCAACTTCTTCTTGGTTTTGTGATGCACGGTAACGTATGACCCTGCACGACAAAACAACCAACTCAATTCAAATGGACTCTCTTAACCTATCTGAATCTTGGAAAGAAAACAAGCGCTCTGAAAAAGTGTGTAGACCTACTGAAATAAGAGGCTCTGAAGTTTCGGGTCTATTCAAGCGATTAACGGTACCAAGCCGTACACGGTACCGTGCAATGAATGGAACAAAAGACAGGATGTAAAATCTCATATCACACCATATATCTCTCTCTGATTCATAAAGTTACCTACAATTAGCAAGATAATGCTTTGTATCAATAGCACGCACTTGCCTGAAAGACTGAACAGTTTTCATGATAGAAACAAAGGATAGAAATTTGATCGGTGGAAAATTCTAGAATGCCGGATCCACGTGGTTATTGTTCGCCAACTCGTTATGTTAGTGTATTATCATATAGCGGTTGTGTGACAACAGTTTCATGACATGATTACTGTTATATCATTTGCTGTGTTTCTTGGAGGAGTGAAACTTGACCATGATTTTTTTTTTCCAAGAGTAACTTTTACGGCAAAATACATGGCCGGCAATTGGTTATTCTGCACAATTATTTTTGGCTGTGCGCCCTCTTGTGATCTTTAGTATTATGGCCCTGTGGGGAATTGTATTTCTTTCAAACCAGACCCATTGTTTTTATTCCAATTTGAAAATAAGTCCTAACGGATAAATCGAAGAAAATTACTTATCACACTTGTTGCGTATAGCGTGTTTACAAGCTCTTGTATCTGGTAGACACACCCTCACTTCAGGTGTAGCCATTCTATTAATTATTACTTCTATTCTACACTAATTAATTGCAATTTATTGTTCTCTTTAACACGTAACATCTTTCCTTAGTAATACAATGTTTGCTGTTTCATGTCTGGTACCTTAGTAACTTCGTCTTGTTATCTGAGATCAGGTTTCAAGGGAGAAGTTTTAGGATTGCCGTTTAAAGTTTCAGAAGAAAACACGTAGAGGCAACGATTTAGTAATCTTCCTTATTGTCTTTATGCTTAGAAATAATATGTTTTCCTGTAAGAAGTCTAAAATAGAAGGCTTGGGTGAGAAATTTTCCCCCAGTTAATGTTAGCGAAGGGGATTTCAATATTTCATGGAATAGAAAAGGAAAATGTCCTCATAAAGGACTTGCAATAAATTCAGACATGCAAAGACTATTCTTGAGGTGATCTATAAGTAAAGCAAGAAATGACACTGACAGCAATATTGTATAATAATCTCAACCGCTTCTGAGGCAGATGTAGGTGGAGACGAAGGAAAGCGTATAACCAAACAACAGGGTAATTACGTGGAAAGAGGTTGGTACACAGGTAGGCCCCAAATATCCCTTAGCGACCTTTGTGATATTTGATGGTTTTACACCTGATGGTTTTGCATTGCTGGTTAGCCAGGAGACTACGAGATTAGCCTCTCGAAGCAATTTAAACGTGTCATTTGAGAAAAAAGGCTTTAATAAAGGAAACTGTGATTTGCCGCAGGCCAAGAAAGACATTCAACTTCGCATTATTGTCTAAAGTTGTAGTTATAGATGGACTTCGTACTTAAACTTTCAAGCTCAATATTTTGATACACAATCGACGTCTGAGAGTAACACGAGCATAATAAAGGGGATATAGTTTTGTTGTGTAGTACCTATAACTAAAACTGGACATTTGTGTGTGTGTGTGTGTGTGTGTGTGTGTGTTTCCTGTGACTTTCCTCATCGATTGAAGTGTCCGTAAATTTCATACAGAAATTTCCAGGCAAAATGTCCTCATAAACAATATTGGTACACGTATTACAAAAACACCAGAAGTACTACAAATATTTAATACGAGTTTGAAATGTAACAATTATTTTGATATTCAATAATCCATGCATAAGCTTTGAAACGTCTGGAACTATAAACGAGTTGTAATTCTCCCTGTACTGATTATTTTTCTTTTACTCTCTGTCTCTTTAGTGCGTATATTTTTCTTTGAAGTCCTTATGGTAGTCATTTTTTTTTATTTATTTTTTTTTGCCTGAATGAAAGAACGTTATAATTATTCTAGTTTGTTTTATTCGTCCCCCCCCCCCCAACTCCACCATGTTTCTAAAGTTGTGTAAAACTGATGCAGTATTCAGTACGTGCGCATACTTCCACATTTCTGATCAGAGAACATGCAATCCTTTTCTCTCCGGACAAATGCAAGTTGATTGACAGAGAAAGAGAGGGAGAGTAAGAAACATGGATAGCTGCTGCTCTTCACCACTTGGATTGTCTATACATGTTTGCAACATAATGACGGTGAGTATTTCGAAGTTTACTATACTTACTCACTTTGAGCAGCATTGTGTTCTTCTTTCTTTCTTTCTTTCTTTCTTTTTTTCGGGGGAAAAGGGGTGGGGGGTCATAAATCCCGAACAAAGTCACTTGAAACATAGCAATATGCGCGTTTAAAGTCTTTTATTTTTACTGTTAATGGATGAGTATCATCAATGTAACTGATTCTACAAGAAAAGAAAACGAATTTATTTTGATTATCCGGTAGGAAACAAAAAGGTAAAAATCTTTTCAGAAATGTTTATTTCTTGTCATTACAAAATCTTAAAAAAACAAACAAACTAAATGGGATGAGATATTTGACAATGGAGCTGATTAAGTTACACTTCATCGATAGATTTTCTTTTAAAAAATCTTTCTATTATCTTTTGTATGAGTATAAGCTGTTTTGTGAATTTTACACGCGTGTTGATTTTGTGCTGTAAATGGTTGACATCCTCGAAGTTTTCTCGGAAGAATGTTTGGAACTTGCGGCATATCAACCTAGCGAGGAAGCCTATATTGGGAACAACAAAACAATCACGTGCTGGAACTCTTCAGATGCTGTTCAAGTGGTGCTCATTAATCTGATATTCGACAATAGAACAGTATCAAAATATATGCATGGGACAAATGACTACAGTGGTTCGATAGGAAAGCACAGCATTATCATATCTCATGGGAAGGACCAGGTACAGTTTATCATCCGAAATGTGTCAACGAATGACGAGGGACAATATTTTTGCGACATTAATCTAACCACTGGACACAAATGTTCGTTCATCAACTTAAAAGTGAAAGGCAAGTATAATACAACGACTTTGCCTATTAGAGCTAATCAGAAGTTGAGATATATCTTATCAAACGATTTGGTGAACAAGTTTTTGTAATTTTATTGATTAAAATGACTACTTCAACAACAATATTACAGATGATAACATTGTAAGTATAATCATGACAATAAATAGTATTTATCGGTTTATGACGCGAGGATTTTTCCACCACGTAGTGGTGCGTAGGAACCTCGCCACGTTCGTGTAGCGCCTCGGTCACTTGAGCGATCAAACTCGCACAAACAGCTTTTTTGTTTAATCAATATGCCGAAGAAATCCACTTACATATGGCAAGGGCAAAGTATTGGTGCCACTACTTTTTTCCTATGACAAGTAGCATGCTAACGAATGCCGAAGTAGTCCCTCCAGTTTCAGCTCTTTTTTTATAAGTTTGATTACGTTTACATGCTATTGTTATTCTCAAATAATTTACACAAAATACTAGTATGTTTTACTCACACTCAATCAAAATTAAGCAACCAAATGCGGGACTAGTTCATGCTATATCTGTGCACTTTTTTAAAGTTACATGTAAGCTCTACGTGTGAAGTAAGGGCCTCTTTGATTATTGAACATTATTGTGTTTGATCGAACAACTATGTACTCTCTTTCTGTTCTCCTTTATGTCCTGCTTGTTCTCTTTTAATGCATAACAAAGGTCTATGCTATATCAAGCTCTGTCATTTGTTTCCATTTCAAGAAAGAAATATGCTAAATATATATATTACTACCACTAATAACTAAATACAATGTTCTTATCCGACTGGGAATGACTATTTTGTGAATAATGTTGCCCTTCGTGTGCAAGTGTGTATGACTGATAATAGCTAACTTTTGATTTGTTTTGTAATGATGTCACAGGGACGACAACATCGACTGCATACACTACACCTTCAGCTATCGTTACAGAAAATAGTAAGTAATGTATTTAGTGTCAAAACTACTGTTAATATCTTAATGTTACCGAACGACGGACCAGCATGTACACTAATACTAGGTGGCACAAAGAACAAGCTACTGATTTAAGTAGGACTACGAAGCAACTTCGGTGACATTGTATCGCCTTCGGCTGCATAAAGAATTGCATCTACTCTAGGCCTAACTGAATGAAAATTGTCCAACAGTTGTAGGGGAACTCCCAGTGGCGTATCTAGGGGGGGGGGGGGGGGGGGGGCAAGGGGGGCACGTGCCCCGGGCGCCACTCTTTGGGGCGCCGAAAACGAAAAACGGAAAAAAAAGGAAGATGAAAAACAAAAAGAAAAAGAAAAAGAAAAAAGAAGAAAAAAAAAAACTCGCCCGGATCTAAATTTATTACATTTAAATCACCGTCAAAAGACCCCTTTTAAGTGCTTGAAAAAGCATATCAACCCCAACCCCATCCCTACCGGGATGGGGTTGGGGTTGAACTCTTTTCAAGAAATATAGGAGCGCAATTTTCGCGCTTGCCCCGGGCGCCGTTTTCCCTAGATACGCTACTGGGAACTCCTCCTCTATCAGCACCAATAAAAACAACCTGAAGGAAGAATGTCATTAATTGGAATAAATCCAAAGGCCGTGTCACACCTTTCTGGGCAAGCTACGCGGGCTTGTGGCAAGGAGGTAGTTTCCAACAAGTAGAAGATTTTTAGCGGGCGAACAAGAATGTTTGCAATTTTCATTCATGCCTTGTCCTACCGTATCTTGGGAAGTTTTGCGGCTTGACTTGCGGGGAAACTAATTGACTCCCCGGAGCTCTCCATGTGCGGCTCATTCCGGGGACCTCCGGGTAGTAAAAACTGTTCTTTGCAAGTCGCACTCAAGACTTACCCGGAAAGGTGTGACACGGCCTTTACCTGCTGCGTGTTACTAAGATTAGAATCAGTCAGCACTTGCTGTCTGGCGGAAGCTGGGTGGTGTAGTGGATAAGATGCCTGTCCGTGATCAGGGGGTTGTAGCTGCGAATTCTGCCCTGGCATGTATGTCCATGATTTTCATCGTGGCTGCAGCTATCAAACACACTGATTGATTCGATGCTTACTATGTTGATGTAGGGCAGTTTGTCAACAGTTCCAATAAGAATAACTCGACGCAAGAATTTCATGAATTGAGGACTGCATTTTTTATATCACGAAGGTTCTTGGGTCTATGTAAGAATCACCAACCTACATCATAATATTTATCAGAGTACTAATCGAATTCAGATATTTACTTCAAGATAACTTGTAAAACCATATCCAGACGTAGATCTACGTATTTAATTTCAGAGCCGGACAATTAACAGTTGACAAAAGAAAAGCGCTATGAAATATAAAATGCATTCATTTCTAAATGGTATGGTTAAGGATTGTCTTTTTTGTTAGCCTCAATGTTTATGACCACATAAAGTAAACTTCTGGTTCTCCCCTTACTAAGCGCATCTAGATGCGACAGCAACTGCAGCGTGTTATGTTATATGTTAGTGTGTTATGTGTTATTTTCCTCGCAAAGAACAAATTGATCATGAACTATTCTTCAAACATAAAGAGGGTAGATTCCTATACTCTTTCTTTGTAATTTCATAAGACATATGAGATTGGAAATGTCTTCCTAAGTAGAAAAGGTAATTTTTTTTTTTCATTCAAGCTTGGATGCAACCCTTTCTTTCCGGACAGGTTGCCTTGAAAGAGAACACCAACCCCCTCGTCACCTTGGGTGTTGCATTCGTCTTTCTCGTGACACTGCTCGTCGCACTGATTGCCTTTAGTGAAAGGAGAAAGTCTAAGGGTAAAATGATTGCTTTTTTTTTTGTTTCTGTCAGTACAAATTCATGGGGCCGGGAAACGTTTTATACAGCGAAGGGAGGGGGGGGGGGGGGGGAGGGGAGGGAGGGAGTCGGGACTTGAGCAATAGGTTTTGACCCCATCCCACGGCCTGCTCTGAGGGTGCTTTGCATGTAAATGAAATCGGGTCACTTTCCGATTTTATTCCTCATTGAGAGCAGTATGCAAAATAAAAGAAGGAAAAAAAAAAGTGGCCCTCGATAACAAAAATTAGAGTAGGCCTAGACCTACACATTTTACGAAGTTATCAATGCATGCCTTAACCCGGCGTTAAGAAGAGCCATCTCATGTTCATAAGATACACAGTGCCATTATGGCAGCTAAACCTGTGCACTCCAGAGCTGTTTTCACGATTTCAACGGTAATACGATAACAATCCATAGAGTATAATATTGTTTCATGATCAAGTGGGGGATGACAGGGAGCATGTAGTCTGACTCATTGATCTGCGCAAGAAGAGCTATTTTTTCCAATAATTATTGCGTTATAAATAAAATGGCTAAAAAATTCCCATAATTATGATCGTACAGTGTTTTAGGAATACAAGGGAGTGAACATACTTTTACTTTGGCAATTCTGCATTGAATACAAAAACAACAACAACAACAACAACAACTGACACTAGGAATTTTATTTGTTTATTTTCTATTTCATTTTATTTTATTTTTTTTTTTTTTTTTGATGACAGACGGAATGTAATTTACCATTCAAGGAGATTCGGGAATGACACAATCGCAGGAAAATTTCAGATTTCAGAAATTTTCAACCATAGAAATTGCACGATATTTGCCAGATGTAACCTTGGTATTCTTGACAGCGATTTTGCCTTGAATATGTACATGGTACTAAAATGGGCATTTGAAACCACATTGGCAATCAAACAGCTCTCCCCTCCCCCCCCCCTCAAAAAAAAAAAAACAACAAACAAACAAACAAACAAACAAAACATGATTGCACCCATGTTAAGATCGCCAGAAGAGGTTTTTAAAGGGATTTTACAAAATAAATACAAGTTCTGTTACACACAGAATCTCTCACACAGCTTTCTGTTCTCTTGTGTTTTAATTAGGTTCAGTCAAATTTTGCATCGAATTTTTAATACAAGAGGGGCCCACACTCTACAAGCATTGTCTTTTTAGTGGGTCCCTCCGTATTTTTCACACAGTTCATATTGACACTTGTATTGATACTGTTAATTTTTTCCCGTTATTATTGTTTTCTTTATACGAATTTACATGCATTGTTTCTGTCACTCAAGAAAGTGAGATTTATGTTTATATTACTTTATTGTGGAAAAACGCATAAATTCGAACTTGATCTTGAACTTAGGTCTTATTAACTGGTCGCAAAAAATATCTTTTA
Source organism: Diadema setosum (assembly GCA_033980235.1). Classification (NCBI taxonomy): domain Eukaryota; kingdom Metazoa; phylum Echinodermata; class Echinoidea; order Diadematoida; family Diadematidae; genus Diadema; species Diadema setosum. Next base: position 31,696,654 of record CM067070.1, read on the forward strand.
CATTGTAAGTAAATAATTCTTATGCCACATATCTTAACTAATATCTTCAATAAACACGAGAACGACAGACATACTCATGGGAGGTGAATGATGGACTGAGGATAACTACATC